>VZDJ01000331.1:107439-165772 GCA_008694505.1 Cyanoderma ruficeps
CAATAACAATAACAATAACAATAATAAAGAATGTTTACGAAAACAGGTAAATTTCACCCAAGTCACTTAAAGTTCTTTGGGAAACTTGACAGCCCAGCCCAGGAGCTGATCTCTTTTAGCTTCAGGCTGCTCTGGGAGGAGGATGGAAGGCACAAGGTTGGATCTTGAGGGACAATTTCTACTTCAAGTGGGCTAAAAGTGGAGAGACCACATGAAAAACTCTTTATCAAGTACCTTTATCTGTCTCCCCTTCTGTCACAGCCACTTGTACTTCTAGGCCATGTGCTTCTCTGTCCCCAAACCCAAATCCTACACTAAAAAAAAAACAACCCAAAAGGAGCATCAAAGAGCAGAAGAAAGTGTCTGTTCCAAGGTTGACTGGCTCCTGGTCCGGGCTGTGGCAGGAGCCATAGATTTTGCTTAATTAAGATAAGGCTGTTGCTCCTTTGCAGATTTCCTTAATTCAGGATTTATTGATGCAGCATTACCCAGCGTTTTAAAGTGATAAAATAGAGCTGCTGCAGGAGCCAAAGGCACCCTGAGCTGAGCTCTAATAGAGACAGATCTCCAGCTCTGGCCAAGCTCGGCTGCTTCCCCCAAATCCAATAGTGAGATTCCAGGGAGGGAAGTCCATCCCTCAGGTGCTGCTTTAAAGCTGTCCCTGCCCCTGGTTTATAGTTCAGTAACTTTGCCTTTTGCAAAGGAAACACTAGAAACACTCCAAAAGGCCCTTTAATTCCTTTGGGCCCCTTCCGAAATACTGCATGTTCTAGGAGGGACACTGGCTTGCAGACAGTAAGACCACCAAGAGGCTTTGAGTTACTCTCAGAGCCCACTCCATGTTCTTGTCCTGGCGCTGAGACAATTACATTGGAGAAAAACACAGAACTTTCTAGTTAAACTTCCTAAAATGTCTAGAGGTAAACTGGAACTCTTTCCCTATTTGGAAACACCTGCTGGGTGTGGGAAATGCAGTCACAGAATTCACAGAAACACAGAATGTGTAGGTTAGGAGAGACCTCCAGGATCATCGAGTCCAACCCAGCCCCAACACCTCCACTAAACCCTGGCCCCAGTGCCACAGCCAGATTTTCCTCAAACACACCCAGGGATGGTGACTCCACCACCTCCCCAGGCAGACAATTCCAGTACTTTATCACCCTTTCTGTAAAAAACTTTTTCCCTAATATCCAACCTAAATTTCCCTTGGTGCAGCTCAAGGCTGTGTCCTCTCGTTCTGTCAGTGCTGCCTGGAGAGAGAACCCAGCCCCCCCTGAGCACAGACACCTCTCAGGGGGTTGTAGAGTGATGAGGTCACCCCTGAGTCTCCTTTTCTCCAGGATAAACAGCCCCAGCTCCCTCAGCCCTTCCTCACAGGGTTTGTGTTCCCAGTCCCTCACCAGCACTCAATGTCCATCCTAAACTGAGACACCCAGAGCTGGACACAGCACTCAGTGTCCATCCTAAACTGAGACACCCAGAGCTGGACACAGCACTCAGTGTCCATCCTGAACTGAGGGGACAGAACTGGACACAGCACTCGAGGTGTGGCCTGACCAGTGCTGAGTCCAGGGGCAGAATGACCTCCCTGCTCCTGCTGGCTGCACCATTCCTGATCCAGGCCAGGAGCCCTTGGCCCTCTTGGCCACCTGGGCACACATTCCTACATGTCCCTGGAATTCTCGGATGGAATTCAATCTTCCCAGTCCCCTCCTCAGCGTCTGAGGCGTCGCTCTGCAGTCGTGTCCCAGGAAAAACCCAACACGTCGTGCTACGAGCCCCAGCTGAGCAGAACAACCCAGCAGCTCATGTTTAATCCAGTTCCATTTGCCACGGATGCTGATTATCTCTGAGATTCATGAAAACAACTGTGATAAATTACTTGACAAACAAGATTAAAGTCCCTGAAGTTCCTTTATTGTTCCACCCGCTCGCAGGCATTAAAAGTGCTCTGTCACATTAACCCAAACTCCTTTTTATTCTCCCCGACTTCCAGTGTCAAGAGTATCTCCCTCCAATTATTTTCAAATTAGAATATTATTCCGTGGATGCACATTGCCCAAGCCCCCCGAGGGAAAGGCATTTCCTTCCAAGGTGAGGAAGTGTCCTGAGCCCCAGGACCTGCTCTGTGTGTCTCCAGCATCAGAGACACCCAGCAGGGCTGCCCCGTGCACAAAGAAAAGCTTAAAATAACCCCAGACAGCTTCTCTCCACTGCAAGGGCTGTAAAAAACCGAATAATCAGGTCTGTTCCTGCTGTCTGATTGTTCTAAACTGAGCATTCCGAGGGATATTTTGGGTGAAGTGTTGGCCCAACGTGAATCCACGCTGGGCTGCTGCTGCTTCAAAACAGGGCCTGGAATCAAACCTGGAATTCAGCTCAAACCAAGGCATGTCAGAGTTTTGGGACCAGTTTGGAGAAATGTCCTGAAATGCTGACGCTTCCGGCAGGGTTTGATCCACACAGGGCTGGAGCTGCACAGGGTTTCCCACATTTTATCCCGGCAGCTTCCCTGGGTTTGATCCTGCTGGAAACTCGGGAGAGATGCTGCTCCTCCCTCTCCGCCCTCGTTGTTGGGGCTGCTCCAGGTGGGAAAGGGGCTGAAGAGGAGGATGGTGAGGAGGAGTTATTATTTTTATTATATTTTTGATTTTTTAAAGAACAGATCACTGTTCGGAGATTTTTGGGTGAAGTGTTAATTACAAAAAAAAAAGAAAAAGCAAAGAGTAAAATGACAGAGTTGACAGAGGATAAAGAGGAAAAAAAATAGGGCATTTATTGAGCTTGTAAATAAGGGAATAGCTCAGGGAATTTGGAGGGTAAAGGAGAAATCAGCTGGGGATTCAGACTCCAATTCCAGCCTGAGTTTATAAACCTCTCTATAAATAGATGTATTTTTTCATGTTAAATATATTTAACAAATACCACATATCTGCTTCAATAGATATAGATTAATGCACATTTTATAGATATATATCAATACACACATCAGTATCTATTTTATGTATCAATATAGATTTTTATATATCAATACATATATCAACATCTAATATATATCAATATATTTTTATATATTGATTTCTATTTTATGCATCTCAATATATCTAACGTGGAGCAAATGGATAAGTCAAGACAAAAATAAGATGCCAAGCTCCACCACACGTCAGATGAAAATATACCATAAATATATTTATAGTTACCACAATACAGGAGTAGAATTTGTCAAATCCCACTGGCAGCTCTAAACCCCATTCCTGACATGATTAAATAACCCAGGACATGATTCAGTAACCCAGGAACTGTTCCCACAAAACTGGGCAGGATAAAATAACCCAGGAATTGTTCCCACATTGTCCTGGAAGCAAGAAGCCAATCTCAAAATCCCACATTCCATGCAGACAACGTGGAGATAGAAAACCAGCAGCGCTTGGGAGCAGTTTTATCACTTTAAGAAGATTTCTCCCAAAACAGCTTTGTCAGAATTTTAACAGGGCCATCCACACCCCTCAGTTTTAATCTTGGTTTTGATCAAATCCCGAAATCCAACCAACTCAGAAGCTTTTCCTCATGACTGGGCCTCTCCTGCATGTCCGGATTTAAATGGAAATAAAATCAATCCTCTCTGCCAAGAGCCAACATCAGCCATCAGGAGCAGAAGTCAAGCAGCAGAACCAAGGTCTTCCTTTTTCCCTGAGGCTTTGGAACCCGCCTGGCACAATCCAAACGGAGGAAAATGCACATGGAAAAGGGGGAATGGTTTGAAAATGAAGGAGGGCAGGGTGGGATGGGATATTGGGAGGGAATTCTTCCCTGTGTGGGTGGTGAGGGGTTGGGATGGAATTCCCAGAGGAGCTGTGGCTGCCCCTGGATCCCTGGAAGTGTCCAGGGCCAGGCTGGAGAGGGTTTGGAGCTGGGAAGGTGTCCACAAACCTGACACCAAGAGCCACAAGGCAAATAAGCTCAGCCAAACCCCCATTTGTGATTAAAAACTGCCTGAAGATGATTGTGAGTACGAGACAGACAAGCCCAGGCCGGGGTTTCTCCTCAGCTGGGCCCGTGCCCTTCCCAGGGGATTCCCAGAAGGTGACAAGGCCCAGGGTCCCACAGCACCAAAAACTGGGGACAGTGTGGAGACCCAGGCTGGCCTCCACGAGCTCTGCTG
The DNA here is from genome assembly GCA_008694505.1 of Cyanoderma ruficeps. NCBI lineage: Eukaryota > Metazoa > Chordata > Aves > Passeriformes > Timaliidae > Cyanoderma > Cyanoderma ruficeps. The sequence continues at coordinate 111,602 of VZDJ01000331.1, forward strand.
GGGCTGAACTGGGAGAACCCCAGCTCCTCCTGCTTGTGGGGCTGTCCCTGAGCCTGTGGTCAGAGCAGGACGTTCTGCACTCCCAGGAATCCCAAAAATCTTGATTTAATTGGGCTGTGAGGTGTACAGTTAATGAGTTTACAGCTTTGGTGTGGTCATGATGTGGGAAATGGATTTGTAGAGGGTTCCCAAAGCCTGGCAGAAAGCTCACACTGTCTTGTAGATCTGTGTGTGAATTCTGAGATAAAAAATCCTGACTTAGAAAGGCCGTGGGATGGGACAGACATTGCTGAGAGAGAAATGGAGCTGGAAACAAGTTTCAAACGATGGCCTTGCCAACAGACCAGATACTTTGGAGAATTAGAACTGTGAGAGAAGTATTTTACCAAACCCAGGTGGGGTAAAATAATCAGTGATTGGCTTTAAGGCATTAACAGCATCGTGTGGCAAAAGCTGATAGGCCAAGAAACACTTGCAATGTTTTGTAATTAGGAAATAGTTTGGGCTTCTGATTGTGATGGTTGAATTGGAACATCTGCACCATCTCACTCTTCTCATGAAACTGAAATAAAAGTTTTTAAAACACCTCTCAGTTGCCCCACCTCTGGGTCAGATAAAAGTATAATCCAACAAAATAACATGGGTGGAAATATGGGGCAATAAGAGGACACAGAGCAAGCAGACTCAGAAATCAGATTTGTAGAACAGTCTCAGTCTCAGAATCGCTTCTCAATGGACTCGGAAAATGAAAAACTCATAAAAATATGTAAAACACAACTGGAATATCACAATTTATACCCACTGCTGAAATTTTCAGGGCACTGCCCCCCTCACAGGCACCCCAGCTGAGGTGTCTGAGTCCAGTTCTTCAAAGCACCCCAATTCCAGGTTTCCAGCAGCTGAGGGACTGCTCTGCCTGGGATGCTGGAGGTGCCAAGGTGGTTTTTTTTTTCCCAGCACACACAGAAATACAGCTGGTGAGCTCTCCAGCTGCTCCTCTGAGGGTGATGGCAGCCAGACTGCAGAACCTCTGCTGCTGCTCCATCAAAAGCCAGGGAACGAGAGGCACTGGGTGATTTCAGGCTCGTCACTCCCGAGGGAGAGCTGACTGCAACGCCAACGCTCCAGCTCCCAGATCTCTGAATTACCAGGACTCTATTATGTGAATCCATTTCCAGGCAATTAAGGATATTTAATGGCCTCGACAACTGGTGGGAACCAGCACGAAAATAAATCAGCTTCATTTGGGAGCAGAAAAAGAGCCCTCCCTACAAAAGCTGGTGGTATTAACAATTCACGTTTAACTACCCTCGTGCAACTATCAAGGTGTCACTTAAAGAGTGAGTAATGGGGAGGGAAGGATTTTAAACGATTCCCAACTAGACCCTGACCCTCTTCTTTCCAGCCATTAGCGAGTTCCTGAAGCCTTCACAGCAGTTTCGTTTGTTCTCAATCACCAGGAGTTTTAACGGTGGAATTTAAATGATCCTCTCCCAGACAGACCTAATTTTAAGAGCCGTTCAAGTGACATCGCTCTGAGCTACAGCACTTGGAGGAGACACTCCTGGAGCATCCTCTGAGCTGTTTGCTCCACTGGAGCAAGGGGAAAGCACGAGTTTATCAGGAGCCATCCAGGATCCAGGGGATGGAGCCAAGGTGCCACGAGCAAAGGACAGGTCATTCACCAAAAAAAAACAAAACAAAAAAAAACAAAACAAAAACAAAAAAAACACCAACCAAACAAAAAAAAAATCCCTTGCAGATTTGGCACCGGAGGTTGCAGGTGGAAATCCCAGTGGCAGCAGCAGCTCTGGTTTGCAGAGATACCGAGCCCCTCCCTGGCACAGGATCATCTCCAGCCCTTTGGGAAGATCCCGGAGATTTGGGTCTGCTCACAAACGTGTGGCCATCTCTTTGGGCCCAGCATTTCCTGTACAGAAACCAGGATAACCTTTTCTAAAGCCTCGTGCGGCAGAATCCTCCAACAAAACCCCCAAATAAATGAAGTTTGCAGAGCAAGGCTCACGCTGAGCATTCGAGCTGCTCCTTTAGCGGGGTGCACAACCTGCTACAAACTTTTAGCAAAAAAGAACAGAAAGGCTCTTTAAAGCCAGCGCTTTCCACGCTGCTTTATGCAGATATCTTCTGTTTAAGAGCCCTTTCTCTAAACTGTTTGATCTGAGCCGAGGAAGCCAATTACTGCAGATGCTGAGGCTTGTCAAGAAACAACCCCAAAATTCAATAAGCAGAAGAAAAGCACAGACGTGTTCAGGTAAAGCCTGAGGGCTTGTACCGTCCCTGTCTCCCTGCGAGTGTTGTTCCAAATCACCAAACCTAACAGGAACTTTCCACTTCAGGAGCTTTCAGGCACGGTGGAGCTGCTTTGACATCATGGTTTGAAGCAGATGTCAGAGCAGCTCACGCTCGCCGTGCTTCCAGCTCGTCCTGCTCCGTGTTTTACACAGGGAACATCTTTTCAACGTCCGCGGCAAATACATCAAGGCAGCTCCGCGTCCCCACCACCACCACTCTCATTTACTCCCTAACCCAGTTCTGCTCCTGCTCCTCTCCCGAGCACAAAGGGAACAGTGGGAGCGGGCTGGGCCTTTCAAGTGGCCAAGAAATTCGCTCTGAAGTTCAGCCCTTGCTCCAAGCGCGGCCCGAGACTTGAAGCTGCAGGAAAAACGCCTCCAGCTTCCTTGTGGATTTTACTCACTGCACACGCTGAGAGAAAGAGGCTTATGTGAAACTGTGCTGTGAGAGGCAGTTAAAGATGTTTTCTAGTCCTGACAATACCCTCACACCCCGATCTGCACCCGCAGATAAAAGTTACTTTTGCTACAATGAGAGTTTCGAGTGTGGCTCGTGCAGAATTCCCTGATAAGGACTAAAGCAGCTGCGCTGAGCAGAGCCTGGCGTGTCAGCTCCAGATGTTCCCCCACAGGATTTGCAGCCAGAGTGGCACAGGAGGCCAGTAAATCCCTCAGTGCTGCTGAAGGCCTGGGGCTGTTTATCAAACCCCCAGTTTCTGTATGAGTGACACACGAGGGGGACAGGCCACAGCTCCAGGGGAGGTGCCAGCAGAATTCTTTTCCCTCTGCAGTTTTTCTGCTCCCCTGTGACAGCCCCCTTATCCCAACCCCAAGTTCCAGGTCTCCTTGGGGAAGGAGACAAAAATTCAATAGCAGGGCCTCAAGCTGCTTTGCATGAACGAGGCATCATCTTTTACAGGCGCCATGCTTTGGCTCCAGACGTGAATTCCATGTTCAACAGCTCTTCCCTGCTGCAGCCTTTCATCTTATCAGCCCTGACTGCAGGGCTGGATTTGGCCCTTGTCATCGTGCATGATGTTATGTATGGCTTTCTCATTAGAGAGGGAGAAAAACCCGTCCTGTTCCCAAAGCAAACTGGCTGCCAGGGCTTGGCACGTCCTGCTGGCAGCGTGTCACCTCAGGACAGGAAATAAAGGTGCTGACTCCAGTCAGGGGCAGCAGAAATCAGAAGGTTTATTTACAATTCATTCAGCCCTTTTATAACACGCTGTGCTAAAGGCACGTTATTGCTCCATGGGACTGACACCTCTGCCATGGGCTGAGGGACACAAACAGCAACAACACCTGCTGCCATGGAAAGGAATATTGTTTGCACAAGGTTGGTTTGGGAAAATGGAAAACTGTGGAAAAGTGGAAAAGTTTCTCTTGGGAAGAGCTCAGCAATTCTCAGGCTCAGAAAATATCGGGTCCACAGCAGCACCCACTGGAGCCGCTCATCCCTGTAGCCCTGGGTTTGTGCCTGAGGTGTTTTGGTTTCCTGAAATTCTTCTCCCAGGGAATTTTCTGTAAATACGATAAGTGTTTTTGGAACTGTACTTATATTTTTCATTCCTTTCCCTAGGAGGGACTTCTTCTTGCTGTCCCTCTGCTCTGAGCAATGTGAGTGAAGAGGTTTGTCTTTGTGTCCCCAATCCAACTGGTCTGGACAAAATAGTATAAAAGGGAGACACAGCCCAGAAATCAAGGAGTCATTTCCAGCCCTCTGGATCTCGGGTTCTGTGTCCTTGTGGTGTCAAACAGGGTCACGTCCCTTCTCCTCTGCAGAGAGCCTGGCTCAGCCCCAGCCCTCCCTGCCAGCCAGCAGCCCCCAGGCAAACTCCGGGGGAGCAGCAGTGCAGGGAAGCCTCCCAGAGTGCCGAAAAGGAGGTATTTTATTTTATGGCAGCGTGCTCTGGCGTCCCCAGCTGTCCTTTCTCACCACCACTGTGTCAGTTTATGGAGTGGACTGACTTCGACCGCGCTGAGCTGGAGTGGCTGAATCAGTGGATCTTTTACAGGGATCCTGGGCTGCCAGGTTTTGGTCCTATTAATCCACACCTTTATGATTTTCATGCTTTCCTAGATTGCAACGGATCTTCGTCAACTCTTACCAACTGCATTAAATCACATTAGCAGGGAAGAGATGTTTGCAGAGCAACCTCCCTGTACAGTTTCCCCTCCTTATCATTCTTGGAGCTGTGTTTCAGGGCAAGAAGATCTGCAGCATAAAATCCCCCTGAATATGAAATTTTCTGAGTAATTCTGTCACAATCCTCCCAGGACATCCTAGTCAAGGCTGAACAATCCAGTAAAAGCCCTACAGAACAGCAGAGAAATTAATCATGCATTTTTAAGTGTTTTGAACCTCCTTGTAGGATTTAATGAAGAATTCTGGGGAGCTTTTAAAGGCATAGGGAAAAAAAAAGAAGCTTCACCTAGTCTATAAATTGAGTTCTTGATGTAAATTAAGCTGATGAATATGAGGGAAGATTTTTCACTATAAAGGCAATCCTGAGGCAATCCTTGATGCCTTCTTGCTGGTCGTTGTGATTTTTTTTTATGGCATCCATGCCCGCAGAAGTCAACAGCAGAGGTGTCATTAACTCCCCACCAAATCACTTCCCAAGTCCCCTCCTTCTGATTTTTAATGTCCCACAAGTGGAAGTTATCCACTGGCTGCTGCCTGGGCTGGAAATGTTGAGCTCCATTAAAAAATAAACGCTTTTTCCTGCATAAAGCAGGGAGTAGCTGGACGCTGAAATAACCCGGGGAAAATGAAGGGGCTTAACGGGCGAAATTGAAAGCAGGTACCCAGAGTGTCGTTTCCTCCCGGGAAGTGCGGCAGGGGCCGGGCTGTCAGGAACTTTATGGAGTGGCTGAGAAATGGCCTTTAGCCTGAGATGAATGGGATTGCCTTTAAAGCACCCTGGGCAGGTGACAGTCAGTAAACTCCAGGATATTGTTTAAGGATTGTGAAAGATGTGGAGGGGCTGGAATGTGTCCAGAGATGGAAACAAAAACTGTGGAAGGGTTTGGGGCACCAGGAGAGGCTGAGGGAGCTGGGAAAGGGGCTGAGCCTGGAGAAAAGGAGGCTCAGGGGGGACCTTGTGGCTCTGCACAACTCCCTNGCAGCAGGAATTTCCCCATGGAAAGGGTGGACAGGCCTTGGAACTGCCCAGGGGAGAATCAGGGTGGACAGCAGCAGGAATTTCTCCATGGAAAGGGTTTTAAAGCATTGGAATGGGCTGCCCAGGGATGTGGTGGAGTCCCCATCCCTGGAAGTGTTCAAACAGGGACGTGGCATTTGAGGACAGGGTTTAGTGGTGAGTGTGGTGGTGACAGCGTTGGGTATTCAGCTGCTGAGATGAGCTGTAAATAAAGAGCTCAGGGCATTTCTGCTGTGAGGAGGGGACGTTGGAACAGTGGCTGAGTGAAGGCAGCTCGACACGTTTTTGGGAGGATCCACAGAACAAAGAGCTCTACCCACAGCACAGGTGAAACTCTGCCTGTTGAATAATTACCTTAATTTTTTTTAATGGCATGCAAAGACTGTGTCAGTGGCACTTTTCATTATCCACTTCAGCAGCCCAGAACTCCTCGGTAATTATGCCCATCCACTCTGCTTTGACAGTGCTAACGAAGAGAACAAGGGCTGCTGATAGTACACAGCTCCTTGTAAAGGATTCACGGCAGAAGGCAATAATCTAAATAGCAAAGCTGACGAGTTTGCACGGTGCCTTGCTGCAGGGAGCGTGCATTTTCTCTGGGATGCAGCAAATACCTCAGACTTGGGGAGCAGGCTGTGATACAACGACTGTAAAAGCCATTAAATACAATTCTGACAGTCCCCGCCTTTGTCAAACGAGCAGACAGGTCACCTCCTCTGCCTAAATCTCACAGAAAAGTGCTAAAAATCTCTTTCACTCACCTTTCCCCATCTCATTCACTCCCCATTCCCTCTCTTCCTTCCCTCACCTTTCCCCATCTTCTTCCCTTACCTGTCCCCATCTCTTCCACTCCCCCTTCCCATCTCCTTCTCTCAACTTCCCCACCTCATTCCTTCACCTTTCCCATCTCCTTCCCTCACCTTCTCCCATCCCCTTCCCTGACCTTTCCCCACCTCATTCCTCGTTCACCTTTCCCCCATCCACTATTACCAAAAAGTCTTACAAAACGCAATTAAAAACACGACAAAATTACCTCAAAATCACACGACAAAATCGCCTCAAGAGCAAATCTGTAAACTCTCAGACGTGATGTTCCCCACTGTGATAAGAATTCCAAAAATGAAAAAGATTCTTGGAGCCCTCGTCTGTTTTGTTACAATCCAAGGCGTTCCTCTGAGATTAACTCAGAATCTGAAGGAGTTTAGAGCCCTTTTCTGTTGAATTTCTGGAACACGGCTTCAGTGAGTTCATTGAACTTGGGGATCAGCACCGCGGCAGCAGAGCAGCCAAAGTTAAGGCAAGACAAACTCAGGCATCAATCTGCCTCAGCGCTTGTGAAATATCTGAAGATTAAGATCCTTGGCCAGATCAAACACCCCAGATTAGCACTAACGACATATTTAAGGCTTTTTCAACCTCCATTCACAGACAAATCTCCTCATTGCTGCAGATAAAGCTGCCTCATTAGACACTTCTCCATACAAAGGCTTCTAATATTTCCATTTTTCATCTGCCTCATACTTTTAAGCCAAAAAGAGACGCCTTACTACAAAAATAAAGGAAGTTTTTTATCTATTCACTGGGACACCTGACAGGATTTTGCACATCCGACTTGGAGACCATAAAGAATTTAGAAGAAGCAGCAGTTGGTTAAAAGTCAGCCTCTTGAAAAGGTTCTTTTTTTTTTTTTTTTAGGGGCAAAATATCATGTTCTAATTTTGATACTGAAAACGCTTCGCAAGACTCAGCTCCTAATCCATCCATCCCCAAAGAAATTCAAATCTCCTTTATCCAAATAACAGTTTGGGGCGGGGGAAGGCGGTTACCTCTGTTTTGCCACCAGCTCTAAAAATGATCTTTGGGTCTCCAATTATTTTACACACATCAATAAATCCCAAAGGTCCTTCAGACCAGCTGCACCAGAACTCCCCTTGGGAAGGGGTTCGAGGGGTCTCTCTTGGGTCTCCCTCAGTTCTCTCTGACACTTCCCTCTACAGAGTCCCCTCAGTGCAGCCCACCATCAAACCCTGCAAAACCATTGTCACATTTAACAGCAAACCTTGTTAATTCCCTGGTTTATTAACATCAGTATTTCTCTGCTGAAAGCAAAGCTCCCTCCTCAGGAAGAGGATCCCTCCCAAGACCTTTAGTGGGGAAGGAATTCTTGGTGTCCCCAGGAACGGAGTTTGCTTCACTGGAGGCAAAAGGGGGCGAAAGAAAAGGAAATAATTCCCTTTCCAAAAGCACACGGGAGAACTGGTAGCAGGAATGGGGAGAGATTCAAAATCAAGACTAGCTCAGAGGATCAAAGCCAAGACTAGCTCAGAGAATCAAAATTAAGACTAACTCAGAAAAGCAAAGACAAACTCAGAGATTTAAAATCAAGACTAACTCAGAGGCTGAGCCCCCCTCCTGATTCCCCTCAGTGCAGCCCTGGAGAGCCCCTTCCCTCGGGTGAGAACATCCTTTTAATCTGCTGGATTTCACTTGTCATTTCCGTGCAGCCTCCACTTCAAACCACATCCCATCCCCTCGGCGTTCATCATCTGAGCATTTCCATCCCTCTCCTTCGTTTTATCCCATTAGGGGAGTTGGAAAGAAATAAATTGGAATCACAACACACCTACAGCTTGTTCTGAAAGAGACTTAGCGCTTGACTCACCTACTTAGATGTCAATTTAACACTCTTAGCTGGATTTAAATTGAGTCAGGACCCATCAGTTTAAGGCAGAATCTCAATCTGCTCCCCCCACACTTGTAAGGATTAGGATGGGGGAAAAAAATAAATTGAATAGTGCTACAACCTGGGAATGCTCAACAATTCATTCCCGGCCTCATTCATCTGATTTGGGAGGTGCCCAAGCACGGAATGAGTTTGGGATCCCGGCTGCTGCTGCGTCCTCCTGAGCGTGCTCCTCCAGGAAAGGGAGCCCCAGGCATTCCCAGGATTTCCCTTCTGTCCCACAGAAGCACCAGTTCCTCACAGAACAACGAACATTTTGCCACCCCAGGCCATTCTTTTCAAACTTGTCTTTCTAAATACAAGTCCCAGCCTTTCACTCAAACTGCAGCCGAGGAATGAAGGAAATGAGGGACCTTTTCCACAGGTGTTACTCGGGTTTTTCCCGGGAAGAACAGGGCAGGAATTTGTCAGAAGTGGCTGAAAATCCTGCAAGGGACACAGGGAACTGCTCTGAAGTTGCTCCTCCCCACACTTTCCCAAGGCTGTCTGCCAGCAAACCCCACTTTTGTCAGCGTGTGACCTTTTTGGGGCAGATAATCCTCTCATCTCCAGGGCTGAGCACAAAGGTTCCCCAGTCGCTAATGGGATTCTGGAATTACTCCTGAGAGGGGTGATTTCAGAGATGGTTCTTTTGATGCCAGCGTGAGCATTAGGATAAACTCTGTATTTAACCACCATTACCAGTAATATCAGCTGCTCTGAATTACCTGGGACTGAGGTTCAGCGATGCCTGAGAAAATGGGAGTCAGATTTTTCACAGCAGCCAATAATTCCGCCCTGGTGTCTTTTTAAATAAGGCCCCCTAACACCCAAAACTAAAGAGACTCATTTTCCAGGCATATCCAGCCATTTCTCCAATTCTGATGCAGAATTCCAGCTTCCAACCCGCTCATCCCAAAACTGCCAGTTCAGAAATTTGGGCTGGATGTTGAATTACCTGACAAAAAAAGCAAATCCAATCCCACCTACTTGCTAGGAACCAGAGTCACTCCCTGCAACCTCTCTGCTCCAAATTACTGACATGTAAGAAAATCCCAGAGCATCTCAGATCTGCTCCCTGTCCAGGTTTCCTGTGGATGAGCTGACATCCCAAAGTGAGGTTTAGTGTCCCAAAACAACTCAGCGCTGCAGTGACATCACTCAAACAGCCCCGTCTTTGACCCACGAGACATTTTCCTGTATTGCCTCTCCCTTTTCCAGTTGTGGAAGCCCCTCTGGCCTCCAGCCAGGCCAACCCAGCTCACACCACAGGCTGGGGGATGTCTCATTGCCTGAGGACAAAACCCTGCGCCCCATACCCTTGGAATGCATCAATCCCATAATTAGGTGTATTAAGAGCTGTGCCTGTCGTATCTCACTCATTTCCACAAGACATAAGAAGTCACATTTAGAAGTCATTAAGCTGAAATGAAATCTTTGCTGGGCTTAATTAACTTAAATATTCATGAAACAGGATAGCAGGGGGAGAGTGTTGTTCTTAATCAAAACAGACATCGCTGTTCCATAATGCAAATTCCGATTTCTTCTGTGGACAATGCCAGCTCCTGCAGCAGGGTCTGATGGCCAGTGTGGCAAAGTGCAGCTGAGGAAGGATTCACGTTGTCCTTCAGCTCCCCAGCACGAGGGGAATTTGCTGATCCAAACATGTGCTTAAACAATAACGCCGTGCCGAACACAGGAGCTCCTTCCGGGGCCATTTATCACCGTTCGCTCAGGCTGAGCTGAGTGCAGCACTCAGCCCCTCTCCAGCCTCGGGAAAAGCCTCCCGAAGGCAGTTACTCATTTCTCTCTCCCCTCCTCCCTCCTCTCTCCTCTCTCNCCTCTCCATTTTTTGGGAACTCTGGCAGGAGTGGCAGTGATCATTTCTCTTCATACAAATCTCTGTGGTGAGGGCAGGTGCCCAAGAATGGGAGATCAATTCCCCTTCCAGAGGGAAATCCATAAAACTCAGCCCCTCAGGCTGGAATTCCTCCCCCTCCTGTGGCCGACCTGGGCTGCTCAGCAGGAAAAAAAAATAAAATTACACAAGGTTTGTCGGGTTGAGAAGTGGAGCCAGCAGATTGCCAGGATAAGCAGGAAAAAAAAAAAAAAACTACTTCGAAAATAGGGAGGAAATACAGTTTCACATTTGTGTTAATAGCAGCTTTGGTTTCATTATCTGCCAGCCCCGTGCTCAGCTCTGGATGCAATTAAAAGAGAGAAATAAAATACTCGATGGAAGGAGCAGCGTTTGCTGTAATGAAATGTTTATGGATCAATTTGTACCCCAGTAAAGAGTGAATGAATTTACTGCGGGAGGAGAGAAAACAAAATGGAGATAAGCACCGAAAATCACTTTGACTCCAGACTTGCACAAATTGTTATTATTTCCCCTCAGAAAAGATAATATTGATTGTTGAGAAGTGTTTGGACAATGCCAACAATGTGTTTTGCTGATAAAATACAATGACCCATTTAGGAGATGTCTGTACAGAAAACAGCACGGGCTGAAATAAAACTCCACATTTCAAATCTCCTTTGATAAATCCCCAGAAGAGAAAACCTTGCCATGACCTCCTCTCCTCCACAGTTCTCCTCTCTCCAGGACACCGGGCTGGCATTGTGCTGGAGGAGGTGCCCCAACTTCTGCTTAAAATGTGACAAATCTCATCTGTTCCTACTTCATTTTCCACTTTTAATACAGGCAAGAAAAAAAAAATCCTGTTTGCATATTTACAACAAAAAAAGCAAAAATTCAATTAAGTTCCTAAGGGCAGGAACAGATTTATTCAGTGCCTGGAATAACAAAAGCCTCAGCTGGGATGAAAGGGAAAAACATCTCCACGACACCAAACATTTAAAGGAAGTTTTGATCTGATGCAGTTTAATGTGTACACAGAGGGGGGAAAAATTCTCAGAGAATTTTGCTGCTTTTAACTAAGATGAAATGTTTGATATCCTTGTGGGTTCAGCCACCATTAGGAACAGCATCGGATCACAATCCCACAAAAGAATAACAAAGGTTTGGGGGAAGCAGCGGGATGCTCACTGTTATTTTTACAGAGGGAATGAGTCTTTCTCTAATGTGATGGGAAAGAAGAGTTTTCATGCAAATCACCAGCGGAGGCTCAGCTTTGTCTTTAAGTTTGGGGATGATCCAAATGCTGCTCCTGGCTCAGCCCCAGCTGCGACACCGGCACGGGGAAGGGGGAGCCTCAAACCCGGCGGAAAATGGGGCAGGGACAGAAAGGGAGAGAGGGAGAGAAAGGGAGAGAAAAGGAGAGAAAGGGAAAGAATGGAAAAGAAAGGAAAAGAAGAGAAAGGAAGAGAAAGGGAGACAACCAAAGAGAAAGGGAGAAAGGAAGAGGAAAAGGAGAGAAGGAGAGAGAAAGGAAGAGCAAAGGGGCACTGCCTGAGGGCTGGAGCAGCTCCGTTCATCTCCACAACAAAGGGTGATGGATAAGAGGCCCCTGCGGAGCCCTCGGTGCCCTGGACAGCTCCAGCCGTTCCCGGGAATTGTCCGGATCCCGCCAGCCCCGCAGCTCCTGCAGGCCCCAGGAATCCATTTGTCACACGTGGCTGCTGAGGCCCCACAGAGCTGCAGGTTAATCCAAGGAAAAGCTTCTTCATCCCTCACGTTTAATCCAAATCAGTGGAATTTGTGACCCTGGATTTGGAACGATGGTGAGGGCTCCACCGAGGTGCCCCAAATCCCTGGGAACAGGGAAGGACAAAGTCCTGACAACCCCTGACACCTCTGGGTGACCTGCAGGACACAAAATCCCCTCGTTAAAATCTGCTGCTGCCTCTGCAGAGCCATTTGGGGTCAGTTTCCATCGCTGGGGACAGCAGGGTCACGGCTCAGAAAAGAAATTTACTCAGCTCAATTTAGAGCAGAAATTGTGCTGGGTAATAAAATCACTTTGGAAAATCAACACCTGACCCACTGCCGGAGCTGGGCACTGACCGGCAGAGCCAGCAGCACCCCTGGAAGAGCCAAATAAATCCAATTTCTCTGTCTCCAGTCTGCTCTTCCCCTGCAGCACAACGAAGGCAAAAAGTCATGATTCAAACTCCTCGGTGGAGGAGCCAAGTTCCCCGAGAATCCTGACAGGCAACGGATGAACACGGCATGAAATATGCAAAGGAAGACTCATCCTTGCCTAAGGACTGGAGGAGAGGCTGAATCCCAGCCCACACACCCAAAAAAGGCTTTTTGAAGAGGATCCAACGCTCCAGGACTTTGGGAATGATGTGGATCCAGACCCTGGATAGGCTGATGCTCCACACATCGAAATGGGGCATCAACCAGAAATAGCCCCTTAATTAAACATTCCCCAAAAAGTTAATTTAACTTCCCAGGGAACTTTCCTGAAGATCCCAGGAACCAAAGTGCCATGCTGGAGCACCTGCAATGCTTTAATTAAACCCGTTTTTCAAAAAAATCTCATTTTCTACCCTTAAAACAAGGATTCTTTTTTCACTAAGATCCTTTTGGAAAGCTGAGCTGAGCTTCCCAAAACCCCCTTGGGATTGGACCTCCCCAAGCTGACTCAGTTCCCAACTTACTTTAAACTAGTATAAGTAAGGTATAAAAGTGTTTCATAATTCATGAAATTCCCAACCTTTTGCTATTTTGAAGGGGATTTGATCCTCAGCAATTGACAAATCATTCTTTTTAGCTCAGAAATAATTATGGAATAACCACATAACACAAGTTCAGCCATTCCTCCCTCCAGTTTGTACCAGCCTGGAATACAATATTTCACAAACCTTCAATATCTCATGGACTTCCACTGGTTGAGGATAAACAACATTCCCACAGAACTGGCTCCATGGATTAAAGCAAAAGCTTTACTTTGCTGCTGTCAATTTCTCCATTTTCAATTATTTCTGATATTTTCCTGTTGCCTGCAGGGTAACAAGTTTGATTTTGTGAAGGGCAGTGGCACCTCCAAAGAATTTATCAGCCTGTTTGTTCTCTGCCCAATTGATTTGACCTTTGCTGGCTCACCTGCTCCTGGACATTTTCAGGGAACCACAGGAGTCCCCACTCCGGGGAAGAGCTCTTAAACCAGGTTTTCACAAGTGCTAAACATCTTCATAGCCCAGCGATTATGGAAAAAAAAATTGGAAGTGCCCAAGGGCTTCCAAACCCTCCAGCTCAGGTCATGCTGCAATTCCCAGATCCGTCTGCAAAATTCACTGGTAGAGCAGTTAAGAGGGAAAAAAAGACAACACAGAAATAGGCAGCAAAGGCATCTGCTCAGGAAAAACACAGCTCCAAATCGCAGCAAATTCTAAAATTCTTGGTTTGCTATTCATAGCTTCTTCCATCAACTTGTCAGAGGAGATTTCTGACTCTCAGCACAAAAGGTTTCCATTCCGTACCAGTGGAATTCGCAATTGGATGCAAATCAAGTTGTTTTCCCTCCTTTTATGTTTGTATTTCCAGCCTGATGTTGTTTAATGGAGTGGGAACAGCCGCCAAATGTGCTTTGACTGGACGCCCTTCCATGGCAACTGGGATAGGAGCTGCTTTGGCCACGGTGGAGATGCAGGAGAGGCAGGAAATAACATTTGTGTATTTTGGGGGGCTTTTGTTTCCTCTTTAAATCGGCACTGTTTGGTGACAGGCTGGGCCTGAGATCCCAGCCCTGCCTTCAGCCTCTCCAAGGCAGCTCCAGGATCAATTCCAAGGCTCATTCCCTGACTCTCGTTCCCTCCTGCAATGCCCACGGCCTGGAATAAACCCTCCATCTCCCACGTTTCCAGCAGAAATCCCTGCCCAGAGCACACTGAATTGTTATGTGTGGACCTGATATTTTTGAGCCTGAGCTCTTCCCAAGGGAAACTTTTCCACAGTTTTTCTTTTCCCCAAACCAACCTTGTGCAAACAATATTCCTTTCCCTGGCAGCAGGTGTTGTTGCTGTTTGTGTCCCTCAGCCCATGGCAGAGGTGTCAGTCCCATGGAGCAATAACGTGCCTTTAGCACAGCGTGTTATAAAAGGGCTGAATGAATTGTAAATAAACCTTCTGATTTCTGCTGCCCCTGGCTGGAGTCAGCACCTTTATTTCCTGTCCTATCGTGACAGGCTTCCATCTCTCCCACTGCTTCCAGCTGCAAGTTGGAATGATAAACCCATTCCCATCAATTCATTCCCATCAGTTATTCCCACACCCAGTGCAGTTCTGGAACTCACAATCCCATCCTAATCCTTCTGCTCTGGGACTTTAACCCAGAACACTGAAGCCCACCCAGTCTTCATCAAACCCAACAACTTCCCAAAATCATCTCCTCAATCCGTTCATTTCCATCCCTGAAATCCCTGCCGGGTCAATCCCAGACTTCCACACGCTGCACATGTGAAATGTGGGATTGAGATGAAGGAAATGGCTCCTTCCCACCAGCCCAGCCCTAAAATTAGCTTGTTTTGAACAGATTGCAGCGCTGAGCTGGGAAACAGAATGCTCCCAAGGATGTTCAAACCTCCCAAGCTGCTTTTATCCCAGGCAAGGAATGTTTCATCCACCTGACTCCACTGGCAGGGATCTGCTTCCCATCTGAGCCCACCTGTTGGAAAATTCACTGGCTCTTCAACAGGCAGAAATCCTCAAATTCAAGCAGAATTCTCAGTCCAGTTCAAGGAATAATTTGTTACACGGCTCAGGGATGGGAGAAGGGTGGCCCCAGCTCAGGTTGGATGTGGAGCTGCTCTGCTGAAGTCCAGGAATTCACCACAGGGATAGGATTTATCAGCCAGGGATTGGATTTTTTAAATGAGAATCACAAAAAAGAAAAAATTCAAATAAGGAAAGGAGAAATGAAAAATTAAAAAAGAAGAAAAAAAAGAAAAATAAGAGAATATTTAAAGAAATTTCCAAACCAGTTCCTCCTTCCACCCCCACACCTCCCAAAGGCTATGGAATAATCTTTTTTTTATTGGTATTTTNTATTGATTTTTTTTTCTCCCCCCCCCCCCCCCCCCCCCCAATTTTGGCATTGTTATTTCTCGATTTTGCTGCAGAGATTTTGTGGGCTGAATTCTCTGCAAACAGGAATTTCTCCTCATCTTCAGGTGTCACCTTGCCCTGGGTGACAGCACCTGATGGTACAAATGGGATTTGGTTTAAAAAATGGAGAGCACTTGGAGATTGCTCCTCCTTGGAGCTCATCAAAACACTCCTGCAAGGATCTCTCTGCTCTGAAAAAAATGGCATTTCATGGAATTGTTCCTGGAAACCTGTCAGTGCTGGCGAAGCCTTGGAGAAACAGTTGTTCTTTTCAGAAAAGGCACAAACCTGGCATTTGAGGTTCTTTCTCTCATTTTTAAGATCACAAAGTTGTCAGAATGGTAATGAAATGTTTTCATTGGTTTTCCTGCTTTTGGTTCTTTAATTGAAGCGGCGCCTCCCCCTGCTGCTTCCAGGGGACTCCAGGAGTCCATGAATTCCAGGAGGAACCTTTCCAACCATTCCACATTTCCAGAACCTGCTTGGCAGCTTCGAAGCCTTTTCCATTGTGTGGGAACCCGAAGGACACCACGAGGAAAATCTAAACCCCATGGTTTTGCTGCTTCCTGAAATTCCACAATTTGAAATTTGGATTTGAAGGGACCTTGAAGGTCATCTCATTCCACGGGCAGGGACACTTCTACTTCTCTCCTTGTCCTCCAAGAATGTGGATTGCAACCCTGGTTCCGTGCCTGAGGTGTTTTGGTTTCCTGAAATTCCTTTCCCAGGGAATTTTCTGTAAACAGGAGAAATGTTTTTGTCACTGTACCTTTGTTATTCATTCCTTTCCCCAGGAGGGACTTCTCCTTGCTGTCCCTCTGCTCTGAGCAATGGGAGTGAAGAGGTTTGTCTTTGTGTCCCCAACCCAACTGGTCTGTGTGAAATAGTCTAAAAGGGAGACACAGCCCAGAAATCAAGGAGTCATTTCCAGCCCTCTGGATCTCGGGGTCTGTGTCCTCGTGGTGTAAAACAGCGTCAGTGGATCTTCTGATGGTAATCATGGATATTACTACACATAAAAATGAGGAATTTGGTTCATCAAGGGCAAGAGGCTGATGGATGTACGAGGGAGTGACACCAGGAATTCTGGGTTCTGGGGGATCAGCCTTCCCCAGAATAAAATCTCCCTCTCAGCCCATGTTTTTCTGGAGTTGGGTGATGGTTGTGCTTACCCTCTGATCCTCCCACCCTGTCAAGGCTGAGGGAGCTCCAGGATGAAGGTTGAGGGAGGAATGTCATTTGGAAATGTTTCTGTCACTGTGCCTTCTCTGAAAAAAATACAGGAATAAAAGGCAAATAACAAAAAACCCCAAACCCACACAGCCTCTTCTCCCCCTCCCAGCTCATTGGCAGGAGATATCAAAATAGGGTTTGAGGGAAAGTTTTGCCATCAGTCACCCCCGGTCCCCAAACGGGAACATTTCAGCTCCAGACACTTCATCCTCTCACCCAGGCAGAACTAAACTCTGAGTTAACAAACACACCGAGTTTCCTTTAGATAACGGGGTGGGGGGGGAAGTCATTAAATTATTTCCTTTCCCCCTTCCCCTTGCCTGAAGAACACAGAGCATTATCTAAATGTGGATCTGGCTCAGGCAGAGCAAAATTTCTATTTTTCTTCCTATTTTTCTATTTCTCTCCTATTTTTTTTCTTATTTTTCTCCTACTTTTCACTCAACCTTTCCCTGCCTCTTGCAGCAAAGTGGGAGCGTGGCTGAAGGTCCAGAGACCCCAAGGTCACTCCTCAGTCTGGGTGGACATTTAGGAAAAACATGTGGAAAACACAACTGTGGATTCCTTCTTTCCGATTTCCATAGAAACAGCAACGTGTAGCTTTTCCAAACCAGAAGATCTTACATTATCAGCTGTGTTTATTGTCCCTTGAGGCTGTTCTTTTGGAAGTGCATCTTATTTTCTCTCCGAAATAACTTCCATTTTTGCCCTCTCAAACACCCTGTGGCAATGAGCTCCACCACTGGATAATACAGGGGAAAATAACCCCAAAACTTAGTTTTTTCTTTTTGTTTTTATAACCTGCTGATGAGTTTAAAAAGACCCACTGCACGAGGCCCTGCAGATGCTTTTAAGTTTGAAAGAGGAATAAGTGCCAAATCATCATTCCTACCTGTGGGCTGAATTTGAGTCAGTTCAGACTTGATTCCCATAAAACTGCACCGGTGTGTTTTTCCCTAAGTGCCACTTCCATAAGGAAGAGCTGATAATGGACCAATTTGTGCTGTTGTATCAATGTAAATCCACAGCAATTCCATCACTTTGTGCAACCATAAATTTCACCCGGCATTAGCTGGACTAAAAGCTGGGTTTGCACCTCACTGGGCTTTTCCTTCCAAACCTTCTCCGTGTTTTCCACAATGTTGTACCAGGAGCAGCTCCTGTTTTATAACCAGATGATTTATCTGCAGCTGCACAGATTTCATCACGGAGTTATGGACGCCTCTGAAAGTTTACAGTGAAAAGGAAATTGGAGCAAAAGCCTAAATAAACTGAAACTTAACTTTTAAACACCCCCTTGCAGGCAAAACCACCACCAAAAATAGAGGAATTTTAAACAATCTGAATAATGTCACTGGTTTTCATTGCTTTTTACCTTCCTGGCTCCTAACCCTTTATTTCCTGAAGATACCCAAGGAGAAAACACCTTTACATTCCTGTTCCCACTCTTTCATGTAAAAATTCCATGAGATTTTGACCATCTTAAATTCCCAGGCAAGATTTTAAGATTCAGATGCTCCCAATGGCCTGTGGCCATTCCTCTGCCATCTCCCAAAGGGCACCAGCTGAGATAAAGGTGAATTTGGAACTGAGATCCTCCCAATCCTGTAAATTGAGGGATTTCAGATGTGAGCTGAGCCCTGAGCACCTTAAATCCAGGAGAAATGCAAAGCACCCACGGGCACCATCAGCCTGACTCACTTCAGAGTCCACTGGGTGTATTTATATCCCAAAGTCATCGCTGGGGAGGGCTGGTGGCTCTCAGGCTGGAAAAGTCATTTCGGTGACAATTCCGTGCAGCCCTGGTTCGTGCCTGAGGTGTTTTGGTTTTCTGAAATTCCTTTCCCAGGGGATTTGCTGTAAACAGGAGAAATGTTTTGGAACTGTAACTTTGTTATTCATTCCTTTCCCCAGGAGGGACTTCTTCTTGCTGTCCCTCTGCTCTGAGCAATGGGAGTGAAGAGGTTTGTCTTTGTGTCCCCAACCCAACTGGTCTGGGTGAAATAGTATAAAAGGGAGACACGTCCCAGAAATCAAGGAGTCATTTTCAGCCTTCTGAATCTTGGGGCTGTGTCCTTGTGGTGTACAACAACATCAATTCTGCCACAAAATACAGCTCCTGTTAGCAGAGAAGTGTTTTTTTGTAAAATATTCCTTTCTGCTGACACCGTCCTTGGTCAGGTGCTGGGGCTGATCTCGGCGTTCCCTCCCAAGGCCTGCTCTGCTCCTCGGGGTCGTGGCTGGGACACGACAACCTCATAAAAAATCCTAAAGCTCAGGCCTGAGCTCTGAGGAGCCCATCAGCCAGGAGGAAAAGCTGAGCTAAATCACAACTGGCTGCACAAACGTTAAGTATAAAATTAATGCTGGACAGCTGTGTCTCCATGCCAAGGTGACCCATTCCAGGAGATCATCCCCTCCCTCTGCCTCCTCCTCTCCTTCCTTAAGGATCGCTGTGGCCTCTCTGGATGCTGCTGCAGTGGGCAGTTGGCAGCAATTCCAAGGGAATTCAGCCTTGGATTAACACCTCTGTCCTGTAACTGAATAATTCTACGTCCATTCATCTTGAGGATGCTGCTGGTCTTATTTTGGATCTGAAATCCCACCCTGGTGCAGCTCTAAGTGACTTCTGCATTGTTGAGTTGGAGATGATTTGTCCAAGTGTTTCGACAAGAGGCTGCCAACGCCTCAGATCCAACATCCATCCTCTGAGGTGTCAAAGAGCTTTGAGCTGCCTGTGAACTTTGGGTGGAGACAAAAAGAAGTCCCACAAAGCCACAACAGCCTCCCCAACCTTTGCTCTGGCACTACCCCGGCCTCATTCACCAGCCCCAAGGGCTCATCCCACCCGTGGTCCATGAGAAGGATGTGACAGCAGGGTCAGCCTCATTACTGTGTCCTCTGTGAGCATCTCGTGCCCTCCAGGGTCAGGCAGGTTCTCCTTGTTGTGGCTCTCCACAGTTTATTGGGATGAGGCTGAGGAGGAGCACAAAGCCACACAAAACCTCCCCACGGGCTTGTTGTGCTCTCGCCTCTGAACACTCGGTGACTTCTGAGCTTGTGGCAACCCTCAGAACCTCGACTTTCAGGTTCTCTCTGTAGTGGCCTCTTCAAGGCCCCTTTTCCAGGCTTTTCATCCAAGTCAGACAGTCACATCTCCTTGCCTGGCTGGCTTTGAACACTCTGCTGTAGCTGGGAGGAAAAACTCCCTTCTTCTGGCCCACAGCTCCGTTTCATTTATTGTGCCTGGAACAGCAGCACGGCACCCAGATTTTGTCAGGGAGGTCAGGAGGTTAAGGAAAAGGTCCAAGAAAAACTTAACCTCCCTGAGATAGAAATTAGTGCTCACAAAGACAAGTGGGGGAATGGAATGTTGGAGGATAAAAGTGGCTACTTGTATCCCAAGGGTTGCAGTGACTTCTTTTAGTACAAGACCCACTGCAACTGAATTAGGGCTCCACAACCTGAAGAAAAGGCAAAACTTTGCCATATAAATAGTGAAAGTAGGGGCTAAATGTCAGCACAACCCATAAAGATGACCTCCAACAAAACAGAAATAAGTAGATCTTGCGAGGGAAGCCAAAGATGCTGGATTGGGATGTGGCAAAAAGCATCCCGAGTGCCCACAGTGACTCATCAACTACTTCAGTCTGACTGAACACCATCCCCATCTCTAGAACAAACTTACTCGCTCCCTCTCCCTACCCTTATACCTGCAAATAATTCATGCAGGACTCTAAAAGGCACTAAAAGCCAAGAGCAGGCCTCGCTTCCCTCCAGTCCCGCTCTCCGCCTGGCGCTTCCTTTCAGGCTGTGCCAGAGCCCCAGGCCTTGTCCCTGGGAAAAGGTCAGGCAGGATTTACAGAGCCTGGACACGGCCCTGGAGGCACAGCCTTCCCCAGACCTCTGTGAAGCTCCAGCTGCATCACAAATGGGCAGCAGTTCTGGAAATCAGGTCATGGGAGCATCAGACTTGTGGAGCCTGAGAATTTCCGAGCAGGTTGTGCAGTGAGAGAGAGGAGCTGTGCCAAAGGGCTCGCACATCAAGACGAATTAATTTCCTCCAGCAAGGCACAGCTTTGCCATGTTGGGACTGGTGTTATTGCCCCGGGAGCAATCCCTTCTTTTCAGGGTTCTGGGCGAAGGCAAGAGGTCATTTTCTCCTTTTTCATGTGGCAGCAGCTCCGTGGAATGTTAATGCTGGTGGACACTTGGCTCCTGGGAACTTCTGTGAGGCTCCGGATGAGGAGGATCAAGAGCTGCTGCTCTGGGAGTGACAAGGAGCCCAGGTTGACACGCAGGGATTACAACCCCAGGCACTGATTCCTGGCGTGGAAATCTGCTCCTGTCTGCAGCACAGCTCTGAGATCAGATGCACGGCAGAGACGGGGTGAATAAACGGGAGATATCAGACTAGGAGAGGAAGACAGAGGCAACAGGGGAGATAAAAAACTCTGCACCACTGCAGAAATACAGATTTCTCCAAGAGGATCCTACTCAGAGGTTTAACTTCTGTCTTGGCCAGAGTGAGGCATTTATTTCTGTGGTCAGCCATGCTGAAAACGAGGAGGCAGGAGAAGGGTTCATTCACAACCAGGAGTCCTGCTCACCCCATCTGCTGCCGCCTCTGCTGCCCAGGCTCTGACAGAAGCTGAGCACAGGAGGGGATGAAATCCTGCTCTCTCCCAGCCCTGTCCAAGAGTGGGACCATCTGCAGCAGCAGCAGCCACAGCTTGGGTTGAAAATCCTGTGTGCCAAGGGCTCCATTCAGGCGTTGTTGTCACATCAGCCACAAGCCTGAAGGAGCCCAAGGGTCTGGGGAAGGGTGGAAGAGCATGAGAGGGGATATAACTGCCCATATTAACAGATCCTTCATCATCTACAGCTGACTAGGGGCAGTGGAGCTGTAAGGATTCCTGGAGGGGCAGGGGCTGAGGATGAACCTGGCTGCTGATAGGAATCAGCCAGGTGAAACATTTCCAGCTGCAGCACAGCTGTGCCCAACCCCAAAACTGTTGTAAAACACAAGGGGAACCACAGCAGCCACAGAGGCAGCTGAGGAGGAGACACGAGGCTGTCAGAATTCAACTCACGGGAGGTCAAAGAGTCACAGAACTCAATTTCTTTGTGTCTAACTACAGCCATGGATGGGGTGTTTGCCTGTATTTACACAAGAGGATGCTGCACGGGAGAGTTCAAGGGTCAAATAACCAAGGCTGTCTGAATTCCCCTTGGATTTGACAAAACGTGAGTGTTTCATGAACTCAGAGATGGATTTGAAAAGTGTTACTCTGCATCCACAATATTTATAAAGTGCATTTATAAAGTGCAGGTAGGTAAAGTTCCACTTGGCCAAAGGATCATTCCTGGAAACCCCAGCCTTTAAATCAAACTAAACTAACCAATCTACAAATCCCATGTACCACACAATGGATAGAGATGAGTTTTGGGGGAATTTTAAATGCATTTTAAAGGCATTAAAAACTTGATTCTGAACTGTGCAGCAATTCCCAAGTTATTTCTTTGAGAGGTTGAAGTTTGGGGCATTTTTTTTAGACACACTTGCAGAAAACCTGTAGATCATGTGAGAAAGTGCTTTAAGAACCTGGATTCTGTTTTTTCCATTGAGGTCATGCAACCCACTCCCCCTCAGGGCAAGCTCTTCGTCCCCAGGAGGAGATGAAGGCAAAGGGATTTTGGAGAGGCTGGTGGGTCAGTGGGGCAGGAACAGGGACTGTCTGCAATCCGTGGGACAGCTCCAGGCCACGTTCCTGCTCTGCCTTTTCCCGTCTCCTGCTCCTCCCTCCCTGCCCGGCACTGAGAGAGAGGCTCCCACTGGGCACCTCCGTCACGTTCACGTCTGTCCTTCCCCGGCTCAGCCCAAATCCTGCATCCCCACGGCTCAGGGAGCCTCAGACTGAGCAATTCCAGCATCATGAGCTACATGGAAACCCCAAAGTGTGCCAGAAATTCGCGTTCTTGCGTATCTGTGTCCTCCTTAGCTCTGCATGATCATAAACCAACGCTGAAATGGATCCTCAGCCAGAGTAACAGGGATAAATTAATTGCAGTGTTTGTCAGTTTTACCTGAAGTTGCCCAGGAACTTCCAACTTAATTCCAAAGGAATTAAGTTCCAAGGCTGCTGCAGCTCCTACCACCTTTAAAGTATAATTTGAAGGGGAAAAAAATAAAATAAAATTACACATCAGCAGCGTCCTGTTGGCCCTGGGATAATGTGGAAGTGTGGGAAAGCAAAGACCAAAAATGATCTTGGCAAGAGAGGAAAGAGTCTTTTACTGCTGTGTCAAAACCAACCCCACAACAGGTTCCCTGAGCTCCTGCAAAGTGAGAGATGTGTTCATCCTCGGAGCTAACGGGGGTTTTAAGGCTGCTGAGACATGGAGAACATATTTTCTCTAATAGCTGTGATGCCTTTTGGGACTACCCAAAAACAGAGGCCAGACAAAATCAAGGCAATAAAAAGCAGCTTATTTCTATTTATTGAAGGGCCTCCAGGTACATTCAGGGCAGACAAAGCCCCCCAGGGGCTGCACCCAAAAATGGACGATGGTCACGGGTTGTCACACTTTGATCACTTTGGTCCATTGGCACATTGGGGGTTCATCTCCCAATTACAGCTCCAGCTAATGAAGTCATTGAGCCCCAGTTTGCTGCCCCCAACTCCCTTTTGTTCCCATCCCTGGGGCCTGGGGCAGTGAGGGGTCCTTGATCCCCAGGCCTGGGGAGGAATTGCTGTGTCTGCCCCAAATGGGGAAGCAGCAGCTCCCACTGTGTGTGGGGTTTGGGGTTCTGCACTAAGGAATTGCAGGGTGACAAAGAGATGGAAAAGAGAAAAAGCTGAAACCCTGAGGCATCAGCTGCTTCCAGAGCTGCACGAACATGTGAGAGCAGACAAAGGCCAGGTTCTCAGCAGAGCTCGGCAGGGTGGCTCCAAATCCTTCAGGGACAAAATGCAGAGTGCAACACACGGAAGAATTTGGCAAAATGAGCCCCCAGGACTGGGAGGAGGAGAAGGATTTAAAATCAAGCTGAACCCAGTCCAGAACACACAGCCCAGTGATGGCAGCTATGGAAATACCCAGAGAGGAGGAACAGGATTTGTCCGTGGTCTGCACGTTTAAATCCTGCGGGAAAAGCAAGAAGTGACCATATGGAAAGTGGAATCTGATCGGCGTCTCCTCCGTGCCGGAGGCAGCTCCGGGGTCTCTCCATCGCCATGGACACCGGGAGGACACGCAGCAGCGCCGTGCTGAGGGACACAGGGCTGCTGGAAAAGGTCACCGCTGAAACGTGTCTGAGGAGCGGGGGGCTCTGCACCGGGATTTCAGCTCTGAGTGAAGAAATGGAGCAGAAATTCATCCTCACATTGAAGGCGTTTGCAGGCAGTGACCACAGAGCCTCCAAACACAAAGCTTGTCCCAACACATTTCAGTCTCCAAACACAAAGCTTGTCCCAACACTTCTCAAAATTCTCCAGACAAAAAGTTCACCCCAACACAGACCAGGACCCCCCATCTCCATTTCCAGCTTGCCACTATTTCCAGGAGCAGACATGAGGCCAACAAAACCCAAGCATTTTATCCATTATTTAATTTAATCCCTTGCACACAGGGACAACAAAGCCACTCAGAATTTTCACAACCCCAAACACAGCAGAATCAATCCCTAATTTATAGCAGACACTGACGTCACCCAGCTCAACCCCAAAGAGGATTTGGCTCCCTCAGTTAAATTTAGCTGCTGTTAACAGGCACAAATTTCCCTGCTCATTGCCACCCAAAATATTGCATGAATTTATGATCCCCACAATAAACTGGAGTATGGTCACTCCCTAACACAGCAGAATGTGCCAAAATAAAACCCACAGCAAGAACCTGCAAGAAAAAAAAAACAAAGTGCCTGAATAAGAGAGCTGAATAATTCATCCAGAAAGGAGCACAGCAGCTCTGGCTCCAGCCCGGAACAAATCTTTTCCCTGGGAAGCGAACGTCTCCACAGCTGGTTCAGCTCATCCCTCGCCTGCTGCAGCCACACAAGGAGCCTTCAGGTGACACTGGGACAGTCACTCATCCTCGGGGAGAGGCTGAAATCCAAACAGAGCTCTCACTGGAGCTGCACACCTGTAGCTCTGGTTTCGTGCCTGAGGTGTTTTGGTTTTCTGAAATTCTTTTCCCAGTGAGTTTTCTGTAAAAAAAAGAAAAGTTTTTGTAAGCTGTACCTATGTTTTCATTCCTTTCCCTAGGAGGGACTTCTTCTTGACGTCCCTCTGCTCTGACCAATGTGAGTGAAGAGGTTTGTCTTTGTTTCACCAACCAAATTAGTCTGTGTGAAATAGTATATAAAAAAGACACATCCCCAAAATAAAAAAGTCATTTTAAGCCTTCTAAAATCAAAATCTGTGTCACTGTGGTGTACAACAGCATCACACACCCACCTCCCTGGCAGGGAAGGTGTCAGCTCTGCCCCTCGGGGTGCTCAACGCCCTCCCCGTGGGCTGCCTGAGGAAAAATAAGTCACATTTCCTGAGAAAATCGGGGTTTGGCATCTTTGTTTTCACGGCACAATGGGACAGAACAAAACCTTCTGAAAGGAGGTTTAAAAATAAAACAACCACCCAAGCCAGAGGATGGGTTAGAGAAGGCACCCGAGGTGATGGAGGGGTTGAAGTTGGAATTCTCTCCTTTCTAGGAGGATGCAAGGGGGCTCAGCTGGATCACTGCTGTCCCAAGGGAATGTCCTGGTCCCAAACTGATGCTGAATAAATAAACACAGAACAAAGCTCGTTCCATAAACACAGAGCAAGCTCAGTCAGGGTAACTCTGCCTGCTCTGTTTGGTACCCAGGATGGTTTTTCTGGGATCTGGGAATGGGGCAGGGCAGGAACTGGTCACTGGGCTCTTCCCCAGGCCCGGGGAATGAACACCGACCCCTCCAGCCTTCACCTCCTGCCTCACACTCCACCCCTCGCCGAGAGCAGCTTCCAAGCCATAAACACTCCATTCCCTGGAAGCTTTGTTTCTGGGAGACAAACCCTCCGCACCAGCAGATTTTCCTGAGGAAAACACCTCCCTGGGTCTCTGAGGATGTGCACAGGAGACAGACAAATTCCCTCTTCAGCCCTGGGAAAGACTCAGGGAACAGCTCAAGGCATCCGAGGCGAGACACCTCCAGTTCCCGGCAAATTTATCACAAGTGAGAACACAGCAAAAGGCAAAATTGCTTTGCAAGGTGGCAATTTATAGCCAGGCTGAGGCCTCGGTTCCCTGTTGGTGCCGAGTTTAGCACATTCCCTTTGCCCCAGGCGCTCCTTCCCCTTCCCCACCTGAGGATTCCTGTCTACCAAGTTCCACCCACACGGAAAAACAGGCAGGAAAACATCTCTGCTGCCATCCCGGCCCCTCAGCCTGTTGTGTAAGCAGACAGGCCCCAGCTGAAGCACAGACACTGCTGAACTCCCTGCAGTCCCAGGGCCTCCATCCCAAATCCCGGGACATTCCCAGAGCCTCCCTGCCGGGCTGGATCTGCGGGCGAACACCCGCGACTGCCGGAGCCGTCCAAGCTGCTCTGATCCAATCCGTGCCCACTCTGTGTTTGTGCCACCAGCTCTGCGAAACCCACAGCACCTCCTCCCTGCTCCCACACACATCTGGTCACCAGCACTTCCCTTCCCAAACAAACTCCAGCCAGCAAAGCCAACTTTCCCGGCTCGGGGTTTATTTATTGATTTTCCTGCCGTCTCTGCACTCCAGCTGCCTCAAATCCCAACAGCTGTGGCCCTTCCACAGAGGGATCTGCCCTGCCAGGGGTAGGGAATGCTCCCGAAGGCTCAGTAGTGCTCAGCCCTTCTTTTTGGCACTGAAGGATTCCCAGTGAATCCCACAGTCCAGCTCCAAAGGAAATTCCAGGGTGGGCAGCCCTTGCAGGATACACACACACAAAGGAAATTTAAGGAGTTGCACGCTCAGCCCCGCTCTCAGTCCCATAATCCACATTTCTCCTTGGATTGGAGCCTCCCTGGGGATTTATCCCAGTTAAAACTGGCACTGCAGCAGCTGAAAGGTGCAGTGATGGTGCATGAAATGGGGAAAAGCTGGAATGCTTAAAGCCAACAAATTTCACAGATGGGACTGAGCTCGGTTTTAGGGTCACCAGTTGGAGTGGGGTCTGCTTTGTCCTGGGGGTTTCCCTCAGCCACCAGACCCTGGGAACATCCCGTCAGCCCCGTTTTCCCAGGGAAAGTTCCCTCTCCAAGGGAAGATGTCATTTCTGCTGCTGCCCCAAGCCTGTCCCAGCCGGTGCCACAGGACCAGCTCATCACCTTTTAATAAAGCTCCTTTTGCCCTGATTGGAACCCACTCCAGAGCTCATCCCACCAAATCAGGCTGAATTTGGAGGAATTTATAGGGATTAAGTCAGCCCAAAGGGCATCCAGGGCACACTTAGAACAGCCTGAGCTTCTTCAGAAGGAAACAAGCTGGGGAAGAGGTCAGGACAGGGTTTTGGGGAATAATAACCATCAAAATCCCCATTGGCTTCAGGAAGAGGTTTGCTTTTTTATACACAAAACACCATTTTTTTTATTTTTAATCGAGACAGACAATCCACAGAGCTGGGTCCCTCAGAGCTGCAGCTCTCCCAGGGGAAAGGAAAACCCAACAGCAGCTGGTTATCCATCAGGAATGTGGCAGGACAAGGTCTCTGGAGTTGAACCCAGGCTGAAGTCAGGACCTCCCACCTCCTGGTGGTGCCTTTTGGGGCTACCCAAAAACAGAGGCCAGACAGAATTAAAGCAATAAAAAGCAGTTTATTTCTATTTATTGAAGGGCCTCCAGGTACATTCAGGGCAGACAAAGCCCCCCAGGGGCTGCACCCAAAAATGGACGATGGTCACGGGTTGTCACACTTTGATCAGTTTGGTCCCTTTGCACATTGGGGGTTCATCTCCCAATTACAGCTCCAGCTAATGAAGTCACTGAGCCCCAGTTTGCTGCCCCCAACTCCCTTTTGTTCCCATCCCTGGGGCCTGGGGCAGTGAGGGGTCCTTGATCCCCAGGCCTGGGGAGGAATTGCTGTGTCTGCCCCAAATGGGGAAGCAGCAGCTCCCACTGTGTGTGGGGTTTGGGGTTCTGCACTGAGGAATTGCAGGGTGACAAAGAGATCAAAAAGCTAAATATAAAAAATATATAGAAAATGAATATATATATATATAAAAGCTAATATAATAAAGCTGTATAATAAATATAAATAAAAGCTATATAATAAATAAATAAATAAGCTTAAAAATATATATAAAAGGAAAATATCAAAAGCTAAAATCCTAAGGCATCACTGGCCTCAATATTCCTGGGTGCCCCAAAGCCTCATCCACGAGGCAGCTCCAATACCTGGTGCCTTTGGCAGCATCAAGCCCTGAAAGGAAAAAAAATATTTGGTCCCCAACCCCAGAAATTTGCACGTGGACGTTCCCACCCTCCCCTCCGAGTGATGAGGGTGATCACGCTGGTGTCACAGGAGTGACAAAGCCCCTCGTTGCTGCAACACGAGGATCAACAGATTCTCAGATGACAATTCTTGTGACCATCTACTGCAGAGAGGTGGGTGAATGTTATCAGCCTCTCTTTCACACACAAATGTGCTGGGACTTGTTATTAGCCTTGTTTTTCGGTCTCTGTTTTTGCAGTGAGTGGGACAAATACTGCAGAAAGTCCTGGGCTCCGGCAAACCACAGTTTCTGTAGGAAATCCCGCCTAAAAATCCCAACCAAGCGCTCAATAACAGTTGTGAGGCACTGAAAAACCACCGTAAACTCATTTTGAACAAGAGCTACAAGCGCAGAGCTCGCCCTTACAGACAGCGGGCAGGCAAAAGCAGAAAGGGACATGGGGAAACTAAATGGATTTTGAGTGATCATAAAATCACTTTACTGAGCCTTAGCCTGTGGGGCTTTGGCTGCTCTCGGGCTGGTCACAGAGCTCTGCTGTGTGGGAGGGGGATTTCATTTCACCTGCTGGTTGCAGGGGTTTTTAGGGCCTGGTCAACATCACAGCTCACACAGATGTGGGGTCTGAGCAAACACAGCGATTCCATTGTGCTCAAACAGCCAAACCCCGGAGGTTTCTGGGGGACAGTCCCTCCTCTTCCCAGGTTGAGCATCAAACACAAGCACAGAGTCACAGAGATTTTAATCAGTCCCATTTCTGCAGCAAAACAGCCCTAAGGGACGGGAGGGGATGGAAGGCGCAGTTTGATCCACCCAATTCCTGTTTATAATTCCTGTGTCACGCAGTGAGCCCCAAGGAATGCTCAGGACAGCAGAAGAAATGAGAAAAGGCCCAGGCCCAGGCTCATCTCTCCTTTTGAGGGCACTGTTTTCAGACCCAAGTCTGCGTGGTTGTGTCATCCACATTCCTAAAAAGCCATGTCTGAAGACTCTGGGTACACAGCTGAGCTGTTTAACTTCCCTGCACAACCCCAAAATCCCCAAACCCTGGAATTATGGTTTATACAGCCCCACAGACCTGTACAGCAATTCAGCCCTGAACTCCAGTTCCCAGGTGGTTTTTCTACCCAGTTCCCCTTCTTTGGGTGCTGTTCTTGCATTTCTGGGCCTGACCAGGGGTTTCAGGAGGTGCAGAAGGGGCTTTGTGCCAACCCCACTGGTCCCAAACCTTCTGCTGCCTGCCCACAGCTCCGCGTGTTTCCCGCAGCACCCTCCAGCTCTGCATCACCCATATTCACACATTTGTGGGTATTTCACACCTCCCGGGCCTCTTGTCATCCTGCCCGGGCTGGTGACCAGGCTGACAGAGCTGCAACCTCCCCAGCCCCTCAAAATGTCACCGGGTGTGTTTTGTTTCCTTCACAGAGCAAAACTCATGACTTTTGATTTTATTTTTTTTTATGCTCCCTCTCCGTGCATGGCTCAGGCAGCCCCTGCTCCTTCTGTCTGCCCATCTGTGGAAGGGAGGGAGCACCTCCCTTCCCCACGGTGGCAGATGCCTCCTGAATTCCAAGGTGGAGCCCAGCCCTCCCTCCCCAGCACAGGGGCCTGAGAACTCTTGCACCCTGGCTGAGGTTTTGGTAAGACAGCCCCGGGGAGGTTGGGAATGTGAAATTCCAGCTGCTGAACTGAGCTGGAGTGGGTGCATCTGTTACTGAGCCATTCCCGGCGATGTCTGGGCAGCACAGCCACCATCCCTCACCCTTAACAGAGCCACTGCCCCATCTGGGATCACTAGAAACCCCCCTACATAATTTTTCTCACCCTTCTCAGAACTAAAACCCTCCACAGTTCTAAATTTAAGCCAGGCCTAGCACAACTCAGCCGGTGTCAGCGTCCTAAGCAGCACAGCAATGACACCGAAGGCTCCAGCTGAGCCCTGTGGGTACCATCCCCAGTTTGTTTTCCAGGAATACAACATTCCCAGGCAAATGCTTCCCTCCCAGGCACTCTCTGTGCTCTCCAGGGCTATGGAAACGCTTCCCTCCAGGAAGCAGGTGCCATATGGGCGTGTAGGCTCAATTAGCACATGCTGACAGATAGCAAGACACTTCAAAAAGGAAAAAAAAAAAGAAAGAAAGAAAGAAAAAAAATCCCAAGCCTTGGCAAGCTCGGAAAGTTTCTCTATTGATTATGTCATGTTGCATCTTGTGGTGCCTTAACTGCGGAGGTTTGCTGGAAAAGAAAGGAAAAAAACATCAGAGGAAAGATGGGAAAGAAGAAATGGAGAGGGCTCCTGAGGGAGGGAGAGGGATGGGAAGGAGCAGCAGAGCCGTGGAGGAGTTTTGTGCCAGGCTCCCCTGCCAAGGGTGGGCAAAGGCCCTTCCCCGAGCAGACGTTTTATTACTCACACATCTCTGACTGCCCAAACTGATCCTAAAGCACTTTGGCATGTCCCGAGGTCAGCGGGGATGGTTTCCTCCCTGCATCCGTAATGGAACGGCTCTTAACCAAAATTAAACGGGAATGGCTTAATGGCTTCTGAAAATTGACAAATCCGAAAGAGCTGATTCCTTGTTCCCCTCCTGCCCAGACAATTGGAACAGCAGAAAACAGCAAGTTTTCTTGCAACAACAGGGAGCAAGGCCCTGCTCTGCTCCCAAAATCAAGCTGGGAACCTCTCAGCCACCTTTACAGGAATCAATCTGAGGGAAAAGGTTTGAAGACAAGGAAATGCCTCACTTCTGATGGTGGGAAGCAGTGACCTCTTCCAGCTTTGAAGAGGGAGCAAAGGGGAGCCAGCCCTGGCTGTGTGGAAGGGGCTGTGGAAGGAAATGGATTTCTGAGCTTGGCCGAGCAGCAGGCACGCTGCCGAGCGCATTTCCAGCCTGTTTCCCAAAAGCTGCTGCAAAGCCTGTGGCAAGAACCTCGGGCTGGAGGCACCTGGGCTGTGAGGGGTCTGTGCTGCAGCCCTGTCGCTCTCACAGACATTCCTGGTGCCAGAAGTTCTCCCACCTGGCGCTGGGCTCCGTCCCTGCTGCCTCCCTCCCTGGGGCTGAGAAATGCCCAGGAAAAGGGCTCAGGCAGGAGCAGCTGTTTATCCCCGAGCCTGGATTCCCTGGCAGCTCCTTCCCCCGTGGTTCCTGTGCTGCACAGATGTTGCAGGGATGTCTGTGTGCCTGCTCAGGTGCCTGTGTGCACAGCTGGTCCCTGCGTGGGCTTTGTCCCCCGGCTCTCCTGCTGTCCCAGCACAGGGGGCTGCTCTCCTCCTCACTCAAGCCCTCCACCTCCCAGTTAATGCCAAAAATTAAGGTTATTTCTCAAAATTATGGTTATTTCTCTCCCTCTCCTGTCTCTGTGGGGTTTTTTTTCAGTCCGCATTTCCCACACAGAGCCTTCATCCCATTCCTGCACTCCATCAATTCCACCCACCTGGAGGGGCTGGGGGAGAAACTTCCAGAATATTTTGGTGCAGTGGCCTGGAGTAAAATTCCACCAGGGCTGAGATTGGGCAGAACACCAGCATTCCAGTGATTTCCATAAAACAACAGCCATGGGGAGCTCGGCAAGGAACAAGAAGTGCTGGATAATTCACCTCCCCCTGCTAGGCCCGACCTGAGACACTTCAAAAAAAGTGGTGTCAAACAAGAACAAGTTTTGAAGGGATCAATTGTTTCCTTTACCTGGGAGAATGTTAACTGAGATATAAAGCAAAATTGTTGATTTAAGCAGCTATGCACAAAGCCTTGTGCTCTGCTGCATCAGTAACTCTGGGATAAACTGAGCTCCTCGGCCACATTTCATTACATTTTAATCATATCCCAAAAAATATCAAATTCCTTCAGTCTGATCACAATTGAAAAGAAATCTATCCGAGAGGTATTTTCCTGACACGCAGCTGCAGGGCAGTAGATTTTTTAGGGATGTAATTATTCCAGCTCCTTATCACAGAACCACAAATCCAACCTCCAAAAACTATCCTAACACAAGGCCCACGGAACCCAGCTGAAATTCAGCATCAGCGGGACTCCATTATCAGTTTTTGGGTCTGAACATGGTAATATCAGCTATTCCTCTTTTATATTAAAGCTGGATCTTCGGGAGAGAATTCCTTCCCTCGGCAGCGCTGGTAACTGTGAACTCCCTGGAATTTTTCAGTCCCACATCCATTATGGATGAGATTATGATCTGCTCAACAATAACGGGGGAAAACGTAGAGAGACAAAACGATTTGTTTTGGGAAAGACTTCCTTGTGTTCTCAGGGGGAAAAAAATACAATATCTGTGGAAAAATATACTTGGAATAACACATCAAGTCATCTTCCATGGGATGCAAGAATCTAGTTTGGTGTTTAGGACAGAACTGAATTTTGCACAGCAAAACAACACCAAAATCCCCCTGGCTTGGGTATCTGTGAGCAGCCCTCCCTTGGAAAATGTAAATTATAAATTTCCCTGCTTTCCCAGAAAGCCAAGTTCTGTAAACCAGGCTTACCTTCAGCTTTAAATGAATGTTTACATTGATAAGTAAATTGAAAATTACATCTCCTGCATGCATTACCCACGCTAATTCCACAGCCCTGGCTGCAAATATTGACAGAGCTCTAACTCATTCATTAGTCCACATACTTACAAATCATTTGGATACTCCCAGTTTATCTCAGCTCCATTTTCCATGCTGGGATCAGTCAGGAAAAGGCAGAAATTTGCTGCAACTTCAGCATTTCTGCTTCAAATTCCCAGGGCATGAAGGTGGTCGTGGGTGTTGAGGCTGAAGATGGAGATTTAATTAATTCTGGCAGTTAATGGAGCTGCTGTTCTCGACCTTCCCATTCCTGACCTTTCCCCAGTCTGTTTTCAGCTGGATTCACCAGCTGGAGGCACAAACAGGGATTTTGGGGCAATAAACTGGGAAGCTGCTAAAGGGAAGAGAATGGTTGAGGTTGGAAAAGACCTTGAGGATCATCGAGTCCACCCAGCACCAGCACCTCCACTGCAATCCAGGGTTGGATTCCACAGAAAATTCCCCATAAAACCAGGATGTACTCTAATGCTGACTACAGACAGGCACGGGGGTAATCCTTGCTCATTTATAAATTGGTTTCATTTTTAAAAGTGCATCTATTATCATAAAATCCTAGAATATCCTGAGCTGGAAGGGACCCACAAGGATCATCAGTGGGAATTGTTACAGGTGCTCTCAAAACCCCAAAGGTCACAGGACGTTTAACATTATTTCTGAACTGAATAGATTATTCAATGATCTGCTCAGTGTTGGCCATTCTTTCTGCTATAATCTCTATTTTTTTAGGTTTAAAAGCACCTAAAACAGGTCATCCGGAAAGGAAATTGCAACGTGGTATCAAAAAAGGAAATAATCACCACACGACCCCAAAATCTTCCCAGTTCTCTCACCAAACTGCTGGTGGCTCGGACAAAAAAGAGTTTTAATTTGTTTGGGTTTATTTCTTAACCTTTTTGGGCACTTGAGGCAGGAGGTTTGAGCATCACCACCTAAACACAGCCCCTGGAAGCAGCCCTGGCTCCAGCCGGGGCAGTGAGAGGGAAAAGTTGGGATTTTCACATGGAAAATGGGATTTTCACAGGGCAGGACATTTCATTGCCTATCATTTCACTGCCACTTCTCAGAGAAACACTTAAAGATCTCTGTAAACTCCCCCCTGAGGATAAAATAAATGAGTTTAGGCTCCTCCAAGAATGTTCAGCATTAAGTTTACCCCAAAGTAAAAGCCAATATTGAAAATCATTTCAAACATTTGATGGGCACAATAGAAGGAGCCCAGAAAAGAGCTGCTGACATTTCTTTAGGATTCTTTCAGAGCCAAACTTGCAGTCCCCATCGATTTTTTGTTTCCTTCACAAGTGTAGATATATTATTTAATAGAAGCCAACAGTTTGTAAACCAACTTTCTTGTGCCTCTGAAATATTGATGGCTTTTAGGAGGTTGGAAACTTGACTGAAAAAACCCAGTTCCACATATGAGGTCTAAAATGATGCAGCTAAATCTATACCAAAGCAAAAAACCCACCAAAACCAAAAAACCCCCAAACCACATTTTCCTTAACTGCTGCTTTTTATGGGTTTTAAAAGCTGACATTCATCAAGCTCTTCCTAAAAAGAAATATCCCCCAAACCCCAACATGTTTTTTCTTTCCCTTGTTTAAATGGACTTGCTGTCTTTCCCAAAACTTTACTTCTTGCTGGTTCAAAAATCTCCATGGTAGGCCTTTTTAATTGAATAACATCACTCCTGCTCTGCCCCAAAAATCAATTACTTCAGTGAATACACCAAGAAAATTTGGTCTGAACGACTCTCCAATAATCCTGACAGGAAGTTGTCAGCTTACACTGTGCCTCTAAAAGGCTTTTATGTAATATTTCCATATTTTCACAGGAATAGAGATGTTTTTGCAGGGAAGAATTCCACTCTGCCGTCATTTAAACTGAAACAGCTGCTAATATTCCAATATAAATATTCCTAGCCAGGGTTCCAGCTTTCCCTCCTGTCCCTGGGGTGATCAGAGCTGGGATTCACCAGAGACAGGACAAATCCTGAGCTCTCCTGGAGTCCCCTGTGCCATCCGGGGGGTGTGTGACACCTCCACCCCTCAAATTACTGATGGGACACCGAAGAGCCCCTGAACAAGGTGCTCATTATTTAAAAAAATATAAAATATTGGGGTTTAAAAACTATCTCCACTCGCTGGTGTTGCCAACCAGCTTTTCTTGAAGGGTTTTCTGTGGTTGGAAGAGTGAGGCCAGCTCTGCACAAATCCCAAAAATACCCAGAGTAAACCAAGGTGACAGAAATCCCACCCCGAAAATCCCCACAAACAAATCAGGGCTGAACAAATCCTCCCCCCAGCTTTCCCCAAAACAAAGCAAGGCTGAAAAATCTGCCAGAATTCTGTGTGCTGGTTATGCAAACAAGAGGGAAAAGCTGCTGATGTTTTCCATGGATGCTCCCCACGATTTAATTCGGGCAGGTACTCGGGGAAACTGAGGCAGCGAGTGCTGAAGAGACAGAACTTGGAGGAAAAAGCACTGAAAACTTGCCAGATTCAGCTTCTGGAAGAAAAAAGGGGAGGAAAAAGCACTTTAAACTTGCCAGATTCAGCTTCTGGGAGAAAAAAGGGGAGGAAAAAGCACTTAAAACTTGCCAGATTCAGCTTCTGGAATCAAAAGGGGGAGGATAACTGGAGTTTACAGCACAAACCCCAGCAGCTCTGGGCCTTCCCACCCCTCCCAGTCCATCTCTGGTGTGACCAACAAAGTATTTTCAGCCCCTGGCACAGGTTCAGAATCCACCTGATCCCAGCCTGTGGAATCTCCACACCTACGGGACACCAGCTGGTCTTTGCAGCAGGATTCTCCTCACCTGGCAAGTCCAAAAAGTGCCAAAAATACATCTTTGCATTCACACACAGCCACACCCCGGGCCTGGCCAGCTCTGCCCTGGCTGCTGCCCAAAATCCACTCCGTGCATAAAAATGAGGAGAAGCGTCACATAAAAGCAGAGGGTCAGCTTTAAAACCCACCCTGGAGGGTTCAAAAAACAAGCAGAGCTGGCACTTCATGACAGGATTTATGGGCAGGGTGGGATTTGCTCAAATGCTGGACTTGGAGCCTTTTCCAGCCTTAATGATGCAGTGATAAGGTTCCTGCTGGGGTGAAAGCTCACATCCCTCTTTTAACCTTAGCCCAAAATACAACTGGTGTAAAGGCTCTCTGGACACGGTGCCAGTGAGAGGCTTTTCCTTTGCTGCCAGCAGCTTTCCTCCCTAAATTTCCACCCTTTATTCCCCACACCGTGCCTGGTTGCTAAATTCAGACCCGTGCCTGGGTTTTCCTGCACTTCTGAAGCTATAAACTGATTTTCTGCCTGATGGGCACAGACAGAAATTCCCTGATCGTGGGGCTCGAGAGCTGAGCAGCTCCAACCTTTAACGAGGTGTTTTCAGCACCGGGTCCTGCTCGGCTGGAACAAGCAGCCCTTTATCATCTCCATCAGTTAATTTAACTCTCAGCCTTCAGATGCTGCAGAACAGACTTGTTTTACTTCATCTACATCTCTATCGACCTGCCTGTCATTTGCATTATTTATCAAAGCCTGGCAGAGCGTGCAGAGCTCCACCAAAAAGCTGCTGGAACAGCCAGGCCCTGCCCAGACAAGCTGCTCTGTTAAAGATGCAAGGTTTGAGGTGAGGGGAAGGGCAGGTGTGGCACAGAGCAGGTGCTGGACGCGACGGATTCCCTGTTTTTCAGTGTAAGGCACTGATCATCTCAGGGCTGAGCTCAGGGATGGGAGGAGGAAGGGACGGCTCCCTGCAGCGCTTCCTGGAGCTATCCCAGGTCTTAAACTCATTTCTTTGCCTGAAATACCCGACATTTCCTGGGGGTGCTGCCCGGGGCTGTCACGGAAGGTTTGCTCTCTGTGGTTGTTGCAGCAGGAGCCCGAAAAGGTCCAGCAACCACAGCCACCTCCAGGGTGGGGGCTCCACCGAGGCCTGGGAGGATTTACACAAATCCTGCCCAAAAATTCCCACAAACGAAGCAGGGATACACAAATCCCACCCCAAAATTCCCACACACAAAGCAGGGCTACACAAACCCCACCTGGAAGTTCCAAAGAGTAAAACAGTGCCTGAAATCCCCTAAACATGGCTACACAAAATTCCCTTTTTCAGAGTCATTCCATTTTGATGCAATTATCAACTAAAACCTTTATTAAATGGGGACAAAACATCAATTCCCTGACCCCAAACACAAAGATCCTGGAGTGAGTCTCCAGGTGTGTTGCTGTTATCCTCTTCTTGACAGCAGCTGATGGATTTTAATTTATTTATCCATCTTCACCAGGGCATTACCACATCTCTGAATGTTTCTCTCACCCATCAAATAAAAGCTAAATCCACTTCAAATAACTTTAATAACTTCTTACACCTTAAGAAACCTTCATAAAAACCAATAAGCAGAGAGGGATGCACACTTTACAATACCCAATTAGTACAAGTTATTTTCATTTCCACAGTTCTAAACCCAGCTCCAGTTTGAACTTTAATGAGTTTAAGCACCAAGAGCCCTCACGCTGATCCACTGGACCAGAATGAGATTCAAGCACTACTTCAAAACTTATTTGCATAAAGAAAAATAAACCAGGAGGCATTTGCATCTCACCAAGGGCAATGTCAGTTCTTTAAAGATTCACATCTCCTCATTGCAGTTGATTTTAGAAGGGGAAGGAGGTGACCAGAGTGCCCCAAGAAGAGCCAGGAGCTTGTGATGAGCTCCACGTGAAGAGGTTCAACCACTAAATGAAACCTGGAACCTCTCAGCTGAGTCTTTAAAAAGCTGCTGCAAAATTGGGGTTTTTCTCTTTAATCGATGTAAAAGCCCTCTGGTGAGGCAGCTTTAAATGTTCTTTTAGCCACGTTTCGATAATCCAGTTTCTACAGAACGTCTTCTAATACCTCCAAGGTGCCCCAGGAAGCCCAGGAAGGGCTTAATCCATTTCCAGCTTTCCAGAGGGCTCAGGACCTCTTTGAGATTCACTCTGAGGGTTCAGGCTCCGTGTTTCCAGCTCTTCTGAATTGTGGAGAGGTTGGAGAGAGCCCAGAGGAGGCCCCAGGATGATCAGAGGGATGGAGGAAAGGCTGTGGGAGGGTCAGGATTGTTCCCCTGGAGAAGAGAAGGTTTGGGGTGACCTCACTGTGGCCTTCAAGGACCTGACGGAGCTGCGGGAAACACGGAGAGAGAAAATTCCAAGGGATGGAGGGACAGGACACAGGGAATGGCTTCCCACAGCCAGAGGGCAGGGTTAGCCGGGCACTGGGAGGGAATTCCTGGCTGGGAGGGTGGTGAGGAGCTGGGAAGGAATTCCCAGAGGAGCTGTGGCTGCCCCCGGGTCCCTGGAAGTGTCCAAGTGTGGGAATTCCAGGCACAGAAAATTCTCTAAACCTTGTGCCTGAAAGCCCAAACACAGAAATGAACACAGGGTTCGACCTGAGACCTTGGAAAAGACTTCCTAATTTGGAGACCATCAGCAGGAATGTGGGTTTGTAGTTTAGATAGAAACCTATTAAGCTCGGTAGTGGGAAGTTTTAAGGTTTTAAAGTTTGGATGTAGAAGCATTTACAGAAATAGTAAAAAAGTCAAAACAATCTCTGTGGCAGTAGATTATTGGCTAATAAACCTTTAAAACCTCTTGTAACCTGTGGCCTTGTGACCACTGGCCATCAGCTCCTGGCGTCTGTGGTGAGGACGTTCTCGCCCCTTGGGACTGAGGCAAGAGTTCAGGTTTTAAGGGGCAAGAGTTCAGGTTTTAAGAGGCAAGAATTCAGGTTTTAAGGGGCAAGAGTTCAGGTTTTAAGGCTTCTCCCAGTGGTCCCATCTCTCCATCCCAGGCCAGGCTGGAGCACCCTGGGACAGTGGAGGTGTCCCTGCCATGACAGGGGGGCACTGGGTGGGATTTCAGCTCCTTCCAACCCAAACCATCCCAGGATTCCGTGATTTAATCCTGCAGGGAGAGCAGAGGGAGGGAACAGCCTGTTCCTGGAGACACTCAGGGATATCCTGCCAATCCCAATCCTGCTCCAAGGAGTCTTCAAGGAAGATGCACAAACCAGATCCCTCAGGACCATCTTGGATCTCCCCCCCACCCCCATCCCCAAAAAAGCTGGGAATTCCCCACAGGAATCATCTCTGGGTCCTTCCAGAACCTTCCATATCCCCCCTGGACGCTCCTGGATCATCCCAAACTTTTCCAAAACAGATCCAGCTCTGGACAGAACCAGGACTGTGAACACCCAGGCCTGGCCCCAGCCTGAGCAGGAATTCCACCCTGAGCAGGAATTCCAGGCCTGGAGAGAAAGTGAACTGTAAATCATTCCCAAGGCACTTGCAGATAAGGCCTAAACCAATTAATATCAGAATTATTGATGCACAGCAAATATTTTGCAACTAATTTATCTGAAACTCTGCCACCACTTCCCGTTTCCCAGCATTGATTTATAAATCATTGAACAAACAGTGGCATGTCCAATAAATACTTTATGAATGTTTGCCAGCCATTTATCTTACATAATATGATATAAATACATTGCAAATACCACAATGTTTGAGGAGACTGTTTATAAATTACAGCTTGAATATCGTCAACAGTTTATAGGAGTGTTGCTCCCTTTGTCCAACACAAGGATTTTAAAAGGGATTTTCTAACCCAGTAGAAATTTAATGACAAGATTTTACAGTGTATTTCGCTCTAAATTATTGTGGCCACATTTTCTATCGCAGCAGAACACTGACATCACTGTATTTGCCAACCTGCCCTCTCTCTCAACCCTAAACCCCGGGAGGATTTGGGAGGAAAATGCTTTCTTTCCCCTCCTTCATCAGCCTCTCAAGATGCCCTGGATCCCGCTGTTCTGAGCACACCCTTTTAGCAACGAGAGCCCTCCAGAGCACTGGGGAGCCCGAGGAGCTGATTGAAAGTCACGAGCTGCTGGAGTTTGTGCCTTATCAACTTGATTTTCCTCTGCCTTTTTAATACACAAAATATCACTGGGGGGTAGCAGGGGAGGGGGGCAAGCCTGGTTTGACTTTGTCACTGATTCTTGCCTCGCTGAAAAGTTGTCACTGAGAGCCAGCTTGGAAAGAGCTGGGTTTGGTCACAGGATCACAGAATTCACAGAATTCACAGAATTCACAGAATTCACAGAATCACCAGGTTGGAAGAGACCTCCAAGACAGCGAGTCCAACCCAGCCCTGACACCTCAACTAAACCCTGGCCCCCAGTGCCACATCCAGGCTTTCCTTAAACACATCCAGGAATGGTGACTCCACCACCTCCCCAGGCGGACAATTCCA
This sequence comes from Cyanoderma ruficeps, assembly GCA_008694505.1. Lineage (NCBI taxonomy): Eukaryota > Metazoa > Chordata > Aves > Passeriformes > Timaliidae > Cyanoderma > Cyanoderma ruficeps. The sequence goes on from VZDJ01000331.1 coordinate 151,401, forward strand.
GAATTTTATCACCCTTTCTGTAAAATCTTTTTCCCAACATCCAGACTAAATTTCCCTCGGTGCAGCTCAAGGCTGTGTCCTCTCGTTCTCTCAGTTGTTGCTGGGAAAAAGACAGGAGTGGGCTGGGCCTCAAAAAGCTCCCACTTCCAGCCAGGAAGGGATGGAAAAGTTAAATGTATTCCAGAGGGCTCCCAGTAAAGCCGAGTGAGGCAGCAGGACCCTGAGCTCCTGCAGTGCCACTGCCCTGAGGCTGTTTTACACCACAGTGACACAGACCCCGAGATCCAGAGGGCTGGAAATGACTCCTTGATTTCTGGGCTGTGTCTCCCTTTTAGACTATTTCACACAGACCAGTTGGGTTGGGGACACAAAGACAAACCTCTTCACTCCCATTGCTCAGAGCAGAGGGACAGCGAGAAGAAGTCCCTCCTGGGAAAGGAATGAATAACAAAGGTACAGTGACAAAAACATTTCTCCTGTTTACAGAAAATTCCCTGGGAAAAGGAATTTCAGGAAACCAAAACACCTCAGGCACGGAACCTGGGCTGCACTGCTCCAGCCTTTTCCCTCAGTGTCCACAGGAATGGCATGGGAACAGGATCTGCTCCCATTTCCAGGTGGCAGCTGATCACCCTCATCTCACCTGGGCGACAGGAGGTCACTCCTGACTGACTCAAGGCTGCTGCTGAGTTTGGAGTGACTCTCTTCCTTTCCTGCCCAGCCCTGGATTAATCCTGGAGAAAAAAACACCCAAACAAACCAGAAATTACTAAACGAAGCATGAACAGATTTGGCAGTTTAATTGTAGCTATTCAGAGAACCTGTCTTACCTGTAGTTCAGTCGCACAACTTTGATAAACATTAAATTATATAAAGATATTGCTTGGATCGTTGGTAAACTCACCCAAATAATCATGGAATCACAGAATCCTGGAATGGTTTGGGTTGGGAGGGGCTTTTCCCTCGCCATCAGGGAAAGACTTTAATTCCTCCAACAAGCCCAAACTCCAAGTCAGTCTGAGCCTTCTTTATTGCTCTCACTCTTACGAGGAAGGCATTAACATCAGACAGGTAATTTATTTTTCTTAATTTAAGGCAAGGTTCCAGCTTGATGGACTCACAGCCCCACCAACACCCCCGTCCTTTCCGCAGCTTTAAAAAAGTGACAAGTGACATTTAAAGGAGCCAAAACCACCTAAAAATTAATAACTTTCAATACACACTACATTAGAGCCTTAAATCTTCATGCAGCTTGAAAATATCTGTAAAAGCATTAGATTTGCCATGGCCAACGTGCCAAAATCCTTCAGGGACTTCTTCCAGTGGGGAGTCAGGATGAAATTGTGTTTATCAATCTTTGGAACACTTGCAATTCATTACTGAAAAGGGCAGCTTATTCCAAGAAGATTTTTACATCTCACAGCAAAATATTGGCAGCCTCAGAAATAACTGGGAGCGGGAGAAGTGCTGGGACGGGCTCTGGGATGCAGATCCCACCCCAGCATTCCAAGGAAGGGGAATTTCAGTGCCCCGTGGACGTTTGCAAGGTGACCATGAGTGAGGGGGAAAAGCAGCACCCGATTTTCCCCAAAATCTTTGAGAATCTGTTATTTAGAAACATCGGGGGGTGGGGGGTTGTTGTTTTTTTGTTTGGTTTGTTTTGTTTTGTTTTTTAAGTTTTGTTTTTCTTTTTTTTTTTGCAGAGCACGAAGTTCACAGCTTTGGTTTGAAGCTCAGCTCAGCTCCTCTGGGAGCCCTGTGACCTCCAAGATGCCACCAAAGCCACCCTTCATTAATGAGGTCCCTTCATTAACGAGGTCCCTTCATTAACGAGGTCCCTTCATTAATGAGGTCCCTTCATTAATGCTCCTCTTGCTGTTTGCTGGAGAGGAATCCCTGGGAACACCACCAACATTTAATTTTTAATTTTTGGGTCTTACCTGGAGATCCGTTGAGTTTCTCCATCCTGTGTGAAGAGGAGTAGAGGGACCTTGCCTAAAGGAGAGTTTGGACACGGTCTGAGGCTGAAGGTGCAGCAGATTCACATGAATCCAGGGACTGAGATTTTAAAAAGAACATAAATATAAAACTCCTAACAAAAGGCTGGGGGTCCACACATGAACCTTGCCTTTGGCATTATGGCTGAAGAGCAGATTTTATATGAATTTCTTTGGCTTTAATTGCAGGCAGGAGAGTTAAAATTTTTAAATTCAAATTTAAATTTAAATTTAAATTTGAAAGGAACTCGAGTTTGGAACAGCTTTCTCCCTCCATCCACGGCACTGCCAAGGCTGGCAGATCTCAGGAGATCCAATCTGGAAACTCCTCACCTGGATTTTCAGTCAATTTTCTTTTCATTTCCTGCCCGACACTTAATTCTAAATGCATTACCTTCCACGCATCGTGTCCACTCACGTGTTCACGTTGCCCTGCCTAGCCCAGCACATCCATCCCCATCCTCCCTTGCCTTCCAGGGAAAAATAAATCAGTTTTCCAGGTGAGAAACACAGGAGACAATAAAATATTGTATCTGTGAGACAGCACTCAGCACTTGCAGGAATTCATTAAGCCTTGTGGCCAAGATTTCGCACAACACACCCAAATAAAAACCTGAAATAATCACCAAATTCATTCTGTCCTAAACTTTGTGGATGTGTTATTTCCCCCTCCAGATAAAACCTCATCCCTAGTGTTCCAATCTGAGTTGGTTTAGCTCCGGCTCAGGTTTGCAGATGAAAAACCTCCCTTCTGATTAAAACCACAACTTTCAGTTTAAAAAAAAATGTTTTCCCTCTCTTCCTCTCCCCCAGCCCCCAAACCACCTTTTCTTTTTTAGACAAACCAAATAAATTGAGCTTCTCCAGATTCAGGTATTTTAAATTCAGAACAATTCCCTGATGTCCTTCCAGGAGGGGAGAAACAGGACCCAGCATTGTCCCCTCTCCCCACGGGATCCCTGTCACACACCCACAGAAATCATTCAAACAGTAGCTTGGCTGTGGTGTCCCAACCACAAAATAATATGTTTATTTTTTTTTCCACCACTTTTTTTTGTTTGTTGGTTTGTTGTTGTCATTTTATTGATAAAAACTACACAAAAACTAACTGATCATAATAATTAATTAAAAAAAACCAAAACAAAAACCAAAACCCAAACCAAAAAAACAACGTTGCACATTCTGCTGTGTTTTAGAAATTGTGTCAGCCAGTGAGTTGCACTAAATGATCTTTAAAAGATTTTCCTTCTGATCCGTTTCAAGCACTTCCCTTCCATTTTGGTTCCCAAATGTCCATGAATTTTCCTTAACAAGCACCACTGGCCTGGAAATCTGAGTCGTGACTCCGTTGCAGTATTTCTCCCCCCCGCCCCCCTTTTTTTTTNTTTTTTTTGTTTTTGTTTTTGTTTTTAGAGCCCGAAAAGGAATTAGAGTGTCAACAATGAAGCACAATGAAGATAAAAAAAATCAAAAGCCCCCTCCATAGTGTACAGCCTGTGTCTTAAATGTACATGCACCCGAGTTTCTTTGTTTCTGCTGCATCGATTGCCATGGTCCTTTTGGTTCAACATAAGCTTTAATGCCCACGTCTGAAGGTTGAAATATTAACGCTCGACCACTTGAAAAACAACCAAAGGAAAACCCAACCGAAAAGCCCGACCCCTGAAAGGAAAAGAAAAGAAAATATAGAGCTATCTTTTGTTGGTTTAAAAAGAACCAAAAATAGTCAACGGATCTTTGTAATAAACACTTAATAAGGGAACATGGCTGACCCTCCCCAGAGCCTCGCCCTCCCCACCCCGTTTATTTTTACCTGTGGTTCTCCTTCCCTGGAACCGTGCAATGTAGAAAAATCAAATATACAAACAAAACTCTTAATCCATCCCTTTATGTAGCTAGAGTGAAATCTATTTCTCGCCGTTGTTGCTGCTGCTTGCTGCTGCCGCTGCTGTCGTTCTTTTTAATAAGAACTTGACAATCCCCCTCCTTTAATATTTACACCGAGGAATCCGTTTGAAAGTTTAAAGCAAAGAAAATCCCGAAGCGCTCCGCGCGCGCTCCGCACGCCGGGTGCGCCGAGGCCGCGGCCATCCCCTGCCCCTGGGAAACGTTTCCCCGTGGAACGGTGGGGCTGGAGCACCCTTGGCCCGGTCTCTTTCCCAGCAGAAAGGTCCCTCCCCGAGCCGTCCCCCGGCGCTAGTTGGGTATTCTCTCGATGTAGATGGCGGGCGCGGCGGAGCGCGCGATGGTGGCGATGAAGCTGTGGTCCCGGCCCAGGTCCAGGCTGGAGGGCTCCGCCTGCTCCCGGGACACCGTCTCGTAGCCCTTGTTGACGTGCAGGGGCTTGTGGGCCTGGCAGTAGCCGATCACGGGCTGGTCGTAGCTGTAGTAGGGCAAAGTCTTCATGTGGTGAGGGACCTGCAGCGAAAAAACGGGATCAGAGGACAGCGACCGTCAGCACCGGGCTAAGCCTCATGTTGGTACAGCATCACCAGAAATCCCAAGAGAAATCCCAAGAGAAATCCCAACAGAAATTCCCGCAGAAATCCCAACAGAAATCCCAACAGAAATCCCAAGGTGGCCACAATCCTCCAGGATCAGCCCACAGGAAAAACCCCAGAGAGTTCCCAGCTCCCTGCAGCACATTCCGGTCCCTCTGGAGCAGCACTGCCAGGCTGGGAGAGCTGCGGGTGTTCAGCCTGGAGGAGGAAATGCTCCAGGAGGATCTTAGAGCTTCTTCCAGCACCTCAAGGGGCTGATAAAAAGGAGGGAGAGGGAGTTCTTATCTGGACAGTGGTTTTTCACTGCCAGAGGACAGGGATAGATGGGATTTTTGGGAAGGAATTCCTCCCTGGGAGGGTGTGAGGGGCTGGGATGGAATTCCCAGAGCAGCTGTGGCTGCCTCTGGATCCCTGGCAGCATCCAAGGCCAGGCTTGCCTGGGCAAGCAGCCTGGGACAGTGGGAGGTGTCCCTGCCATGGCAGGGGGTTGAATGGGATGATTTTAAGGTCCCTCCCAACCCAAACCATCCCAGGATTCCATGATGTGTGTCCCCACTCCCGGATGGATCTCCTGCCTGGCAGTGCTGCAGCCAGGGCAGAGTGAGCTGCTCTCCCTCCCTCTCTCCCTTTCCCCAGATCATGGGCAGATGTTCAAACTGTTTAATTCTGACTCCTCTGGATGACCCAGCCCTGAAACACAAGCCAAGGGGTTTGTAAACCCAGCAGCTTCCAAAGCCTTTCCCCCTTTTCCAGGGCCCGGAAAGGCTCTGAGTGTTTCCAGAGCGCCCAGACCAGCCTGGCAATGTCCAAGTCGAAGCCAGCTGGCAGCAGGGGTGGTGCCAGCACAGCTGGAGCAGGGGTTATCCCTCGGTGCCAGCACAGCTGGAACATCTGTTTATTGCTTCCAGGACAAAGCTGCTCACCCAAGGTCACGGTTCCCCGCGTTCTTTATCTTCCAACCTCCCCGAGATAAACACTGTCAAAGCAGCTCCACTGCTGCTCACCAGAGCTGAGCACATCCACACCTTGTACAAATGTATTTCCAAGCCCTGCCAGATCCATCCTGAATCCCAGCTCTCCCTTATGTAAATCCTCAGAAACCGTCAGCCCCCCACCTGCTTTTTTCTTTTTTTTTCCCCCCTTCCATAAATATTCTACGCTTGCAAATGTTAATCCTACGACTAAATATGATTTATGGCACAACATCAGATACAAATCTTTGCAGATAATTTTATCATCTGCAGGAGATGAGCTGATCAAGTCGAAAGAAATATGCTCTGAGGGAGAAAAACACATGCAGCAGGAGAGAGAGAGGCGAGAGTTGATTCTAACGCTGCCAGCAAACCTGAGCTCATTATAGCTGGAGATATCCTACACATAATCCAATCTTGGAACAAATGCCTTTTGATTTTCCAGGCTGAACTTTAACTGAAGACCACAGAGCTAATTTCTCCTAAATTTTCATTGCTCGGTGCACTTAATCCCCCCCCCAAAAAAGCGTGGAAAAAGTAAAGGCATTAAGGCTAATTGGGAAGTTTTGCAGGGTCAGAGTTCCTCTTGATGTGGATCCCCTGCAGAACGCAGCAGAGATCCCAAAATCCTTCCCAGAGCTGGAATTCAGCTGAAAATGTGATTTTTTCATGCCAGCTGAGTGGCAGGGATGCGGAGGACAAGCTGCTGGGAGGAATTTGATGGGACAACTGTGCTCACTTGTGGATTCGCAGGAACAGGGATCTCCCCTGGGGAGAGCCATATCCGTGCCAGTATCCGCCAGGGCTGGGTCTGGCCTCAGCTCTAAGGCAGCTCTTTAGGGTCCCATAAAAGCCGAGGGCTGCTCGTGGTGTGGAGAGCTGAGGGATGCAGGTCCCGGCGGGCAGCAATAACACGCAGCCCATTAAGCTGGGAGCTCCAAACGGGAGTCGGAGGGACCAGCATTCCCACAAAGTCCTGAAAAGTGATAAACACGGGGTTTTCCGGCCTTTTCCCCAGTGACTTTGTAGAATCTCTCGCTAATTTTCACTTCCGAGGTCTGTTCACATGTAAATCGCTGGGTGGAGGGAGGGTGGATGTTCTTCATCAGTGTAAAAAATAAAACCAAAGAGATGTATCAGGTTAATTTGCAGGTTAGATAAAATCAGGATGTTGCAGGTTAATTTGGAAGCATTTTTAGGATAATAAGGCCCAGCAAGGAGTTTTCAGGCCTGGCCTGAGTTGCTCTTCCTCTCCCTCTTTTGGGGCCTGGATTTCACTAAGGGAAATTAAAGGAATAATTGTGTCAAATGTATGTGAGAAGCTTTGTCCTCCAGTAAAGACTGAAGGCAGAGATGCCACCAGCCCCTGCCACCCCTGCCAGCCCTTGGGATGCCTCTGGAACCACGAAAACAACCACAAGAACAATTCAAACCTTCCTGGTCAAAGGGAGGATGCCAGGATTGTCCCACAGAGAGTTCCATCCTCCCCTGGAAAATAACTTTGCATTGCAAGAAGACACAAAGGCTCAGATTTTATTAACACGGAGCTGACTGTAGGTGACACCTGAGCCCTCAAAAAGCTCTTCCAGGACACAGCCTTGGCTCTGGAAAGTGCTGTAAGTGTGGGGACAATCGTGCCAGCACTCATCCAGTAAAATGATGGAGAACACTGCTGATGCTGTTCACTCTACACAAAGCTGTTACTATTCTATTTTTACAGCTTCAGAGATCAACAAAACACATTCAAAATCATCTACGTTGCAGGGAATTAATTTTAGAAGTGTTTTCATTCTAGGTTCTGAGGTAATTCCTTTTTTTTTTTCTCCCCACTCCTGCTATGGAAGTGATACCTGAGACACTCAGATGTGACCTTGCACAAGTCATTTTATGAGCTGGAAAATGAGAAGCTTCAGCCCTGCCCCTGCTCGTCCTTGGAGTGTGGAGCTGTTTGAGGTGAGGGCTGTTTGTGCAAGGACTGAAACAACCCAGCTGTGACCCAAGCTGGGTCTTTCCAGCTGCTTTGGCCTCCAAGAGAAAAAAAACCAAACCCAAAAAAACCCCACCAAACAAACCCCAAGGCCAGGCTGGAGCAGCCTGGGACAGTGGGAGGTGTCCCTGCCATGGCAGGGGTGGCCCTGGATGGGATGTAAGGTCCCTTCCCACCCAAACCATCCCATGATGATCTCATTATTCTATCCAGAATTGCAAACAGTTGATTAAGCCTGGAGCCGTTCCCCGGCGAGGGCCCGGAGAGTTCAGCGGGGTTTGGGCTCTAGGCCTGGATTAGTTTCCCAGCATTGACTTCTCAAGCCCACACCCCACAGATCTCCACTCCAAACGTAATAAACGTTGCATCCAAGCAGCCACACACTTCAAACAGAGCTCCGGTGACAAGCACAATTTACATAAATCCCCAGCTACGGCAGGAAGACAAAAGATTTAGCGGTGGGGATTTAAGGAACGCAAATCCTCCCAAGTGACACTGGAGAGGTTCCCAGCTCAGCACGAGTGCTCCCCTCCCCTCAAAACCAGCTGGAGTAGCTGGAGCTGCCCGAAATTCAGGGAGATTCTGACCTGCACTGAAAAGGTGTTGCCCAAAATTCAGGGAGATTCTGTCCTGCACTGAAAAGGTGTTACCCAAAATTCAGGGCAATTCTGGCCTCATCAAAAAGTGTTACCCAAAATTCAGGGAGATTCTGGCCAGCATTGAAAAAGTGTTTTCCAACAGGCCCTGCCGACTTTTCCTCTGGCAGCCACCCCTGATGTTCAGCTCAACCCTCAGGCACCCAAACATGGAAATGCAGGTACCCACATTGCAATCTGGATTCTTTGTCTTTTGTATTTCTTTGACATTGCACTGAATCCTGTCAGTTTTACTTCGGCTGAAAATGTCTGGGAGTTAACTGGCTGTGATTATCACACAAGAAAATTCTATTAAAAATAGTCAAGAGTTTAGAATTCAGCCTGGGCTTCTGGTTTTTGTAGGTGCAGCAATCAAAACCTAGATTTTTAGCCAAACATCAATAAAAATCCTTATTCTGGAACCTGGACGCACAGAAGTAGGGATGTATCCACCCCATATTCCCACTGCAATCACGGAAATTTCAAGGATTTGGACTGAGGTCTGAGGGGACGTTGTGTGACCTCATTTCCAGAGTGCTTTTCTCTCTCTCTCACCTCTCCTGTGTTAAACACTCTCACACATTCTTAATTTCTTGCTCTGCCTCCCAACAGGACACCTCAGACAAGCTGGAACCCAGCCCAACACGATCTCTAGGATGTGACACCTCCCCACCAAGTAATTCCAGGAGGGAACACCAAGCTCTGTGCCCAGCTGCGGCTCCTGCTGGTGTTTCCCTCTGTGCTCACAGCAGCAGCATCACTGCAGTGCGAACTCCTCGGGGATCAGGCACAGATGAACCCTCTGCCTCATCCAGAATCCCTCCAGCCAGATGAAATCGCCCATCTCAGGCTGAAACAATTCCCTGGTGTTTGTTAAATCAAGGTTTGGCCGCCCAGGTTTTGGGAACCAGGTCTGTTCTGTGTTGGAAATACGATGAGTTTGTTCTTTATGCTCATTTTGGAAGACGGATCCCTCGCCATCCATCATCCTGCAGGGCAGGAAAGTCTTTGTGGAGGCTCGGGAATGGCCGTGGATGTGTGGGTGACTCACTGCCAGAATTCCCAGCAGGAGACAGGGATGTAATCTATGGAAGGACTGGCAAGCCCGGAGGTGTCTGGGGAGAAGTTTGGGTGGAGTGGAGTTTGTTTTATCCCTGAAAGGAGACAGTGCAGAGGCTCACACTGTCACAGGAGCCTCAGACAAATGACTGCTCCAGAAGGAGCCTGAAACCTGGATCCTGGCAGGGAAAATGATGCATTTTTGAGTCCCAGACTGTCCCAGCTGCCTCAGTCTGGACACCTTGGCTTTATCCAGGCACTGTTCAGACACTGCAGTTCAAACCCCTCGGTTCTGGTGCTTCTGTTTTCAAAGAGGAGGAACACCCTGGTTTGAACACCCGTCCCTTCTGCTGGAGGCTGCCAGGGGACAACCAGCCCTGCCCTGCCCTGCAGGGGACACCTTTCCCTTTTTAAACAATAAAACCACAGCATGAATACTCTCTGGTAGCTGAACATTATCTGGTTTCCCATTTGCTGGTAATCTCTAACCCAGGTAAGCTGATTCCTGTGGAAGTGCTCGCCCAGTTAATGATTACGTGAATTAATTACGCAGCTTTAGGAGTGTCCATACGCAGTGGAAACTCGGAGTCACAAAACGTGGAAGCGATGTTTTCTCATTAGCGCTAATATTTAGTCTCAGAGCACCATGACTTCATTGGTGAATTAGCAGCAGAGCTGTTGATAAATCAAATTCAGAGTTCATTTCCAAGCTGATCATAATTTAGAGTAAAAATAAGCAAGATGTTCTGTGGTGGCGCGGCGATTAGCGGAGCACGCGGCTTCACCTCGGAGACAGATTGATTGGGCACATTAGGCAGAGAGAGCTGGGATAAACAATTCCAGCGCATTTCACGCCGCTGAAAAATCACAGGCAACAGCCCTGGAACATCCCTTTGGAGGCAGAGCAGAAAAATATCCCTGTTCAGGAAAATGCCCCATCAAACATTCCCGTTCTGAGGGACAAACGCGGGCGCTGAGCTCAGCGCTGAAATATGAGCGGGTCTGTGTGTTCTGCCTCTGCTTGGAACGAACACAAAAGCGCCCGGCTGCTTTTTGGAACGGGCCTTTTGTTCTGCAATCCATGTTTCCTCAGGTAATTCTCATATTGATTAAAAAAGAAAAAAATCAAAACCTCATTTATTAAAACATTCAGGCTCTTGGGCATCGGGCTGGGCTCTGAGGAGGGTTTGTGAGCTCTGCTGTCACTGAGCTGGTGCCTGTGACATCTGAGCAGCTCAGGAAATTGGCCAGCTGCAGCTTTGCAGTTTTAGGTGAAGGTCTTCAAGCTCCTTAATTAGCCCAGGATTTCTGAGAGCTGCAGATCCCACAGGGAGCCCCGCTGGGGTCGCTGCCTCTGTCAGGCACAGAGTGTGGAGCAGGAGCCTTTGGGTAGCTGGGGCTGGAGGTGCAATTCCCACAGTCAATCTCCTGCAATTTCACTTCCAATTTCCTTCCCGCTGCAGACAGAATCCGTGGCTGGGCCTTCTCTCTCTTCTTTCCTCCCAAATCACATCCATGGTCTGCAGCTGCCCTGGGATCCAGCGAGGAGGACGCAGCCTCAGGCTGGAGAAAAGATCCCATGGGGCATTGAGCCACTGCCCCAAGATCAGGAATTCCAGAAGAAACACCAAGTATCTGCCAGTTTTCTCCAGGAAACCCAGGACAATCTGCTGAACATTCACCAAGGGCTGGTATTCCACGGGAATGTGGCAGTTCCTGATCAGTTCCATGAGGATGGGGCAGTTCCTGGGCAGTTCCACAGGCATGGGGCAGTTCCTGATCTCTTAAGAGCTTGTGCACACACAAACAAACTGGAATATAAATCCAAATGTTGTCCAGAGTTAAGCCTGTCTTAAATAAAGCCCAGCTTTTCCTTGGATTCCCATGTCTGCGGGCTGTTTTCCCTTGTCTTTCTCTTATTTCCACAGTAATAATTCTACAAACAGATCCCGTGAGATCCAGATCCAGAGATACAGACCCTGTATCCATTGCTGTGGCTCCCCCTGGATCTCTGGAAGTGTCCAAGGCCAGGCTGGATGGGGCTGGGAGCACCCTGGGATAGGGGCAGGTGTCCCTGCCCATCCGGGGGGTTGGGATGAGATGATTTTTGGGTCCTTTCCCACCCAAACCGTTCCACGATTCTGGGATTCCATGTCCTACCCTGAGCTCCTCTCACTTAGGCTTGGATCCTGCCAGTCCCAGTATTAAATCAAGGTCTTTGGGGTAGGGCATAGGATAGCTTCTTCAATGCATGGAATGGAAACCTTTTCCTTATAAAAATCTAATCTGGAGATAAAAGATTGTTTTTGGCACATCTCAGACCACGTCCTAGTGAAAAAAAAGTTGGTGTCAGTGGAAATTTGGAGCCTAAATTCTATAAAATTATCATTAATCTTGTTCAATTCTTGTATTTCTGTGGGAATGGGATCCCAAAAGTGGCATGGACTGACAGAAAGAGAGGTCTTGGTATGGAAAATGTAGAGAAGCAACAGACAGGAGACACGGGACAAAGATGCTGCAGCCCCCAGTTCCTTCTCCAGGCCCTATTAAAGGTCTGTTTGAAGTTCATAAGAAGCCAACTTGATAATTAATAACTACAGGAATTAAACAAACATCATTGTGTCAGATGTGATTAGAGGCATATTCAACTAAGAAATTGCACATCTTGGTAATAAGCAATTTAGGAATCTATGGGATTACTTTTCACTTCGCAAAATTGGTCAATTTCGTACAAACTGAATTAAAACACAGCTATTCATTTCTAATGTGAGATGAAAATATTCACCAACATTTAAACCACCTGCAGGCCAGACTGGGTGCACCAAAGAGAGAACTTTTTGATTTGTTGGGTCACGCTTGCCAAATGCATTCCAGGTTTTAAAGCCCTGTGACATCACCCTGACAGTTCCACTGACACTGTGAACTGGATTTGAAGCTTTCCTCGCCTTCCCTACAGATAAATTCCTAATCCTTCTCTCCAGTCACACAAATGCCTTCCCCTTTAAAGCAGAACCTCTCCACGGCCTCTTTAACTGAGTGTGTTTTTCTAGAGATCTGGAGGAAAAATCATCCACACCCCACTGCTCCCTCCATGGGCAGATTTGATCTTTCAATCAGGAAATGAAAAGGTTTCCCTAAAGGAAACTCCCAGAAAGAAGGAAAAGCCTTCTAAGCCTTGTTATTGTTCCTTGGGCAAAATATGTCTTTTAAACGGCTTGATCTGTTTTTTATGGCGTGTCTGGCTCCTGACAAAAAGCCCCACTGATGAAAAACTCGGCATGAGATGCACGGGAACCTCTGATTTTAAGCCGTGGAGGGCTGATTAGATAAACAAACTGTCCAGATACTCTAATTAGAAAGGCATTAATAATTGCTTTGAGTGCTCTTCCTATGGAAGTCGATAGGGATGGAAGCCTGGGGGTCAAACAAAGCCTGGGGACAGCAATGAGTCCCTCAAACATGGAGCAGCCCCTTGGAGTAGTGACGCTGATTTACACCACGAGGACACAGACCCCGAGATCCAGAGGGCTGGAAATGACTCCTTGATTTCTGGGCTGTGTCTTCCTTTTATACTATTTCACACAGGCCAGTTGGATTGGGGACACAAAGACAATTGCTCAGAGCAGAGGGACAGCAAGGAGAAGTCCCTCCTGGGGAAAGGAATGAATAACAAAGTTACAGTTCCAAAACCACTTCTCCTGTTTACAGAAAATTCCCTGGGAAAAGAATTCCAGAAAACCAAAACACCTCAGGCACAGAACCAGGGCTACAGTGCAGTTCCTTATCCGTAGGTAAAAGAATCCCCTTGGGAGCCTCTCCATTTCTTTGGCTTCCCAGACACACAGACCTTCCAAAATTGGAGCCAACTCAGCTCTTATTTAGACACTTAAAGCTCTTTTTTTCTCTCAGGAATTTGTGCTCCCCACTCCTGGCAGAGCTGCAGACCAAAGTGAGTTTGAGCTCAGCCTCTCAAAGGTGCCTCCAGCCCAAGGGACCACAAAGAAAGAGCAGAGAAGGTGTCAACAATCCCATAATGACTCCCCCAGAGCCTTCTCCTGGCCTCCAGCACTCCCAGCTTGTCGAATTCCTGCCATTCCAGCCCCAAAATTCCATGGAGCTGGACCTTCCATGGTGTCACAGAGCCTGGAATGTCCTCACGTCTGGGGCCAGAGAGTCGCGTGGGGAATGGGGCTCATCCTTCGAAAAAAGAATTATGGCAATAAAGGAAAAGGTGCAGCTGCTCTTCCATGCAGTGATCCAAAAGATGGCAACCTGCTCCCTCCATTACTCCCAACAAATAAATCCAGGATTTAATAGGAACATCTGATAATGTTGCTGCCACGGTGACAGATGAAGGCGCCGCAGAATGAGTGGAATAAGTCTCTGTCTCATATTCAAACACCGCTTTTCATTAGATCTGCCCAGAATTGATGGGCTGCAAAAGAGCTCTCCAGGAATTGATGGCCTCTCCAAAGGTTTTTAAATACTGTTTCAAGTCGTGCATTGATCCTGTACATCAAGAGAACAAAAGTGTGTTTCCTAAAGCGGGGGGAACATGACTCAGATTGTACAATATTTTGTCCTGAAGACATGAGAAGGTATAAACAAGGCACGTCATGGCTGGTGATTAAACCCACACCAGAGTGAGAAGAAAGGGATAAAAAGAAATGGGAAATTTTCCTTCACTGTCATCTGTTTTTCCTAAACCCTAAAGGTTCTGGCTGTAGCCAGGTGACTCTCAACCCATTTTGATTTAAAAAAAAATGCTTAGAACCTCATTTGTAATTGGCACATTTTTAATTGGCACATTTGTAACTGGCACCGAGTCCATTTAATATGCCAATATTAAAAATACAAACATTATCCAGCCCCTGCACCCCCGCCAACCTCCAAGAGGACAAAGTCCTGCTCTGTGGGAATCCGAGCCGGAGGCCGGGAATATCCCCGGAGAGCGGAGCTCAGACACCTCCGGGCGGGAGCGAAGCGCCTTCCCGGCACAGCTGAGCGCTCTTGGATGCAGCCAGGAGAGGGCTGCAGAGCACCTGGGCTGCGGGGCCGGCGCCGCTCACGCTCTGCGGGCTCCGGGGCTCCGCCAAAACCCAAAAAATCTGCCTCGTTCCCGACCCGACACCAGCGACGACAACGAGCAGAAGCATCGCTGCCCTCTGGGGCCGGTCCGGGGGCTCAGGACAGCCCCGGGGATGGAGGGAAAGGAAAGGAAA
>VZDJ01000331.1:165808-209565 GCA_008694505.1 Cyanoderma ruficeps
AAGGAAAGGAAAGGAAAGGAAAGGAAAGGAAAGGAAAGGAAAGGAAAGGAAAGGAAAGGAAAGGAAAGGAAAGGAAAGGAAAGGAAAGGAAAGGAAAGGAAAGGAAAGGAAAGGAAAGGAAAGGAAAGGAAAGGAAAGGAAAGGAAAGGAAAGGGTTCAAAAAATCCTTCAGGAAAGTAAAACCCACCCTGGGAGCCGGGTTTGGGAATATCTGCTGCTCATGTCAGTGAGAGGCAGCTCCTTGAGCAGCCTCTGGCCCAGCCAGGCACAAACCAAAGGGGTTCCAGCCACTCTGGTGTTTTCTCAGCTGGTTCTGTCCGGGCACGACACTGCCAGAGTGTCCAAAGGGATCAGCCAAGAGGGAATTCTGCTTTTGCAGAGTGCAGCTTTTCCCTGGTGGAATGTGGGGCTGCAGCTGTTCACAGAGTCTGCGTGGGATAATCCCAGAATCCCTGAGGGTTTGGGTTGGAAGGGACCTTAAAGCTCATCTCTGACATGGAGAGGGACAACTTTCCTCCCTGAGTCTGCTCCAAGTCTTGTCCAGCCTGGCCTTGGACAATTCCAGGGATCCAGGAGCAGCCACAGCTCCTCTGGGAATTCCATCCCAGCCCCTCCCCACCCTCACGGGGAGGGATTTCTTTCCCTTTCCTGGCTCCACACCCTCTGCAGCCACCTGGAACAAACCCCCAATTCCTGTTTCCCCAGTCAGCTCCAGGCACCATCCTGACCTGCTCCCTGCCTGCACGAGGGCCAAGACACCGGGAGAAGAAATCTAAGGATAAATAAACCTCTCATCATCCAAAATCTGCTGTTTGCTGTGCCCAGGGGCCTTGACAAGAGCTGAAGCTGCTCTTGGTACCCGGCGCTCGTGCGCTCGGCCAGCCCTTGCCCTGCAGAGCTTGTACTCCAGACAGGAGTGACAGATGAAGGGTGGGAGAAAGGAAAATAGCAAACAAGAAAAAAGATCTCGCACAGATTGAGGGACAGATTTCTCCACGAGCCAAACACATGAACACAGAGCTCTTATCCCCAGATGACTCCCCTCGTCATGCGGCCACGGCGGCTCCGGGTGTGTGTTGGGGAGTGGGGGCAGCCCAGGGGGAGCAGAGCTGAGCAGCACAGGAGCTGCTGTGGGTACACGGCGTCCACACTCCCACCCTGCCAGCACTGACACCAAACGGGCTCCCGGCAGCAGCAGAACAGACCTTGGTGCTCCCCCAGCACCCACAACATCCACCCCGTGGGGACTGACACCAGATGAGCTCCCAGCAGCTCCCAGCAGCAGCAGAATGGGCTTTTCCTGCTCCCAGCAGCAGCAGAATGGGCTTTTCCTGCTCCCTCAGCATCCACAACATCCACCCTGCAAGGACTGACACCAAATGGACTCCCAGCAGCAGCAGAACGGGCTTTTTCCTGCTCCCAGCAGCAGCAAAATGGGCTTTTTCCTGCTCCCAGCACCAGAACGGGCTTTTCCTGCTCCCCCAGCACCCACGACATCCACCCTGCCAGGACTGACACCAAACGGCTCCCGGCAGCAGCAGAACAGACCTTGCTGCTGCCCCAGCGTGAGGGAGATGTTACAATCAGAACAAATCTTTGCTGCATTTAATGTTTTCGTGTTTCCATAACCCCGTGTCTCCCTTTTATACCATTTCACACAGACCAGTTGGGTTGGGGACACAAAGACAAACCTCTTCACTCCCATTGCTCAGAGCAGAGGGACAGCAAGGAGAAGTCCCTCCTGGGGAAAGGAATGAATAACAAAGGTACAGTCACAAAACCATTTCTCCTGTTTACAGAAAATTCCCTGGGAAAAGGATTTCAGAAAACCAAAACACCTCAGGCACAGAACCAGGACTACAAGGTTGCATTAGTAGGAATTCTCTTCACTCTTGTGAAGAGAAACTCTGGCTGTTGGTAACTCCTCTCTCGGAGCTTTTGGAGGAAGCTGAGACAATTCCCTGTTCCTAAAAAAACCTCAGTGTCACCTAGTCCTAAACTTCTCGTTGTTTGGTCTTCTCAAGGAAAATCCATTTCCCTAAATTTGTCCCTAAAAGCAGCACTGCCTTTCCCTTTTTATTTGGGATAAAGGTGAATTTCTTCTTATTTCCCCTGTCCCACGTCCATATTTTCAAATCCTGCAGAAGCCTTGGGGAGCTTAAACATAATTTTGGAATTATTACCTTTGTTCCTTTAAAAGGCAACTTTTCAGGAAGCTTTTAGGCAGCAATAAACTTCAGGAAGTTTTGCTCTTGCTGAGTTATCTGTTGTTTTGTTAATTTTTAAACTCCTTTATCAGTACAAAACCCAAGTATTTTATCACAGAACTTCCAAGGCTCGTTGGTTTCAGGGAAATTTGGCTCCCTTGTATAAAACCCCAAAAGTTCCAGCTTTTTCAAGCTGATTTTTTTGGGGATAAAACACCTGGAAAATGCATTCCAGGCCTGCTGCTGATGGCCAAAACACTGCCTAGAAACAACTCTGGGGCTGCCTCTATTTCAGGCTCTTTCCAGAGGTTGGGTGTTTTTCCTCTTTCCTCAACTTTTAAAAAGTCACGAGGAAAACGTGGGGAACTGGGATATTCGTCTGGCTAAAGATGGAAACTGAATCATCTGCTGACTTTCAAAACTGTGAAACAGAGGTGAAAATTGGGGAAAATTAAGGGAGATGGATCCCAGCCCCCTGGAACACTTCTGTGCATCCCAGAAATTCCTGTTATTATATATTTGAGTCACCTGAAAGGGTTTGGAAGTCTTGTGGTTAAAGGGGCCTGTTCAGATTATTTATTTTTTAGCTTATTAATGTGAAATTTAGCCCTGCTGCTGTCCAGATCTGTGTCCACTGCAGATGGAAGAGCTGGATCCCTCCAGGATTAACATCTTTAATGATTCCATCCAACCCATGGAAACAGCTCGGGGTGGGGGATTTGGCACCACAAACTCGGGTCAGAAAAAACTTCTCTGAGTTTTTTAATTCTCGTCGAGGTTGTTCTGCTTAGCTTGGGCTAAATTGTGTTAGAACCAGCAACAATTGCCTGAAATCCTTACCTTTTATGGAATTGCAAAACTAGAAACACATAACTGAGCCCATTTCCATATAAATATGGAAAATAGATGGATATTGTCCTCCAGATGCACAAGTAGAAGTGAGGATTTGGGGCTTACACTGCTTTTAGTTCTGTTAATTCAGCTGATGGCTGTAGAATTCCTTCTGATTTACACAGGAATTCCTGTCTGGGAGGGTGGGGAGGGGTTGGGATGGAATTCCCAGAGGAGCTGTGGCTGCCCCTGGATCCCTGGAATGTCCCAGGCCAGGCTGGGGCAGGGGGAGGTGTCCCTGCCCACGGGGATGGAACGGGGTGAGCTTTAGTGATGTCCTTCCATCCCAAATCATTCCATGATTTTCTGATCACGGTTCATATTTGGGTGCATTCAATTTCCACCCTGCAGATTCCAAAATCCCAGTGCTGGTGACTGGGAATGGTGTGATCAGTAAAACCCAACCCCAGCACCTTCCCCTCTCCTCTCCAATCCCTTTTTCCCAAACTCCAGGCAGCCTCTCTGCCTTCCTCCGTTCTTTGCCATGGAAACTGATCTTGGCTTCCCAGAGCTGATTTTTAATATTGTTTATTAAATGCCAACCCCCTGGAAAGGCTGTTTATCCAAAGCCTGGGTGTTTCTTTGGGAATTCCATGGACATTCCCTACAAACCCTGTGTTAGAACAGGGTGACAACAGAGGGCTTTGGTGTGTCCTGGCACCATCGTCCCCAAACCCAAATTCCCATGAACAGGGTGATGCAATTAGTGCAGAATTGGTAATTTCGTGCCTAGAACTCTTTCAGCTGTGCTGTCCACCCGGAATCCAGCAGCAGGGAGGGTTTGGGAGGGTTTGGAGCACAGCTGCAGGAGCTGAGCTCTTCCCTTCAAAGGCAGATCTGACCCCACCGGGCTCAGCTCATTCCCACCAACTGTTTCCCTCCCACCAAAAGCTGCTTCCCGTTAATTTGTGTTCCTTTGATGTTGTCAGATCCCACGCTGACCCCAAGCCTCCTTCACCTGGGTGTCCCTCTGTCCTTCTCAGACCCCCAGATTAAAACTCTTCCATCTTTTATCCCACAGGCATCTTTTCACAAATAAATCCAGAACTTGGGAATGAGGTTTCTACTATTTTTATTTTTTTTTTCTGAATTCTTCTAGCCAGGGCTTGATCCAAACTCAAGGAAGAAAAAAAAAAGAGCAAGAAACTGCAGCCCAAACCCCCTAAACAACCCCAGAAAGAGCTTTTAGGTCTGAGACACTGATGGAGATTGGCAGTTCAATGGAGCAGAATGAATGTGAACCCTTCCAAAGGCTGAGATCCATGGATGCTCTTCCAAGAGCCACCTCCAGCCCCAGCAGAGCACAGGGAGCACCAAATGTGGGGCTGGGAATGAGAATGAGGTTTTGGAGCATGCCTTTTCCTGCTGATAGCACAGGATCCAGGGATGGATCCATCAATCCTGCTCCCAGGGATGGATCTCAGCTCGTGAAATCCAAGATTTCACTGAGATTTCTGCTGCCTCCTCCACGTGGAAACAGCTTGAACCATTCCAGGGAAAATCCAGTCCTCAATTCCCTACCCAGCAATGGGAGGGGGGAAGGAATTGCCCAGGTTGGACCTTCCTGCAGCCCCTTGGATGGAGATTTAATCTGGAGCTCTGGATTCCTGAGCCAGGCAAGGAAAGCTCCTCGAGGAAAACTTTGGCTGGAAAATATTCTGTGTCAATGAGGCAAAACACGACTAATTTGGTGCTCCTGAAGTTTTATTGTGCAATTCCAAGGAATTTCTCCTCCTGTGTAACTAAAGCTGGCGAGTAAACAGTTCCTTATAGCTGCCTTAAGTTCATTTACTGTATAGATGGGAAATGTGTTTTTCAGGAAATAAACCCAAACCAGTCACCTATTTCAACCTATGGAAAAGTTATTCCCACCATTAGGAGCTCACAGGCTCTTCCAGGGAAATATGGCCAGGACAGAAAAATGTGCAGTGCATTTTTGCAATGTCAGAATTACTCTTTTTTGCAGAACTCCCATGAAATTAAAACGAGTCAGGGGAAATTTGAGGGGGGATCACTTGAAAATTTGAGGCCACCTTGAACCTGGGCTCCAAACCATTAAAGGGTTTAGTGATTCCTGCTGAAATCTGGAGCTGTTCTGATGACCAGGCACGACAGAAATGACCGGGATGTGTTCCAGGTGTCAGGGCCACATCACACTGCCCAAAATCCAAGATAAGAAGCCACAGTGTCCTTTTATCAATGAGATGTTGTTCTCCAGGGAGCAACAACACAGATGGAGCTCCTGTCTCCACTCATTCTGGCATGTTATAGCTAGTTCCAGCCTATTCCAGCCCATTCCAGCCTGTTCCAGCCCATTCCAGCCCATTCCAGCTCACTCCAGCCCATTCCAGCTCACTCCAGGCTGTTCCCAGGCAGGGAGGTCCCGCCCAGCCCCACCAGGCAGGATGTAAATCCATCCCGCCCGTTCCTCTGCCAGGCCCTGCAGGTGAGGGTTAGGCTCGTGGTCGGGGTTATGATCATGGTTAGGATTAAGGTCAGGGTTAGAGTTAGGGTTAGGGTTAAGGTTACGGTTGGGGTCGGAGTTAGGGTTAGATTTATGTTTTAGGTTGGGGTTTGAGTTCGGGTTAGGTTTCGGTTTAGGTTCTCCTGGTCCAGCTCTCTCCAGCAGGGATTGCCTATCCTGGGATTTTGTGGCCACTGGAGTCTCATCGTCACGGACAAAGGACCAGTGACTGCTTTGAGTGCCAGAATCCTGGAATATTCTCGCCTGGAAGGGACACAGGGGGATCTGAGTCCAAGCCCTGTGTCTGCTCCAAGCCCCCACACTCCCAGCCTGTCCCCAGAGCTCCTGGAGCCTCTGGGCCATTCCCATTCCCTGGGGTCATTCCCATTCCCTGGAATGCCCAGTCAGTGCCCATTCCCACCCTCTGGGGAACCTCCTGTTTGTGACCCTTTGGAATTCATGCAAAGTGAACATGGAACAATTCCTCTGCTGCCCTGGAGCTCCTGGCAGCAGCCAAGGCTTCCTGCAGCCTCACATCCATTGCTCATCCTCCCACCCAACAATGGCTGTTCGCTCAACAATCTCCCAACAACAACCACTTTGAGTATAATTAAGTAATTAATTATATTTTCTAATCTATTAAGCCTTGATTGCTTNCAATTAATTTTTTTTTTTTCCAAAGGAGAAAGGGTCTCAAACTTCCTGGGGAATCGGGAGTTTCACTGGAGCAGAAAGAGGAATTGCTGATTCCCACCCCCGTCCCCCCCACTTTTGGTTTACAAAGGAGGGATGTGCTTACTAATAAAAATTAAAAGTACCAAGACTTTCTCAAACGCCTGAAACTCACAGAGCTCCTGGAGTTCATTTGGTTTAACAGCACAGTCTGCTCTGGCCTCATAGAGGAAAACAAAAACTGAGTGCATGAAATTAATACCAGGTAAATGAATCAGTTTTCAATCTCCTTTTCCAGTTGGATCAGGATATATTTTTTTTGCTCATACAGTCCATGGAAGGAGGTGAGTGTGGGAATGGAATCCAGCTGTGATGGACAGCACAGGCACAACTGGAGGGCTCTGGGTTACACAAAGGAGCAACCACAGGGTGCCACACATAAATACACAGCACAGGGTTGTAATCTCGAATAATTCCATGGATAAATGCAGCAGAAAAACACCAGTTCGTGATTACAGCACAAGGAGCTGCAAAATACACAAAATAGGATGTAAAACATCATTGTGAGAGGGGAATTTACACCTGATGGAAGAGAATAATCTCAGTTATGTTGTTGTGGAGCCAAAATTTGCCTGCTGACCATGTTGGGAGGGCTCAAGATGTGCTTGGGCTGGTTTGGTTTGTTTTCCCTGCTGAGTGAGGACAGGATTTCTGGGGAGCACAGGAGTGGGGATGGAGCTGTTTCCTCCCAGCCACGGCAGTTCACCTCTCTCTGCCCTGGCAGTGCACTCCTCTCACGCTGGTTTTGGAATTACACTTTCCCATCCCAGCTCTGGGATATTTTTCCTAAGGACACTGCCGTTTTCCCTCCTTTCTGGCAGGGATAGAAGTCCTTGAAAATCCAGCACGTTCACTGGGCAAGGGGCTAAAGGTGCCCAACGTCATCTGGGAGAGAAGAAAAATTCCCTGGACACTTCCCCAGTCTGGGGGAGCTGCTCCTTCCCCCACAGAGTCAGAGGGAGTAAAGCAGGTGAAAGGAGCTGCAGCCACCTCTGAGGACAAAGATTGGGAAAGATGCTTCAAAAATCAAATGGAATGGTGGAGTGGAACACTGGAATGCCAACGGTGCTTCTGCGGGCCACGACTGCTGGGCTGCCCCGGGAGTGAAGGGGGCTGGTGTGCACACACGGGCTGTGCTCACACCCAGGGGCTGCTGTGCACACACGGGCTGTGCTCACACCCAGGGGCTGGTGTGCACAGACAGGCTGTGCTCACACCCAGGGGCTGGTGTGTACACATGGGCTGTGCTCACACCCAGGGGCTGGTGTGTACAAACAGGGGCTGGTGTGCACACACGGGCTGTGCTCACACCCAGGGGCTGGTGTGCACACATGGGCTGTGCTCACACCCAGGGGCTGGTGTGCACAAACAGGGGCTGCTGTGCACACCCAGGCTGATGTTCACACACACAAAGGGCTTGGCAGGCTGCTGTTCAGACTTAGGCGGTGTTCACACCCAGGGGCTGGTGTGCACACGCAGGCTGTGCTCACACCCAGGC
Organism: Cyanoderma ruficeps; assembly: GCA_008694505.1. Lineage (NCBI taxonomy): Eukaryota > Metazoa > Chordata > Aves > Passeriformes > Timaliidae > Cyanoderma > Cyanoderma ruficeps. The sequence goes on from VZDJ01000331.1 coordinate 173,601, forward strand.
TGTGCTCACACAAAGAGTTCTGCAGGCTGCTGTTCACATCCAGGCCAATGTTCTCACCCAGGCTGTGCTCACACGAAGAGCTCTGCAGGCTGCTGCTCTCACCAAGGCCATGCTCACACCCAGGCTGTGCTCACAAACAGGCTGTGCTCACACAAAAGGTTTTGCAGCCTGATGTTCACACCAGGCTGGTATTCACACCCAAGCTGTGCTCACACCCTGGCTGATGTTCACACCCAGGCTGTGTTCACACCCAGGCTGTGCTCAGACTCAAACTGTGCTCACTCCCAGGCTGTGCTCACACTCAGGTTGTGTTCACACAGAGCTCTGCAGGCTGTTGTTCACACCCAGGCTGTGCTCAGACTCAAGCTGTGCTCACACCCAGGCTGTGCTCACACCCAGATCTCTGCAGGCTGATTCCCCCCAACTGCTCCCAGCCCTTTTGCACCCTGAGCATTCCAGCATTTGGACTCTTTCCCACCTGTGTGATCCCAGGAGTCATTCACAAGGACTGACTCAGTGGCTGCAAGTTTTCCCCTCAGTCCGACCATTTCTTGAGCCCTCGGGACCTCTGGCAGTTCAACACCCAGACAAAGCTCTCAGTGACACCCATTTTCCGCTCTAAATGGCCCATTATACGTCCTTAATTAACCTATTTATTTTTAAGTTTATGACTTAAGGTATAATTCTTTTATGCATCCATTAATATATTAACACATCATATATTATGGATATCCTAAAGAGTGCTGCAAGATCTAAATCTCTTCAATTAAGACTTGGGCAATGTTGAACTTTCTCCATTTCACTGTGGGCTTCAACCTGGGCCTGGAATGGGCAGGACAAGGGAAGCTCATGGATGGATGGATGAATTCCAGGCACGGGTCGTCCCAGGGATAAAACCACCTGAGACCAAGGAAAGAAGGGACAATGACGCTGTTTGACACCACAAGATCACAGACCCCGAGATCCAGAGGGCTGGAAATGACTCCTTGATTTCTGGGATGTGTCTCCCTTTTAGACTGTTTCACACAGACCAGTTGGATTGGGGACACAAAGACAAACCTCTTCACTCCCATTGCTCAGAGCAGAGGGACAGCAAGAAGAAGTCCCTCCTGGGAAAGGAATGAATAACAAAGTTACAGTTCCAAAAACATTTCTCCTGTTTACAGAAAATCCCCTGGGAAAAGAATTTCAGGAAACCAAAACACCTCAGGCAGGAACCAGGGCTACACCAGACCTTCCCCAATTCCTCCGGGGGTGATGCTGGGCTGGCTTGTCACACACCAAATTTTAGGTTTTAAAAGCAGGTGCTGCCTTCCAGAAGGGAGTGAATTCAGGTGCAGAATTCACTCAGGGAGATGAGGGGTGTTTGTTCAGCCCTGGGCTCTGCAGGGAGCTCGGCTCGGGCAGCAGGGCGTCACCCCGACCCTTCCCCCTGTCCCCGTGTCACCAAACAAGCTCCACAGCCCTGCCCCTCACGACCTGGCTTCTTTCCCTCCTCTCTCAGCTCCTCTAATTAAAAAAATGGCCCAGCTCGGTGCAGGCTGCGGAGTGTGCCCGCCATCCCCAAACCCAATTTCACACAATGACAGCCTAATTAATCTTCTTTTGTTTCCCTGGCATCCGCACTCCGCTCGGCTCCTGGAATAAGGGGGGATCTTGCTGAGAGCAACATCTGTCAGGATTGCAGCACGGAGGAAGGGATCCAGCAGGCTTTGGGGTGATTATATCTGTATTTATAGAGCCTCTCCAGCGCTCCAGACACACGTAGGATGGGACAATCTATACTGTAATGTCCCGAATTTCTAGAAACACCTGTGATCCCAGACACCAGAGCATCAGAATGCAGCAGGAAAGGCGCCTCTTTGCCCAGGGAGACATCATCGCTCCCACACAGCTCCCAGGTAAAGAAGGATTGTGTGACACGGCCAAGGTCACCCAGAGACGGTGACAGAGCTGGGAGCTCAGCCAGCGTCCTCAGCTTAACTCCTACAACACTTTGTTTCCCAAAGTCCGCGTTCCCTCTTCTCCTCCAGGGCTGGAATTGGCCTCTCGTCAGCTCTCGTGGGCTGGTGTGGGACTGGAAATCCCAATTCTGGCCAGGTCCTGCTGGGAGCCACCAGCACATGGGCACGGCCAAGGTCTGCTCTCCTGAGCAGAACCAAACCCAAGATTTCTGTGGGATTTTCACCCCCTTTGGGTGCCCAGGGCCTGAGCCAGCTGTGCACCCTCTGAGCCCATGAAAAGGTGGATAAAAACTCCCCAAATCCATCTGCACTCCTTCATTCCTGTGGGAAACAACCTCCTGGGCAGCTCCCAGAGCTGAACACGGGGTTGTCACCCCAGAATATTCTGTCCTGCCCTTCACATGTCAGTGTCTGGCACCGTGAAGTGGCGAGGTTGCCACAATTTTCACCGAGTTAAAGGTTTTGAGACCTTTCACCCGAGATATGAACACGAAGCAGAGCCTTGAGAGCTCCACAAAAATTCTGGGCTGGCGAGAAATCTGTTCCCTGGTGCTTTGATGGGGGTTCAGGCTGGGTTTGACCGTCGGGGCTTGTCAGGGCTGAGCCGAAATTACTTCAGCAGAAAATAATGAAAGGTCACAGGATTTCAATCAGGATCCCGGGCCAGTGTAAATCTTGTCTCTCCCTGGAAGCTCCTGGTGCAGGGTAGGCTCAGGCCTGCTAAAGCCAGGCTCAATTTATAGCTTCAATATCAATCAATAAAATTTGGTGTCCAGGTTTTAAATGAGGGCTAAATTTGTCTCTGCTTCAAGGGAATGAAGCTACATCAGGGCAGCTCCTTACATTTACACCAACAGAGCTGGAGCTGCACCTGAGGATTTTCCAAAGGCAAAACTCTGTGGTGTTTTTTCCAAATTAGCTCCCTAAATTTCTGGTAATTGCTGAAGAAAGTATTTGGCTAATGAGCAGCTACACCAACCACTTCCATTGGGAGCCGCAGTGATAATTAGGAAGACAAAAAAAAAAAAAGGGGGGGGGGNAAAAAAAAGGGGGGGGGGAGAGAGGAGGAAGAACCTGCAGATTCCTTGGGATAATTATAATTTGTGTCAGCTAAGACAAATATTTCATTTTGGGGCAACAGGTAGCTGAGGAACCGACGTGGGCTGTGCCAGTCACAACATGTCAGGGGAAGCGGTGTGATCCCATTGCTGCAGTCGTGCAATTAGAGCTGCCACGGGGTAATTAGCCAAGCAGGTGATTAGCAAGGCTCCACACATCCCGCGGGGCTCGGCGGAGCTGCCGGCTCCCGTCATCCCAGCCCGGGAAAGGGATCCCGGGGACGGCGGGGAACTGATACCCCCGGCAGGGAAAACACAGCCCGGGGATGGCTATTCCTGCTGGAGAGCCACGAGAGGGGACGGGGAGGAGTTGGGAGGGTTGGGAATCTCTCCGGGACACGCTCCCAGTGAAGAGCAGGATGATGGAGTCAGCTTCATGCCAGCCTGAGGAGGACCTTGCCAAAAAAATACGGATTTTTAAAAAAATATATATGTATATAAAAATTTACATATAAAAATATATTTATATATATAATCACATTATAGATTCTGTCATATTTAGAAATGTCATAATTATATCAATATATCATAATAACTATTATAATTATTAATACATAGAAGAATAATATAGTATAATATAGCATAACATAATGTAATATCATATATACATTATAAAATATATACGTTATAATAAATAATAAATATTCTATACTATAAAATATATAGTATATAATATGTAGTATATATTATATTTAAGATATATAATATAATAATATATTATATATTATATATGGTATTATATTATATATATCATTTTTAATAGCAATCCAAGAAACTCAGTTATCAGCCTGAAAGTGGGGAATGACCCACAGAAAGCTGCTACGATGCCAGGAACAGACTCCCCAGGGGTGTTTGGGGTCGCCATCACTGGAAGGGTTAAATCAGGAGTGGACCAGGCCCTTCAAAAGGTGGAACTTTCCCCACGGTGGGATTGTTGGGCTTGATGGTCCTGGAGGCCTTTTCCAGCCCTGATGGTTCCCTGACTCTGTGTGGATCCCATCCTGACACAATTCCAAAATCCATCCTGCCCCAGACGTTGTTTGTGCAGAGAGAAAAGTCAAGTTTTTATAAAGAACCCCTAAAAACCATCAGTGACTGTTAACAGGAATAAACATCCTGGAGGAGACTCCTGCCCCTGCTCCACCAGCTCCCTGGCACAGCTGATGAGAGGCACAGCCCACGTGGCAGAGCACAGGAAAGCAATTCAGGGTTGTTCCTTTCTTCCTAAATACCAATATTGATAAAGTGGTGGGACTTAAACGGCTGTGAGACGTTTTTATGGTTCCTGAGAACTTCCTGAGATGGATGAAGTGGGCTAACGGAGTTAAAAAGGAGCATAAACTCCCCAGGTCCAGGCCAACAACAAAGGGCTCTGAGGCAGGAAGGAGATGTCACCCCCGGAGCAGCTCAGGAGATAATTAATTGTCTGGAAGAGCATTTTTTATCATCTCCAACACTAACGAACTACTCACACAATTCAACCAACTCCAAACGCTCGCCTTTATGCCTCTCACTAAGAGAGAAGATTTTTCAAAACTACCCAGGGGCATTTGGTGCTAAATTTTCATTAAAAATTAATGGGAGCTGAGCCTCCCAATCCCCCCGGTGCCCCTGGGAGGCTCAGACCAGGCACACACACAGGTCCTGCTCCCTCTGAAGGCTCCCGGTGCCTTTGGAGCATTCCTGGTTCTATCCAGAGCACGTTTCCCCGGGATGGAGCTGCCCCTGGGATGGAACATCGGGAGCTTTTCCATTTGGGATGTGACCCTGAATCCTCCAGCAGCCCCGTGGGGCCGGGGTGGCCTCAGGAGTCAGAACTGGTGGGGTGGGCACTGGAAGGGCGGCCACAGCATCACCTGGGACTTCTCTCCTGAGGTTCCTTTGGAATAACAGACAGGACACAGGGAATGGCTTCCCACTGCCAGAGGGCAGGGATGGATGGGATATTGGGCAGGGATTCCTGGCTGCGAGGGTGGGGAGGGGCTGAGATGGAATTCCCAGAGGAGCTGTGGCTGCCCCTGGATCCCTGGAAGTGCCCAAGGCCAGGCTGGATCCCCCCTGGACAGTGGGAGGTGTCCCTGCCATGGCAGGGGTGGGAATTACACAGATTTGAAGGTCCCTTCCCACCCAAACCATTCCACGATTCCCTAACTGAAAGTCCTGTGCAAACCCACAAGGTGTTTCCAGACAGCAAATGAAGTTTCCTTGGAAGAAGAGCAAGAAACAGCCACCTTCACTCCACCTGTCACCTCCTTCCCCCTGTGCCACCTCTTCGCCACCCATGTCACCTCCTCCTTCCCTGTGTCACCTCCTTTTCCCCCATGTCACCTCCTTCTCCCTGTGCCACCCTTCTCTTTCCCCCTGTGTCACCTCCTGACCTTCCTGCAAAGACCTTCGTGTCCTCACAAATCCAAAGGAAACATCTCCCAGGAAAGTCCCCAGTGTGCAGCTCTGGGTGATCATCTGGAGCAGCCTGACCAGGATGAGCTTTTTGTGACACCAGAAATTACAACAGTCCCGGCCACCGTTGGTTTCACGTGATTATTGTCGGCCATTGCGGGCCCTCTCTGGAAAAGTGAAATTGGTGCTTTTCAGCCCTGACAGCAAAGGACAAACTCCTTGGCAGGACATAATGCTTCCCTAAGAATAATTAAATCCAAGTGTGGTGTAAATCCCAGGGGTGCATCTCCTTTGGTAGTATTTCTGTCAAGAATCTTCAAAACCTTAAATCCAATATTTGGAGTTTGTGGGTTTCCCCTGTGATTTCAAGGTGAGCGGCAGCTGCAGCGACACTTTGGTGCTTCTGCCTGTCTCACCTTTTGTTTAGGCCAGGGAAGAAAGAGAACAAAACGCTGCCCTGCATGCCGTGGCATAGATAATTTCTGTCTGAACAAACACAGGTAAAGGGTTTCCAATAAAAAAAAGAAATCCCCCTAAGCCACACGGGTAAACAGAAATACAATAGGAACAGAATTGTTTACACTGCAGCCTGAACGTTACAGAAATGTGGGCCCCAGGCAAGGTCAGGAACACGGATTAGGAGACATCACAGACAGGTAGAACAAAACTCTCATTATCTTTGCTCAAAAATAGGTACCTGATGCACGAAAACGTTCAGTAAATTGCCCCAAATTATGCAGGTTTCTGCCAGAGAACTACCAAATGCTGCAACTAAACATTCCCCGCTCAAGCTCCAATCAAATATAATTGAGGGCAAGCAGAGAAGTGAGGAAAGAGACAAACTTATTGATCCTCCCAGCTGCATCAACAAGCAAGAAAAGAGCATTCCTACCTCAAAAGAGAAGGAGAGAACATTTCCAGCTCAGCAAAGGAAGGGGGAAAGGGTCTTTCCATGGAGAGTGTCACAAGGTTCCTTCAGTCATTCTGCTTCCCACCCTGGGAATCATTAATGGCCTGCATTAATTGTCCTCATCTGGTGCTATGCCAAGGCAGGGATTGCTTTGAGCCCCGTCCATGCCGGGATTTTGTCTCAAAGCAGCTCCCAAAACAAGGCTCAGGCCTGGCTGAGCTTCTCCCACCCCAGGGAGTGTCCATCGCCTTTCAGCCCTGCCTGGGACAGGGAAGCAGCCACAGGTGACAATTTCCCTGGGGACCAGGCACAGCCCAGGGTTTGCAGGATGCAAATCCTGCCTGTGTGCGTGGACACAGCCTGAGCTGCCCACTGCACTCCCTTTCCACCCTGGAACCATCCAGAGCAGGTGGAGAGTTTAATTCCTTGGTGTGAGATGGTTCCAGTGACATTAACTGGTAAATCCAGCACCAAACCCTCCCAAAAAGGGCCTAAAGTAATTTTATTTACTTTAGTGATTCATTATCTTTGTTGGTCAATGTACAAAGGGAAGATTTGATTGGAAAGGCAGGACAACATCGTGATTTAACCTGTCCTGACACACACGAGCTCTCTGCCATTCCCTGGACACGCAGGGACTGCAGCCGAGTTCAGACTCCTGCTTTAAACCTCCCCAGAGCCAAGGGAGAAAAGGCAGGAGCAGAAATAAAGCAAACATCACTGGGAGGAACAAAATTTGAGTTTTATTCCATGCCAGCTTTGCTGGGCTCTGCCCTTCCAGCCCCATCAGGGAGTTTTCACTCACTCGCTTGTGCCTGGGAATTTTGGATGGGGCTTGGAGCATCCTGATCTAGTGGAATGTGTCCCTGCCCACGGAACTGGATGAGTTTCAAGGCCCTTTCCAACCCAACCATTCCAAGGTCTTTGATTTTCCGGGTGCAGAACGGAGGCCCTGCAGAGCCAGAGCAGGAACCTCGTTCGGAATATCCAGGGAAAGATCCCGTGGCGGCAGCTCACCCAAATTAAACCCGAGTGCACTCGGGATGCTGAGCGAGCTGGAGGAGTGAATGAGACACCAGATTTGCAGCTCCTTAGCAGCCACAGCGAGACAATTACAGGGCTGAGAGCTGCCCAGGCACATCAGCCTGCCCCTGCACGGGGCCATAAATTGGGGATTTGACTCGGGAAAGCTCTCTGGGATGGCTCGGGCTTGGAAAGGGATATTGGAAAAGGGATCTCTGTGTCCACGGAGCTCATTCTGCTGCAGCAGGAGCGATTTCCTGCCTCCCTCTGTGGATTTGCACCACGGTGAGATGAGACGGAGGCTGTAAATGGGAGGCTGATGACTCCTTGCACTGATTTTTTGAACGGAAAGTGCTGTTGTTGTCTAAGCAAGAAGTTCTGGGAGCTGCAGGCACCATCCCAGATACTCTGAGGGCCAGAGGCTCAGCCCTGAAATCATCTTGAAAGGTCACATGGAGGGAGAGACAACCTGGAGACAATGCAATGAATGACGTTTGGAATGCCAAGCCTAAAGTAAACTTCCAAAAGACTTTTCATGGGGATGCTGAACGAGGAAGAGGAAAGGACGAGCTGACATGGAATGGAACAGCAAATAGTGTGCCAATGGTGGGAAAAGGATCTGCTTTTAGGGTTTCTAAAATGCATCAAAATAATCATCACAAGAAGGAATCCATAAAAAAAGTCCAAACATCCTTGGAAGGAGGTTATGAAAACCTCAGGGATGTGTAGTGCAAGGGTGTTAAAATGGGATCTTTGAATTGATTCCACGGCTGGATGAACAGATAAAACATTAACCCAGAAATGGCTTTAATTACCAACCCCTGGAACAGAGACCCACCTCAAACAAACGCCTTGTAATTTATTCAAAGCACCTAATGATCACCAGCTCAGCTCTTAGAACCTATTAATAGCTGACCTCTCCGAGCATGTGATCCCAAAACCCAGATAAAGAACTCCTCGGGGCCCTGATATAACTCTGGCTCGGAGTTGTCTGTTAATATTCAGCTCATTTTCCCCTCCTCACATCGAAAATACTGTAAAAAGCAGAGGCTTGGTCCAGAGCTCGCCGAGGAAATCAAGGGGCATTTTTTTATTCTCTTTAGTACCAGGAGGGCTGGAGCAAAGACTGATGGAGAACATTGTCGTGCTGGGAGATGAAAAAGACATTGCAGTGCTCAGAGGTCTCTTTTCAAAGACAGAGCCCTGAGCTGGGGAACTTCTTGTGGGCTCGATTGCTGCAGCTCTGGAGCAGTCAGGAGGCCAGGGCAGGAGGAGGGGATGTCTCAGGTCAGGCTGTCCCTTGATGCCTTTTTGGGACTGCCTAAAAACAGAGGCCAGGCAGAATTAAGGCAATAAAAAGCAGTTCTGCTCATTGAAGGGCCTCCAGGTACATTCAGGGCAGACAAAGCCCCCCAGGGGCTGCACCCAAAAATGGACGATGGTCACGGGCTGTCACACTTTGATCAGTTTGGTCCATTTGCACATTGGGGGTTCATCTCCCAATTACAGCTCCAGCTAATGAAGTCATTGAGCCCCAGTTTGCTGCCCCCAACTCCCTTTTGTTCCCATCCCTGGGGCCTGGGGCAGTGAGGGGTCCTTGATCCCCAGGCCTGGGGAGGAATTGCTGTGTCTGCCCCAAATGGGGAAGCAGCAGCTCCCACTGTGTGTGGGGTTTGGGGTTCTGCACTGAGGAACTGCAGGGTGACAAAGAGATGGAAAATATAAAACTAAAAATCCTAGAGCATCACCAAGAGGGGCACAACAGCCCCATCTGAGGGTTCTGACAACCAGGGAAGAGTCTCTCTCTCTCTGTGCCAGACCTACGGAGGAGATCTGTAGGACGATGGGGATATTTCCCCAGTGGCTGAGCCCCCGGCCCTGCTGAGCCCCAGCTTTTATCTCTCCCCAGTTTGTTCTCCCTCTCTGGCCTCGCTGCCTCCAGCTGGGAGAGGAGCTGAGGAAGGAGCCAGGACAGAGCTGTCACCACTGCACCCTCTGCCATGACACTGCTGTCCCCAGGGACACCTGGACACGCTCACCCTGTCACCAGCAGCAGCTCTGACAGAAAAGCTCTCAGCACAGCTCAGCGGGGCCCAGGGGAGGCTCCAGCCCCGTTGCTGTGGTGTTTCACAGCCTCCTGTGCTCTGCTGGAGCAGAAGATGCAGAGCTCCCTTCCAAGGCTCCAAACAAGGCCCCTGACGCTGTTTTACAGCACAGTGACACAGACTCCGACTTCAGAGGGCTGGAAATGACTCATTGATCTCTGGGATGTGTTTTCTTTATACCATTTCACACAGACCAGTTGGATTGGGGACACAAAGACAAACCTCTTCACTCCCATTGCTCAGAGCAGAGGGACAGCAAGAAGAAGTCCCTCCTGNAAAAACATTTCTCTTGTTTACAGACAATTCCCTGGGTGAAGAATTTCAGGAAACCAAAACACCTCAGGCACAGAACCAGGGCCACAGTCCCCCAGCAGCTCTGTGCTGTCACCACCAGTGCCCCACCATCCCTTTTCCCAGTCCTTGTCCTGCCTTCCTTCACAAACCCTTCCAGCTTTAACCTTTGGAGTTAACCTGTTGTACATCATTAATTCCCCCCTGTAAACTTTCCCAACACCTCCCTTCCCTGGAGGTTTGGAAGTCCAGCAATTAACTCCTCTCATCTCCCTTCTCCTGCTGCCACCTCTCCGTGCTCCCAGTTTTGTTATTTCACTTTTTTTAACTGGCATTTGTTAGTCCCTGACAGCCAGTGGCACCGCGTGAATGATTGTCTCTCATTAATTAATAGTTCTACATTAGGAAAAAAAAAAGAGAGGATGAGCATCTGGAGGGAAAAGCAGAGCCCAAGAACTAAAAATACAGCTTTGACTGTCTCCCTGTCAATGGATGGGATGATGAAATATCGCTCGTAGTAGACAGCTAATTAAAAATGTGAGTTTGGAATGAAATAAATTATCAGCTGCTCTTATTTTCATGGAGCGCAAACCCAAGCTGTGCTCAGAGCTCCGCGAGGTCGTGGGGGATGTTTCCATGCCAGGAGGAAAGGAAGGAACTGTGGAATATCCCGAACTGGAAGGGGCCCTCCAGGATTATCAAAGTCCAGCTTCTGTCCCCTGTGGGCCTGATATTTCTGGGCCTGAGAGATTTTACCCTGCTGGCAGCTGCTGACTTCTTCCCAAGGAAAAATCTACCAAGAAAGTTTCTTCTCAAAACAATCCTGGCAAACAACTCTCCTTCCTCAGAACAATCTTTCTCCACATGGTGTTTTGGTGTTTCTCTGGTTTAACCCACGGGGTCAGAGGTGTCGTTCCTATTCCCCAGCCATGTTCAGTCTGTGTGGGAACACCTGATAAAAGGCAGTGAGAATTAGCCAATAAAGCCTTTTTTCTGTGCTCTTTGCCTTCTGGAATATTTGGAATCTCTCATCTTTATTTTGTGTCCTACAGCGACGTGTCCCTGCACGGGACATCCCAAGGATCCCACCAGGAGCCTTTGGAGGGAAAGCTGGGGGGAGGAAAATGACGGAAAACTGTGGGAAATGGGTTTGTGGAGAATTCCCGAAGCCTGGCAGAAGGCTCACACAGTCTGTATCCGTGTGCAAACTCTGAGATAAGAAATGCTGACTCAGAAATGCCACGGGATAGGACAGACATTGCTGGGAGAGAAATGGAGCTGGAAACAAGTTTCTAATGATGGCTGTGCAAATAGGACTGGGTACCTTGGAGAAATAGAGCTATGAAAGGTGAATATATGGAACATACAAATATGAAAATAGAACTGTGAAAGGTTCATTGTAGTAGGACCCACGAGGGGTGATTTTAGAGGATTGGCTTTAAGGCATTAACAGCATCGTGTGGCAAAAGCTGATGGGCCAGAAAACACTTGTAATGTTTTGTAATTAGGAAATAGTTTGGGTTCTGATTGTGATGGTTGAATTGTGACATCTGTATTGTCTCACCCTTCTCATGAGACTGAAAATGGAATAAAAGGGCTGAAGGAATTGTAAATAAACCTTCTGATTTCTGCTGCCTCCTCACTGGAGTCAGCACCTTTATTCCGTGTCCCGTTGTGACATCCATGAGCACACAGGGACGTGCTGTGGCTCCATGGATACTCCCAGTCCCACTGGAGGAACCACTGGGACAGTCAGGAACCCATGGATTGAGTCCCTCATATCCCATTTCGGTAGCTCAGGCCATACCTGGATGTCTGACTGTCCGTGCCAGGTAGAAAACAAGCCCGGAGTCACGTTAGAGAAGAATTAATTAACACAAAGATAAAAATGAGCTGCTGGATCCAACCATAGTTTACAAGGACATAAAATGATAAATTAACCGAGTTTGAAACGGAAATTGCACATGGTAATTACATGATTTATATTACACAAATAATGAATTAATATTAATTAATTCCAGAGATCTGGATTCTGTTCTCCTGGCAGCACAGTTGCTGTGCCAAAAAGACCTTCATCATTCCATCTTGGTTTGTTCAAACAACTTTCCTTTAATCCTCTTCTTATCGGGGCCGTTCAGATTTGCAAACTCTTCAGGAGAATTCAATTTTTCTTGTATCCTAATTCCAAATATTTAGAAAGCACCTTGAGACAATCTCAGAGGAACAGATGCTTTAACTTCAGAACCTGGGGGGGCCTGAGGTGGTTCTGCTTCATTTTTTCTTCATAGACAAAGGCATTAAGGAGGGAGCACGACTCCCAAATCCACAAGTCCGGTGCATCCCAATGGATTTCAGTGGCTCCATTTTCCCATGGACTGATCCCTGGATGGAGTTGGACTCGTGGGTCCCTCCTAACTCGGAATATTCTGTGATCCCATGATCGTCGTTGATGGATTGCCAGTTGGATCACTGGGAAAATGGATGTGCCACCTCCCCCTGACAGTCAGTGGAGATTCCTGCAGGGCCTGACATTCCCTGGGGATTCCGGTGGCTCCCGATGCTGAGGACCAGCTCGCCCAGCCAGGCAGAGCCAAAGCAGCCTGGGCAGAGGTGAGAGAAGAGAAAATGTTTCCTGCTGGTGGGAGGAGAGGAAACGCTCCTTGACAGAGACATTCTGGGGCCAGTCGGGGCCCCCAAAATACCCAGGAGAGTCCTGACTCCAATGCCCAGTTTTTGGGGAGTTCACAGCAAGGGTTTAGTTATAAATCAGGGAATTCCAGGATGGTTTGGGTTGGAAAGGACCTTAAATCCCACCCAGTGCCACCCTGCCATGGGCAGGGACACCTCCCACTGTCCCGGGGGATCCCAGCCTGGCCTTGGGCACTGCCAGGGATCCAGGGGCAGCCACAGCTCCTCTGGGCATCCTAAACCACAGCAGGACACAGAATCTCCTTCTTACAAGCCTAATTCCCCCTTTTTCTGAGGATTACAGTATTTTAGTAAGACTACAAAAGAATATTTGCATGTACTCCACTCCTCAAATTTGTGGAACTTTAATCTGGGAAGATTAGGCCTGTTCCACTTCGGGTGCTTAATAAAACAGATGGGAGGAAAAAAAAAGCCTTCAGTAACCAGTGTAGAGTTAATTTTCTCATTAAAAAGCTCTAATTTCCATCCTTTTTTTCTCGCTTTTTGGAGGATTTACAGCAATACAGCCATGTGCTCATGTATATCCAAGGGATGGCTTTGGAGATAAAAAAAAAAAATCCTGTAACCCGTGGGAGATTTATTTTGCTAAGGAAGAATGTAAATTTGGCAGAGAAAAGCAGAATCAGGAGGATGTTGACAGCTGCCTGAAAAGAATTATTGGAGGAAATCTAATTTTACCACTGGAAGCAGATCCCAGCAATGAGATGAATAACAGGGAAAACAATTTTCCATTAAAAACACTTCCATGGGGTAGTTTTCAAGCAGCTGAAGGATGGCTCCACACATGTGTGGATAAATTCATAAATCAAGGACCTGCAGACAAATAACAAGGAGGAAATTCAATCCAACCCTGTATTATGTCCACATCAGCACTTATTGATGAATAGGCACCAGTTCTGGAAATATTTTGCTTCTGGTGAGGACTTTTGAGGGAAATATTTTCTTCTTGCATCTAAATCAGGATTGATGTGTATTTTACGAAGAAAAATGCTACATTCTAGTGAATACTGGGCTTTTAAAGAGTTGTTTGTCCTCAAAAATCAAACACGGGTTGACTTTCCGGACGTTCAAATGCGTCTGGATCTAGGAGTGGTGGTGTTGGGGTGACTTTGATTTCTGAAGTCACAAGTGCACATCTGGTAATTTCTTTGTGTTTAAACTGCTTAATATGCCATGGAAAGTCTGTGGAAAGTAAGGAATGGTATCAGCTGAAACTTTGCAAAAGAGAAATTCCGTGGATTTACAGAGCAGGTTCCAACCTTGAGCAGCAGGAAAGTCTGGGCAGACACCCTTCATCCAAAGGAATTTTTATTTCATCAAGGACGCCATTTCTCCAAAATTCATCTTCTTGACCTCACTGCATTCATGAGGTTTTGGGACTAAATACATAAGGGAATAACAAAAAAGAGAGGAAAGGATTTATATTTTCTGAGTTCTTCATTTCAGTATCAGAGTTTCCTCCTCCTTACAGGAAGCCCCTTTGGCTGAGGGCCTGGACAAGAGGGAATGGATTCCCACTGCCAGAGGGGAGGGTGGGATGGGATTTTGGGAAGGGATTCCTCCCTATGAGGGGCTGGGCTGGAATTCCCAGAGGAGCTGGGGCTGCCCCTGGATCCCTGGCAGCGTCCAAGGCCAGGCTGGATCCCCCTGGGACAGTGGGAGGTGTCCCTGCCATGGCACTGGGTGGAATTGAGTGGCTTTTTATTTCCTTTTCAACCCAGCCCATTCCATTATAGCATTTAATCCTCTTCTGGATCCTCTAACCAACTCCCACAAAAAGCACCTTTCTCCTCCCCTGGCCCTACCAGCTCCTCTGGGAACGGGAAACAGAAAGATGTCAGATGTATTTGATGCCCTGATGTGACTGAACAGATTTTTTCCACGTCCTGCTATTTCACCTTCCTGAGTAAAGAGACAAAATCCAGATTTCCATTTTTTTTTCCTCCCTTGCTTCCCAGTTTGAATGCCTTTGTCTGCTAGAAACGAGAAGGAAGCTGGGGAAGTAAATCCATCATGGAGAAGAATAGTGAGAAGTAAGTTATAATACAGGTGTCACACATGATTTAGGGGATTCTGGCCCCAGAACTAAACAGCAAAGCTCCTCATGCAGATTCATCGATAACACCCTAATTTATGTGACAGCATTTAAGGGGGGGGAAAAAATTATGAAGGAGGAATACACAAAAATAAATTTCCTTCAACACAGCCTAAATTTAATAAAGCAATCTAGCAACTGCCAGTGAGCTCCAGAGTGATTAAATAAGGAGGAGCGTAAATTATGCAACGCAGTTAATCAACGTGGAGCACCCACTGCACCCCTTCCGTCCCCGTTCCCTTGGCTCAGCGTTCCCACCTCGTGATCCAGGAGGGTTTTCCTCCCTGCTCCTTCCCGGGATGGGCTTTTGGGGTCATGTTGGAGGTCAGGCTGTCTCTGGTATTTATGTCAACGCACAAAAAAGGATTTCCTTCCCCACCTCCTGCTCGTCTGGGAAGGTTAGGGCTAATCTGAACAGTGTCCCAGTGGAAATCTGGGATTAATTTTCCACACTGGCTCCTTCCACTGAAAAGCAGTAGCTTGAATTCATATTTATCCCTCTGTTTAGCATCACTGGCTGGATCTATTAATAGCTTTCTTTCCCAGCTCCTAATGTTAACAGAAGTTTCTCCCCATCCACACTTGCACAGTTTTCCTTTGCCATTTCAAAGGCATGAATTTATGCTGGCAAACCCAAATGCATTTAAAGGGTGTTAAAATGGCATTTCCATGAGAGGAGCAGCACAGTCTCTCCATCACCCACCTGAGCTGAGGGACCAAAGTTGGGTTTTTGTGCCCAAGGCTTTGATTTGGATCCCTCACCCTGGCAGGCCCTTATGGTCACAGGATTTTCCCAATTATTCCCTTGGGAAGTGTCGGGGTTTATGTAACTACAACCCTCCAAACCTGGAAGCTCTGAAGTCTCTCTCCCTCTGCACCTCACTTTCGTCATCCTTAGAACTCCTGTGAGGGAGCCCTCAGTTCGTGGAGATAATGAGGGATGTGCAGGGTGGGAATCATGAGGTGTCAGGATGATTTTAATTTGGCTGAGACTGACAACTGTCAGGCTCCTTTGGAAGTCGGAGTTTAAAAATAAACCCAGTGTTATGAACAATTCCGGATGGGAAGAACTTGGAGCATTATAAACAAAGGCTTTATGTTCCATGGATTGATCCCGTGCTGCTGCCATTAACAGGCAGGATGGAAATATCTTTGATTCAAAGCAGTATCAGTTTTTAAGCTCTTAATTTGTGGATTCTTTTAAAACTTTTTCCCCCTTCTTCAGTTCAGTCCTAAAAATCTCAGCTGAACTGAGGAATTAATCTCCAAAGCAGAGCAGGAATTCAGCCTCGTGACCTGCTCAGCTCTGGGCTCTTGTTGAAGAAATGCCCCCCGTCCATGACAGTCCTTACACTGACGGTGCCAAGACCTTCCACCTGAACAGGCAAAAACCCCCTTTCCTTATTTCAGCAGGGTCAGAAAATGGATTTCCTCATAAGATAAAATATATTTAAGCCGTGAAGAGCTGATCCAGGTCTCGCTGTGTGAGAAAAGAGTCCCTGAAGTGACAACTGGCAGTGAATCCACCCACGAGCCAGGAGCAGCCCACGGAACCACAGCACACCTCAAGGTTCAGATCCAAAACCTTAGAAAACATGGCTTAAACTTAGCCCAACTTCTGGGATAAAACTTTCAGCTCAGTCCATTCAAACAGCTCAGTTTAACACTTTATTTAAGGAGCTTTAGAAGAGACAGACAAGAATGAGGAAGCTTAAAAACCATAAATGTTTTAGGGCAAAAAAGATTTTGGGGTTTTGTCCCTCCTGCCTCAGTCTGCACCAGGAATTTGGGGGATGAAATCCCTTCCTCACCCCCGGCCAGGTGTTTTCAGTGTGGGCCAGAGCCTGGTGAAATCTTGGATTGTTTTCCAACGGGCCCACGCAGCCCCTCGGCTCAACCCCCACACCCTGCTGCGCTCCTCTAATTAAATTGATTACTAATTTATCTTGAATTAAAGCTCAATCAGCGACGACCAAACAGCACCACCATTAGCTCAATAAGGCTGCACCTACAACAGCTTTACTCCAGGTTTAATCCTGTTAATCTTTTCCTCTCCCAGCAGAGGGGAATGGCAGTGTGTAAAACCAGGATTCCTCTGGACTCGGGGTAATTAAAGCCGTGCTAAAGAGGTGTGAAAAATAAACTTGTTTTTCCTCTGGGATGTGAGAAATGATCTCACCTTGCTCCAGGTTTTGGGAAGAAGTCCCCTGGCTGAGCCTGCAGTTTATGAATCTCCAGCCTTCCCGTGGGGGTTTATTAATTATTCAAGATGCACAAACAAAACAAAGAGCACTTCATGCACGGGGTGGCTTTTAAACCTTCCCAAATTCCTCCCAAGCCCATCAGAGCCGGGCTGGGATTTATCTGAGTGACCTTGAGCCATAACTCCTGAGCTCTGCTGTGCCTCAGGACTGTGATTTACTCGGGGTGACCTTCCAGCATGTGCTGCCTGGGAAGTTTTATGGGGATGTGATTAATGACAAGCCTAGGGTGTGAGGGACCCAGCGTGTCCCTGCTGGTGCTGAGTGACCCTCTGGCTCTGCCCCAGCTCCTCCTCGGGCCAGGGACGTTTCATGAGCTGAAACAGGGGACATTTCAGTGAACTCCACGAGAAACTCTCTCCAGTGAGGGTGTTGTGTCTGTCCTCGAAGGCTCTCCAACCACAACCCCAGTGACCCTGCCCTGGGCTGCAGAGCTGCAGCAGAACATCTCCAGTGGTCCCTCCAGCCTCAGCAGCTCTTCAGGGCACTCCAAAGACAAGCACACTAGAGAAGAAGTTTGCAGGAAGAGGATGGAACTGCTCCCACACATCCCCCTCATGGAATGCCAAAGGAACCTCCCAACCTCCTGAAACTGGGTTTGAATGGAGCAGAGAGTCAGGGCAGAATCCCAGAATGGTTTGGGTGGGAAGGCCAACCAGTGCCAGCCCTGCCAGTGCCACCTCCCACTGTCCCAGGATGCTCCAAGCCTGGCACTGGACACTTCCAGGGATAGGGCAGCCACAAATTCTTTAGGCAATGAGAGAAAAATAATGAGAATTATTCCGTATTTGCGCCTTTCCCGCAGCAAACCTGCTGTTCTGTACAAAATGGCATCTCCACAGCACATCCCTGGGCACAATTTGCTGCTTCCATGAATTTCTTGCTGGAAGTCCTCCACCTGTTTGTGCTTGAACTTGGAAGGGCTGAAGTCCCTCCTTTGCCTTTTCCCTTCATTCACCATTCCCACCGAGATCCAGGGGATGGTCCCAGCCTGTTTTGTTCTCTCTTGCTCAGGATCACAGAATTCCCTGCAGCTCGTGCACACTTGGCAAACAATTTTCCCAGTCACGAATCCACAGCAAAATCCCGTTCCGGGCCCACTCTCCTGTCCATCAGAGTGCCATTAGCAGAGGGAAAAGCTTTTCCCTGGAGCACTGCCCTCCCTCTCTGCCATCCCAAAACCTCCCACTCAGCTCTGCGGATAACAGCTCTGGAAGGATCCAGCAGCAGGGATATTTTCCTTTTTAATGAAGGGATCGGGGGCTTCTGGAACCAGGGGTGTGCATCAATCATGCTCATTGAACCCCAAATTTGGCTCCTCTCCCCATGACTGCCTCCTTTAGGCACCACAGGACCAGCAGTTTCCCCAACTGCTCTGAACTCCACAGGACACAGGGACAGCAGCCAGGAAACAGGGACAGCACCCAGGGACAGGGGCAGCACCCAGGGATGGACTCCAAGACACAGGGACAGGTACCAGGACACAGGGACAGGCCTCAGGACACAGGAACAGGCTTCAGGAAACAGGAAAAGGGTCCAGAACACAGGGACAGGGTCCAGGACACAGGAAAAAGCTCCATGACACATGAAAAGTCTCCAGGACCAGGGACAGCACTGAGGGACAGGATCCCGCAGCCAGAGACAAGCCCCAGGACACAGGGACAGGCTGCAGTGTGCTGAAGCCATGCCCACATTGAATTAAAATGCTAAACCAGGCTTTATGCCCTTGTTTCTTGTGGGATCCATCACTTCCCTGGCTGATACCATTCCTTATCTCTGGTCTGCTCCGAGCAGGGCCTGTACATCACTCCACACAACAGGGCCCCGGTCCCAGGACACCTCAGCATCCCTCCCATATAAATAATAATTTGTGAGTGCAAAGATTAGATAAAGACCTTTTCCATAACCCTGGCAGTGCATCTGCAGCTCTGAGAGAGTTCGAGGTTCCTTGGAGCTGCTCCAGAGGTGAATTTGATTCTTTGTACACAGACTGCCTTCGGAGCCTCCTGATCCTTTCCATTTCTCACGCTCCTCACACTTGTTTCTGGAATTATATCCCAGCACAAGTTGGCTCAGGTAATTTTCCACCTATTTGATTGTAATTTTTGCCTCAGATACATCCACAGGAAACCCTTTATTTCACTGTGGGCTTTTTTCATTTCTCACCCTTGTAAATAAAGATAACATCCATCATATCCAGTGTGTAAGAGATCCAACCTCCTGAGACCTCAACACACTCGATGAGATGAACCTGGGTTAAGGATCTGAGCTAAATTTCCTTGATGGAAGTGGCTGGAGTGATATTTATCCTCAACAGACTTGTAAGGATTCCACAGGGAGGTCTGAGGGAGTGGAGGAGCCCTTTGCATTCCTTGTGATCGTCCCCAGGTCACATTCCCTGCGCAAATGAGCTTCCTGCTGAAGCAAAGAAAAAAAGAAAAAGGGAAATGAAAGAAAAGGAAAGTGGGAAAATAAAAAAAGGATTCACAAGGAAAGCCAGAGGCCCAATTTAACAGCAGCTTTTCATGAGCTTAATCAAGCTTTAGGTCTCTGTGTTTATCTTTGATGTTTCTCCAGCAGCTTCAAACCGCCAGAGGTGCGAGTGCAAAACAAATCCCGAGCAGTTTCTGGGTTTGGGAGCTGCCCACAGATATCTCCTGTGAGAACGGGCTCCTGTGGGCTCTTCACTGCCTCCAGCACAGGGAGAGGTGGTGCTGCTGCCCACAGCTCACAGGGAATGGAGTCGGGATCCCTGGATTGTTGGGACCTCTGTGGGGATTGTCCTTGGTTAGGGAATGGCTGGCCAGTTCCATAGGATCCCAGAATGGTTTGGAGGGGATTTTAGAGGTCCTGGGCAGCCCTGGCAAACTTTCCTGGAGCTCTGGCAGCCTTGGGGCTGTGCCCATTCCTGGGGAGCCTGGGCAGTGCCCAGCACCCTCTGGGGGAACAACCTTTCCCTGATCTCCAGCCTTTCCCTGATCTCCAGTCTTTCCCTGATCCACAGCCTTTCCCTGATCTCCAGCCTTTCTCTGATCTCCAATCCTTCCCCTGATCCCCAACCTCTCCCTGATCCCCAACCTTTCCCTGATCCCCAACCTTTCCCTGATCCCCAGCCTCTCCCTGATCCCAGCCTTTCCCTGAGAAAGGGAATCCCCCAGCCACTGATCCTCCAGGCACCGAGGAACTGCAGAGATGTTGGGACAAGGCCCTGTGGAACCCTGAAATTACCTCCAGAGGTTGCTTCCAAAAGAAATCTCTCTTCAATTCTCTGACTCTGAGGTCTTTCATCCCGTTAAATCCTAACGTTGCCATGAAAAAATGCCCAGAAAACGTCATGTCCTGTGGCAGCACAAACATGTTAACACAGCACCAAAAATTAACAGGATTTTATACAATGGGTGCCTGCAGCCTGTGAGTGCCCTGGGAAAAACAAGGTTCTGTCAATCCATGCCAGGAACAGCCCAGCAGCAGGAATCCAGTGCCTCTGATCCAGCGCCATCCCACAGGAAAGGCTCTTCCTTTTGCTGCGTGATTTTTAAAATTCCCTGGTATTAGACCTGGCTAAATGATAACCCTTCGTGGTCTTCTCCCATCAAAATATTGGGGGGATTATTTACAGACAGGGGGAGCTTTTCTTTGCCTGTTTGAACTGTCGGGTGAGCAGGCAAAAACCAAACACAAATTATTTCCATGCCTGTGCAGCTTCCCTTGGAAAAGCTGAAGGAACAAAGCGCCTGGAATTCATGCTTTACCTGGGTTTTTTGGAAAAATTTCTCAGCTCCTTAAAAAAAAAATGCCAGAAACTCTAATTTGGAGTCCTGCCTTGCTTGCTATGGATCACCTCCACCCCAAAATGTGTGGATTGGCTCCCAGTTGCCTCAGGGGAGCAGGAATAATCTGACTTTTAATAGGAATTTGGACCCAGTAAAGGAGATTTGAGATCTGGTTTTACCTCAGGGGTTCAGGCACAGTGTGGGGACCACAGAACAAAAGGAGTCAGAGCTGAGGGAGAAACAGCAGGAATATCACAGGAGTGGGATTGGGATTTGTGCCAACTGACCCCTCATTCCTCATTCAGGACCTCAATTCCCTAAAGCACCCTCAGAAAGCAAATCTGATCCATCCACTGATAAATTCCCAGGATTAAACTGACAAGATCCCCAATTTTAAGCCTTTCATTAAATAAGAATCCAGAGTTCCATCAAACATGTAAAATTCAGCTCGTCCTGGCATTAAAAACAACTTAAACAAGCAAATAAATACACGGAACATTGTGATTTATTTTTCCCTTTAATTCACATTTTTTCAGTCAATCCGGTAGCAGCTGGTAATTCTGACAAGTCTGGCCTTGGCACTGCTGGGAAAGGATGTTTTCCTGTGCTCTCCAAAATCCTACAGCAGCAATTGTGAGTTAACCCAGGGACTCCTCCAGCACCAGGCTGCTGCCAGCCAGCTGAGTCCCAGGAGCTGCCTGATCTCCCTCAAAATTATTCACAGCTTGGGGATGGAAAAGATAATAAACATATGGGAGAGGATGGTGAGAGGCTGGAGAAGAGAGGGGATAAATAAAGGTTCAAAATCTGCCAGCTGGGGAAATATGAGCCAGCAGGTACGAAGCAGGAGAGAAAAATGAAGTCTCGTCAAGGAGACAAGAGTGATTTGGTCAATTTTGGGAATGAAAATCCCTCTGTAATGAAGGAAATGAATGAAACAGCCACGGATCCCAGCAGCAGTGACATTTTCAAGGAATACTGCTGTAAGTAGAGCGCTGAAAATTTCATTTTTAGGGACCTGCCAGCTGCCAATCCAAAAGATAAATCTCAATAGATGAATGTGTTGTGTGACAGAGTTACTTTCAAAAATCAGTTTTCACAGAATCCTGGAATGGTTTGGGTGGGAAGGGACCTTAAATCCCACCCAGGGCCACCCTGCCATAGTAGTGGGAGGTGTCCCACTACTACTTTTGATCCTTAAAACCCCTTCCAACCCAAACCATTCCAAGATTTTTTTATATTTTACAGTATACTTTTCTTCATTCTGTCTGATAAATCTATTTTTCCTCCCTTTATCTAATTCATTAAGCCATAAAGCAAACAGAGAATTTCCTCACCAATCTCAGAGGGTTTAGGAAGATCCTCAGTGAGGCCAGGCAGACCCTAATTTATGTGTTAAATCCCACGATGGATTTCCTAGGCACGAACATTCCCTTCACCCGTGCACTCCAGCTGGATCAGGTCACATCTGATTATTCAGGGAGGTAAAGTGGAAATGTCACTGGACAGCAGGGAGAGATAAAGGATTCACTGAACACTTGGACTGGGAAACAGCTCAGATTTTAACTTCTTTTAGTTTAAATATCTGACAATTCTCACAGGCACCCCGAGTTTTACTCGGCTTTACGTTAACTTGAACTGAACCAGGTGGAGGAAAATGGGTTTGAGAATCTTCTGACCAAGAGGCCAGGACTGAGGGACAGATGATCCCTGCAAGATCCCCACGTGACGCCGTTTTACACCACAACGACACAAACTCCAAACTTCAGAGGGCTGGAAATGACTCCTTGATTTCTGGGCTGTGTCTCCCTTTTATACCATTTCACACAGACCAGTTGGATTGGGGACACAAAGACAAACCTCTTCACTCCCATTGCTCAGAGCAGAGGGACAGCAAGAAGAAGTCCCTCCTGGGAAAGGAATGAATAACACAGTTACAGTGACAAAACCATTTCTCCTGTTTACAGAAAATTCCCTGGGAAAAGAATTTCAGGAAACCCAAACACCTCAGGCAGGAACCAGGGCTGCACCCAGGTGCTGCAGCTTCAGAAATGTCTCACTGACCAAATTCCCCTCTCCCAGGTCCCTTCCTGGGCCTTCCCTGGGTGATCGATACAGCCGGGGAGGTTGGGCACAGCTTCTTGAGCCACCCCAGGTCCTTGTGCCTGCCTGGAGCTTCTCCCCCTCACTGCAGAACCCTCGCACAGGCTGCTGTTGGTTTATTACAGCCCCCAAAAGGCCACAATTCAATCCAGTAACTCATTACTGCCCTGGGCCAGCCAGCACTACAATGACACATCCATTAGCAACCCCCAAAACCAGAATTAAAGTGAGAGGAGCAAAGTTCCGCGGCGACTTTGAAGCTTCTTTAGAACGCAAATTTAGGGTGGATGGGGCTCTGAAAGCACTTTTGAAATGGGAATTTGGCTGAGGTTTTGGAGTGGGGCTGCAGGCAGCTGTCATAGTGCAGGCTGCAGAATGCTCTGGGGCAGCACCGGGGCACAGGAACACAGCAAATGAGTCAGGAGAACTCGGGTGGATTTTCCTTATTTTGTACAAGAAACGCGGGGTTAGAGAAGCAGGCTCTGGTTTGCAAAGGGGTTTGGGGCCAAGTGGGGATTTATCCCTTAGCAGGAAGGTAAAGGATGCTCCAGGGAGAAGATCCAGCACGGCTCCACTGTTGGACCTTCCTGCTTTAGCTGCAGGTGCAGTCGGGAACCAGCTCCTGCCAGGGCTTGGGCCTCTCTCCCTGCAAATTCCGTTTTCCCTGCCATCAGTGGGCCAGCACATTCTCATTTTCCCCTCAGTGACACCGAGATCCGATCCCTCCATGACCAATGGCATAAATAATCCCCATTAAACCTTTTCCATCCCCACTTTCCCCTCAGTGACACCAAGATCCCATATCCACTGGCACAAAGAATCCTCATTAAAGTTGTGCCCATCCCTGTTTTCTCCTCAGTGACACCAGGACTCCATCCCTCCATGTCCATTGGCACAAGGAATCCTCATTAAACCTTTTCCATCCCCGTTTTCCCCTCAGTGACACCAGGACTCCATCCCTCCATGTCCATTGGCACAAAGAATCCCCATTAAAGCTCTGCCCACCCCTGTTCTCCAGGCCTCCCCTCTCAGCTCCCAACCACTCTCTCCAAGCCAACAAAGTCCCAGGATCCTTCTCCAGCAGCTCTGGCTCATTTGCTGCTCCCAAATTGAGGGATTTTCTCTTGTCCCCAGTGCTCTGCATGCCAGGCCTGGGTGCAAATAGGCCCAGCCCTTCCCTCCTGGAGAGAAGTATGGACAACTCCAGTTATTAATTCCCCATTGTTGTTCCGACTTTAAACTGCTCTTTAAAGCCACTGTGATCTCTTTTCAAGCAGTGGAGGAAAAGAACACTTTAATCACTAAAAGTGCATTAAAAATTCAGCACTCGAATCCTGCCTAATAGATTGATATTTCCCATGAGCTGGCAGGGGAAGATTAGCTATTAAAAATTCCCTTGTCCACCGGCATGTTAAATCCACCTGAAATTGGGCCCCGCTTGTTTGCTTGTTTGTTTTTCTGGTTAAAGACACACTTAAATTCTGACCCCTCCGCACTTTAAATAAATCAGGGAAGTTTATTTCTCTGGTTTTACGGGGTTTTGAGGCCAGCTTCCATTTCAAGAGCTGCAGACACTGGATGCTGCCTGTCCTTCCCAAATTCCCAAGGCTGCCTCGATGTTTGCAGGGCAGTCTGGATGAGGAGCTCGGTGAATTTAAATCCAGGTGTCTTAAACTCTGCAGATTCTGCTTTGTCACACTAAATTTCTCCATTAGCTGGGGTGAGGATTAAGCTGCAGAAGACACAAACACTGCAGGGAATCAGGGAATCCAGTGAGAGCTTAAAACAGCCTCTGGAAGTGCAAATTCCTCTCCACTGATGGATTTAGGGTACGTAGGGAGGAGTTTATTCACAGTCTAAAACCAGGAAAAATCATCAGCTCCCTCCTCAGTTCTTCATTCTTCCCATCCACCTCTTCTGCGAGAATCAAGGCTCTGGGGTGATTCTGTTTGACACCACAAGGACACAGACCCCGAGATCCAGAGGGCTGGAAATGACTCCTGGATTTCTGGGCTGTGTCTCCCTTTTATACCATTTCACACAGACCGGTTGGATTGGGGACACAAAGACAAACCTCTTCACTCCCATTGCTCAGAGCAGAGGGACAGCATGAAGAAGTCCCTCCTATAGGGAAAGGAATGAATAACAAAGTTACAGTTCCAAAACCATTTCTCCTATTTACAGAGAATTCCCTGGGAAAAGAATTTCAGGAAGCCAAAACACCTCAGGCTGGAACCAGGGCTGCACTGGTGTTAAAATCATTATTGAGAGTCAGACTTGACGGTCTCAGAGCTCTTTTCCGACCTCAATCCTGGACTGGTTTGGGTTGGGAGGACCTTAGATTCCACCCAGCTCCACCTCTGCCTTCTAAATCCTCCAAAAATGGGCGAGAAACTGCCAGAACTTGGGGTTTGGGACTTTCTCAGGAGACAACACCCACCCAGTCCAGGTCTTCTCTGCCTTTTGTGGCTTTCAAAACAAAAGAGCTGGAAGTTCCCTGCATTTAGGGGCAGAGGAATGAAGAGAAGAGGGGTGGATGGGTCTGATGTAATTTCTAGGCAAATCCAGCCTGTCTGTGCCATCTGGGTGAATTCTGCTCTGACAAGATCCCGTAGATAAATTTCTGTTTCATTTCATGGTATTTCTTCCAGCGTGATATTCCAGGCAGAAACCACACTGGGGACAATTTGGGATGGAATAGAAAATGAAAATGTCTAGACAGCAGCACTGCCCCAAGTATTTTCAGGGAATTAAAAAAACCCACAAACAAGCATTAGCAGCAGCTCTAATAGCTACAAGTTAATAATGACAATGTTAATTTTAATTTTAATGATTCGAGGTGGGCACTTAAAAAAAAAATAAAACACCACAAAACAAAATCAATGAGCTGGAATAGGAAGTCTAATTTGGAAAGCTGGACAATTATTAATCATTTGTATTATTCAATTAATAGTGAATTTTCTAATTAATAGGATGCTTTATGTCCCCATCTGGTATTCAAAGACATCGTTCATTTTTATTCCTGGGAAATAAACAGCTGCAAAGGGGTTGATGCACTAATAGGAGAGGGAAATGAAGCACTGGCTTTGCTTTTCCGTTTTAGACCCAATAATTCCCTTGGAAAAGATTTTTTTTTAAATTCTCCAAAGATTTGATGTCCTCTGTCCCCATCTACACCCCCACCTTCTTTTCTTCTTTTATTTGTATATCTAGAAAACAAATCAGGTTCGGCTTTTCCAAGCCAAACCCTCCTGAGGGTTTGACCTGGACACACCCAACTCCCTGTCCTGCCAGATCCCTGGAATCAACACTCCCCAAATCCAAATTTTGTATTTAATTTTTTGTGCTTTGGGGTCTGTTGGATTGCAAATTAATAAACCCATCAATGGCAGCAGACGGATAATGAGAACAACCATCTGGGC
The DNA here is from genome assembly GCA_008694505.1 of Cyanoderma ruficeps. Classification (NCBI taxonomy): domain Eukaryota; kingdom Metazoa; phylum Chordata; class Aves; order Passeriformes; family Timaliidae; genus Cyanoderma; species Cyanoderma ruficeps. The sequence continues at coordinate 199,775 of VZDJ01000331.1, forward strand.
TCTCCAGGAGATCCTGGGACGCTCCCCTGGTGGAGAACGGGGGGAAAGGTGCAGAAAATTCCCATTTCACCTTTCCAAGTGTCAGCTCTGGGCACAGGCACCACTGAAAGGGAGGAAGAATAAAAAATAAGGAATTCCAGGGTAGACTTATTCCCAAGAAACGGAGCACTTGGTGTAGGGTCAATATTTTCTGAGCTTGAGAAGAGCTGGCTCCCCAAATCTGCAAATATTCATGTACGGGTGTGTTTTTGTCTCAGGTGCCACAATGCCAGGGCCACCAAGCCCCAGAGGAACCGGTTTTTACAGACACTCGAAGGACCCCCTTAAAAAGAAAGAAATAAATAAACAGAACGAGCTGTTGGAAGGGCAACGGATGCAAATTCAATATCTCCTGATTTCATTCCAGGGTTTTGCCAGTGACTTAATGAACAATCACAGACAAGCCACTTCATGTTGTTTCTCAATACATTAATTAGGAATAACAACACTCATCTCCCAGGCAGCTCCACAGCTGAAGGTGCTGCGTGGCAAAGATTTCCTTTTTTTTTTTTTTTATTGTGTTTAAAAAAACCCACCCCCACTCGGAGATGCAAACAATTTGCCAGAATTTTCCACATCAAAACCAAACAGCAGCTCCCCCAGAGCTCCACGAGCGAGAGCAACAAAGCTCTGTGCTCACCCAGGGGCACTGCTGGGGATCCAAACTCATTTGACACGAAAACTGCAGATTTAGGGTCATGCCTCACTAAATAAAAGGCAAAAAGGCTCAGGGAATATTAGTAGCGGGTTTTTTTTCCATGCTAACGATCCCATTTGGAAGGATTTATCATATATGTTGATGCTGTTTGACACCACAAGGACACAGACCCCGAGATCCAGAGGGCTGGAAATGACTCCTTGATTTCTGGGATGTGTCTCCCTTTTAGACTATTTCACACAGACCAGTTGGATTGGGGACACAAAGACAAACCTCTCCACTCCCATTGCTCAGAGCAGAGGGACAGCAAGGAGAAGTCCCTCCTGGGAAAGGAATGAATAACAAAGTTACAGTTCCAAAAACATTTCTCCTGTTTACAGAAAATTCCCTGGGAGAAGAATTTCAGGAACCCCAAACACAAAGGGGGGTTTACATTCTCTGTTCCAAGGGAAGCTCCAGCTTTCCCTGGCTGACACCTGCCGCACATCTTGATTTGTCTCCTTGATTTGTTCCAAAATCCTGCAAAACACACGGAATTCCCTGCAGCAGCAATCCCAGGGGTCCCCAAACTCCCAGACTGCAGGGATTCATTGCAGAGAATTATATTGTTCCAAGAAAGGGACGTCAAAGAACCCTTAAAATGATCAATGATGACTTTTAAGATTAAACTCCGGCTCTTTCCATCATTTCTGCGAGACGTCTAAAGGACATTTTCTTTCCGTCTGATTTTACACCCCTGCAGGCGAGGGGTGACCTGGGGGCGGCCAAACCTTCCTGGGGCTGGAGGCAGCTGTGACCTGGTGCCTCTCACAGGTGTGGAGGGTTAATCAGAGTCACTCCAATTCCTCAGAGTCACTCAAAATACACAAAGTTACCCCAATTACTCAAATTTTCCTTGCTCAGAGTTACCCAAATGACGCTGTTTGACACCACGAGGACACAGACCCCGAGATCCAGAGGGCTGGAAATGACTCCTTGATTTCTGGGATGTGTCTCCCTTTTATACTATTTCACACAGACCAGTTGGATTGGGGACACAAAGACAAACCTCTTCACTCCCATTGCTCAGAGCAGAGGGACAGCAAGAAGAAGTCCCTCCTGGGAAAGGAATGAATAACAAAGGTACAGTTACAAAAACATTTCTCCTGTTTACAGAAAATCCCCTGGGAAAAGGATTTCAGGAAGCCAAAACACCTCAGGCACAAACCAGGGCTACACCCAAATTTTCTTTTTTTAGCAGAAATATGTCACCACCCCACCTGGTTCTTTGGGAGCTGATGCAAATTTTGGTGTTGTCCTTGGTCTCTGCTGAGTCAGGTCTAAAGGTGGGATCTGTCTGAACCTGGGACCTGTCTAAAGCTGAGTCGGGTCTAAAGCTGAGTCGGGTCTAAAGCTGAGTCGGGTCTAAAGCTGAGTTTGGTCTAAAGCTGAGTCGGGTTTAAAGCTGAGTCGGGTCTAAAGCTGAGTTGGGTCTAAAGCTGAGGCCTGTCTAAACCTCTAGGAGAACGATGGAAATCGTTCCCTTCCTAAAATCCAGGTAGACACATCCACGGCCTCTCCCTCGTTCACTCAGCAATTACCTGGCTGAGATAATTACTCCCCTCTTTCAGGTCGTTCAAAGTGGATTTATTAATTGTATAGGAAAGACGGGCGGCTACAATGCCTTCTATATTTCCTTTATTAATTTTTAATTATTTTCTCTTAATTATTAGGGCCCACTCTGCAATGTCCTGGATGAATGCTCCTAATTAAAGTTCAAGTATTTGCTCTAAATTAAATCTGATCTCAGCTCTTGGGCAGAGGGAGGTGTGTGGGGGGATTTATTTTTTTTTTTTTTCCCTTTTGAACAAGGAAAATTGAGGGAACACATTTGTTTCTGCCATCCACGGACGAGCTGCTTCTTTACAAGACAAAATATTCCCCCAAGTTAATTTGGAGGCGGTTACATAATGCAGAATATCAATTTTGGGGCGCCATATGGGCAGAATAACAACTCCCAGCCAGCTCTGCGACCATTATTGCTCCAGAAAGGACCTGGCTGGGGCCACACGCTCATTCCATTCCCTGCAGCTGAGAAAAAACCCAAAAAACGAGAAATGCTTTACATTTTCCCACATCAATTCTTCCCAAGGCCACCATCACCTTCTGGCACGGCTCCAGTTTATTAATCCAGCCCCACCGCAATGGAAAATAAAATAAATTCCATGGTGGGCACCACAAAGTCCCTTTTCCTCTGCCCCTCAGCAGCAGGGAAAGCATCCAGCAGCTTCCAGATAAAAATTGGGAAGAACTCCATGAAATAGAGCCCAAAAAGCTTTTTGCTCCCATTTTTCTACAGCCCAGAAATTGCCTGTAAACAAGCCCTGAAAATTCCTGATCCAAGGGAAACAAGCCCTGAAAATTCCCAATCCAAGGGAAACAAGCCCTGAAAATTCCTGATCCAAGGTGTTTTTTTGTGCTCTCGTTGGATCCCTTTTGGCTGGGCAGGTTTGTGCTTTAATCCCATCAGATTCTGAGTCAGTTCTCCAAGGGATGTCAGAGAATTCTATTGGTTGTAGTGAGGCGAAAACCTGTCCTGGAAAATGAATATATATAAATAAAAATAAAAATAAAATTATAAAAATAGAAAAAGAAAACTAAATATAAGTGCCTTTGCATCTGTGGAGCTGTAATGCTGTTCCTTCCTCCAGGTCTGATCCTGCAGGACTGCCCGGCCATTCCACGGCTTGAAAACCACCAAGAACTTCATTTACATCCTGAATTTCAGGGCTGCACTGGTCCAGAACACAAACCCACCACCCTCCTGCACTCGTTCCCTCTGATCGTGATGGTTTATACCGTGACTTGCTGGCTGGGCTGTTCAAGGACGAGCAGACCATTTGCATGTCTGGGCTCAGCAGTGGAACTCTGAGCTCCAGAAAGACGAGAAACCGCCCAAATTCATCATTTCCATGGAAAAACTTCCACTCTGCAGCCATCCTGAAATTCTCTTTACACAGGCACGTGACAGCCAAATTGTTCCCGAGACCTTCCACAGCGTGAAGGCCCCACGGCGTGGGAAAACAATGGGAAATCTGCAAAAAACAATCCCAAAATCACAGAGTCTTAAGCCAAAACTCCCTCTAGGGGGAGATTATCCAGTTACAGATCGGTGGTACAGGCAGAAGGAAACTTTCTCCGTGCTCCCTCCGAGCATCATTCCCGACATTTCTGGGAACTATTTTCAGGCGTTTGATCTGTGCTGGCGTCAGTTGTTGCTACCCGGAGTAATCTCCTTTCACAGGGAAATAAAAAGGCTCCCTGAGATTATGTAAAATCAGCCAGGAATAGCAGGGAATATAAATACCCCGGATGGACGGACTGGGAGCAGGCAGAGCAGGAGGGATCTTTGGGAAGCACCAACCCTTGGCTGCCTCCAGCAGGAATTCGCCCCTTTGGGCAGGGACTGCAAACTGGGCTTGAGCTGATCCTTCAGGGACATTTGGGGCTGGGATTTTGGGAGCTGGAGCAGCTTTTCGATCACTCAGGACTGAGCTTCCACAAAGACTGAAATCTCTCATTTTTAGCATTGCAGCAAAGCTGGGACCTAAAACTGAGGCCTGAATGTGCACGAGCACTTCCCTGAGTGACAGCTCAGGGTCTCCTTAAATCACACAGAGCTGCTGCAAGGACTCGCCTGGCTTTAGTTCCTGCCTCTGATCAACCCTCCTGATCAACCCTCTCAGCACTTCCAGCTCCTTTCCTGTCCATCCGTGTCTCCTGGGACCCCCAAATCTCCTGAGCCTCAGTCCCACTGTCCTGCCCTCACCTGAGAGATCCCTGCCCGTGCTGTGAGAAACTCTGGGGCCAGGAATTCTTGGGGCCAGGAACTCTGGTGGCCAGGGACTCTTGGGGCCCCCGTAGTGATTCCATTGTCCACAGGGAGCTGCCACTGGAATTCCCAGTGCCAGCCCCACTCCAGGTCCCTTCCCCTGGCACTGCATCCTGCCCTGGCACATCCAGGCTGCGTTTTCACCCTCAGCTGCACGGAGCAGCTCAGGTCTCTGAGCGGTGGCTCTGCATTGGAAATCAATTTTATACCCACCGTGTTCAGCTCAAGAGCCTTCAGTGTTTACAGATATGGCCGTAAGTCACAACTGAAAATATTGTCTGTTGTCCCTCCCCCCTCTCAAATCCCTGTCTGTCCGTCAGATCACCGCAGAAATTCGGGATAATGAATGTAAAAAGTGTCAATGCCAAGCCAGTGCCTAAAACCCTGCAGTTTTATCCCGAAACTCTAATGCGGGGGAGAATAAAGTTTAAAACAGATTTCACGTCACCATAATTAAGAAATCTATGAGAGTCTGAACATGAAAAGCCAAAGGCACACTCTGCTTTTAATTCATTCCACTCGTCACAAACAATGCAGATGCTCGGGAGCCGGGAATTGCCTTCTCTCGCTGGGAGCGCGGGAACAATGGGATGTGACAGTGATGGAACGCCGGCCTTTCCAGCCCGTCCCAGCCCCGTCTACCTCTGCAAACTCAAGGACTGCACTGCTCCCTGTAAAGTGATTAATCTTCTTCTTCCTGCCTGCCTCTCCTCCGCCGAACGGGTGTGAACAGTCCCCGTGGCCGGAGCAAGAAACTCCGGGGCTGTCTGCACGTGGGGTGTTGCTGATGAGGGTGCCTCATGACTCCGGGGATGAAATGTCTCCAAATTTGGGGTTTCTGAAGGTTTTCTGTGTGTGGCTGCTCCAAGCAGTCCCCCAGGCCCGACGGGCGGTGGCACCAAGAGCGGCACAGGTGACAGGGCTGTGTCCGCCCCCTTTGTGAAAGTGTTTTGGCACAGCAAAGGGTTAAAAGCTGCCAAGGGCACTCGCTGTGATTGTCCTGACAAGGGAACAAAATAAGCAACCCAGGAATTTGGGGAAGGACACGGACATGTGGAATTCATCCCCACGGGAAACTCGGGATAAATACTGTGACTATAAATACTGCAACCGGACTAAAGGTGCTGCCACTTCCTTGCTGCCAAAAAATCCCAGGGCTCCAAGAGCCAACTTCCAGCAGGAATGAACATTCATTTACTCATCCTGCCCCTGGCCAGAGCAGATTCCTGGAGGCAGCTGGATCCCTGGGAATCACTGTCTACCCCAGGGAGCAGCAAAGCGTTTTGGCTGACCTGGTCCCTCCTCCTCTTCCCTCTCTCTGGGTTCTGATCCCCAGCCGGGGCTCAGACCTTGTAGAATGAAAACTCAGCTCCGGCAGCCTCCGACTGCTCTCCCTTTCCTGTCCCGGATCATCCCCGCTAATTGCTGTGAGTGGACAAAACCCAGGAGCGTTTGCCGGGCAAATGAGGAGGGAATCATAGCAGTGTCAGGGAGACAGATCTCAAATTCAACCCAAACAAAGCCCCAAACCATCCAGACCCCACCAGCACGGAGATGAGGATCAGCTCTGCACGTCTGGAGCTGATTCACGGCGCTTTGGTGATGTTAGCAGGGAGCTGAAATCAATATATCTGAAATTTGCATGTGTCTGTTTCATCCCTTTATACCAGCGGGGCGTCCAAGCCTTTTATTAAGAAAGCACAGCTCATGGCAGAAGGCAAATGCTAATTTTGTTTGGTGGCTCTTCCTCCATTCAAGTTCACTGATCAGGCAGACAGATGAGGAAAGATCGTGAGCTTCTCCAGGAGCCATTTGTTCGACATCTCCCCGGATCAGGGCCTGACACAGCGCAGCATCTTCTGTGCAGTGGGATTTTATTTGTCATGTTGGGCCAGGAGCAGCAGTTAATAATTCACTGCACAGCCCCACGGAGCTCCACTCGCTCCCTTTCACACAACCTTGCAGTTTCACAGGATCTCGTTGGGAGCAGCCCAAAATAGTCTGTTATCAGCACTGCCATCACTGGCCGTGATCCTTCTGACAAAGGAACAGAATAAACAACCCGGGAACTTCGGGAAGGACACTCAGCACTGTAGCCCTGGTGCCGTGCCTGAGGTGTTTTGGGTTTCTGAAATTCTTTTCCCAGAGAATTGTCTGTGAACAGAAGAAATGTTTTTGGAACTGTGACTTTGTTATTCATTCCTTTCCCCAGGAGGGACTTCTCCTTGCTGTCCCTCTGCTCTGAGCAATGGGAGTGAAGAGGTTTGTCTTTGTGTCCCCAATCCAACTGGTCTGTGTGAAATGGTATAAAAGGGAGACACAGCCCAGAAATCAAGGAGTCATTTCCAGCCTTCTGAAGTTTGGAGTTTGTGTCCTTGTGGTGTCAAACAGCTGTGGGTTCAGGGAATGAACCCCAGATATTCCTGCTGTGGGTTCAGGGAATGAACCCCAGATATTCCTGCTGTGGGTTCATGGAATGAACCCCAGGTATTCCTGCTGTGGGTTCACACAAAACGAACGGCTCTGTCACATCCCAGAGGGGCTGAGAGCTCTTCCCTCACTGAATATTCCCAGGGATTACCCGGAATGGGGGGATTAGAGCACCGCAGGCAGCTGGAAACCTCATCCCCCTCCTGCCTCCCCTTGGGCGGGAGGGGGAAAACACAATGGAAATACTCCCTGGACACCTTATTGTTGGTGGAGTGTCCCTAGTTCAACCTTCAGCCCGTGGGGTTTTTTGCGGTTTTTTGGGAAAACAAGGAATAACTGATTGGATCCCGGGGTGTGAGAGCTCAGGGCTCCATCCAGGGTTAACCAGGGAAATATTTCAGGGAGAGACGAGCCCAGAGTGGATTATCTGGAGGCTCCTTCTGGCTTTTAAAAACACACAGAAAGGAATCGGTGAGCCAGCTGATTATCCCAGTGTCCTCAGCCTGAACTCGGGGCCACCGCGGGGACAATCCCACACCACCGGCCTGGGCAGGGGAAAAACGGAAATCAAACAAGGTGCAAAAGGTTCCTAATGATTCATTTCAGATAAATTCTCTCCTTAGGGAATATTGCACATTCCTGCTTCCTGCCTTTTATATTTTTATTTTTATTTTTTTATATTTATATAAAATATATTTTATATTTATTTAAAGAGATAAAGATGTATTTATATATTTATATATGTATATATTTATANTATTTACATATTTGTATATTTACATGTTAATACATGGATGTATATCTCTATATGTTTATACATACTTTATTCCTATGTTTAGCTAATATATATATATATTTATATGTTTATATAGAATACATTCTATATTTATGGCTGGCAGCAAAGTGAAATCCCACAAGTTTCGAGCACAGATCACCCATGCCACTGAATTTTAGGCAATTTATGATTAAAAAATCCACCCAAACCCCTTAATCCTTCATGCACAACCACCCGGTGCTCGGTTTTTAAGGAGCTGGAGGTTTGTTGTTGTTCTCTGTTGTTTCTGGATAAAAAATTCTGGCAGAGCAGCACGGATTTCACATCCCTGCTCACCAAAGTAGCACCAAATCCCGGGAAAACCCCTGGGAAGAGCCAGCCCAGTGTCCCGTGGCAAAGAGGGGACAGCAGCCGGTGTCACCCCTCTGTGACATCAGCCACCGTGGCAACGCCTCCCTGACACTGGCGCAAACATTCCAACAGCTGCAGTGCCAGAGAGGACAAAAAGGGAGAATAATTCCCCCAGACACGGACACGGCCGTGCCTAAATTAAAATACAAAGCCCGAGCGGGCTCAGAGAATGTCCTGATTAGCCCTGAAGAGCTGCTGTGCATTAAAGGGACCCCAGAATATATTTCATTTCTTTCAGTCCAGCAGAGGAACCCACTGATGCCGTGCCATCCGTTCATTTGCAGCAAATATTAACACGGGGCCCAATTTTCTGCCTGGCAAAATCATTTTAATTTTTACCAAGACGAATGTTTGGAAGGGTGAGGAATAATTAAATCATTTTCTACTCCAAAAGAGGCCTCACGGTCTCGTCGCGGGGTTCCAGTGTTTTGTAAATCATCTAATGATTTTCTGCTCGTTTAAATATTGCCTGCCCGTCCCAAACGGATTAGCCAAGGGAAAAAAAAATACAGGGTGGAGGCACTTGCAGGAGGGATAAAGTTCCTAAATCATCCAAAGATTCCCTGCTCCTGGGAACATCTCTCAGCCTGGGGAGCTGGAATAATCAGCAGGGCGAATTTTGGAGCACTAAAACCCTGAGCAGGACACCTGGCCTGGCAGGGTGGAGAAATGAGGTTTATGTCTTGAACTCACAATAAACTGAATTCCTGTGAGAAACCAAAGAGTGGGACCAGAGATGTTCCTTCAGCACCAACTGAAAGGTTTCTTCTTCCTGCCATAATGAATCTGGAATTCACCTCTGCTCAGTGACAGGAAAATCAAGTTTTAAAAGCACGAGGCTCATATGCAGACACTGAGTTTTTAAAGGAGTGGATTTTTTTTAAGGGGGGGAGGGAGGAATATGACAAGTTAACAATGGTTGCAAATTATATTAAAATCTCACTGAAAAGAAAGGAAGACTCGCTTGCTCTTACAGGCAGCAAAACTGTAACCTTCCAAAAGCATCATTATTCTGCTGTTAAAATGACAAAAAAATAACCCTCTGCCCCCAGAGATAATGCAATTTATTAGTATTTCAGTGCTGAATGCGCTTGTCAAATATTTAATCATCCGATTCTTTACATTAAAAACTCTGCGGAGGGAACCTGCCACTGGGGAATAGTAACAATCCACAGAAGTGGGAATAGTTTTGGAGGATACTTGTGGAGGAAAACTGGAGATACCTGTGGGGAAGAAAGTTCTGCTGCTGTTGTGCTCTGAGGAAAACCTCGGGAGGGGATGGGGAATGGGAGCTGTGGGAACAGCATCATCCTGATGCCTTTTGGGGCTACCTAAAAACAGAGGCCAGACAGAATCAAGGCAATAAAAAGCAGTTTATTTCCATTTATTGAAGGGCCTCCAGGTACATTCAGGGCAGACAAAGCCCCCCAGGGGCTGCACCCAAAAATGGACGATGGTCACGGGTTGTCACACTTTGATCAGTTTGGTCCATTTGCACACTGGGGGTTCATCTCCCAATTACAGCTCCAGCTAATGAAGTCATTGAGCCCCAGTTTGCTGCCCCCAACTCCCTTTTGTTCCCATCCCTGGGGCCTGGGGCAGTGAGG
>VZDJ01000331.1:217525-328154 GCA_008694505.1 Cyanoderma ruficeps
TGCTGTTTGTGTCCCTCAGCCCATGGCAGAGGTGTCAGTCCCATGGAGCAATAACGTGCCTTTAGCACAGCGTGTTATAAAAGGGCTGAATGAATTGTAAATAAACCTTCTGATTTCTGCTGCCCCTGACTGCAGTCAGCACCTTTATTCCGTGTCCCATTGAGACCCTGAAATACAAAAGGTTTCCCAGCAGGGCCCCAGGCAGGGCTGATCTCTGCCCAGGTTTGGGCACAGCCTGTCAGGAGGGAATGGTTTGGCCCTCGTCAAGATTGAATCCAAATATCACCATCAGTGATTGAATGCTGGTTAAATTTACTCAATTAACACCTTCACAGTGGGCAATAATTATTATAATTATTAATATTATTAATATTATTAACAATTATTAATAATAATTATTATAACAATAACAGTTTACAAGGAAATAATGATGGGATTAAATAATTTTAGGGAAAATCTGAGCTGGGAATTCAACTGGTGGCCGCTGTGTCCCTGTTTTGTGCTCTGCCCGTGGGGTCAGGCACCGGGAACACTCAGATTATCCAAATCCTGTTTGGGTTTTGGTGCTCTTCCAGCTCTGTCTGATTGTTTGAGTCACCTCGCTATTGACTTCTCTAAAGGCAGTTGGAAAACACGCAGCAAACCCAAACAACTCCAACACACAGAACAATCCCAAAGAGCTGAACTCCAACCTCAGCTCAGGAAAATGTTCTTCTCCTCTTAAATCCCTTTTCAAATTCTCTTAAAAGAGAGAAAGCCACATAATATCTCTGACTTTAAAATCTGCATAAATAACCTGAATAATTGATGAGTTTTGCACTTTATAACCATTCTGCACTGAATATGAATTATTCTTTAAAGAAAACCTGAATAAAGCTGAGAAAACGAATAGATACATTAAGAGCAGTTTTGGAGGATGAGAAGCAGAATTGGCACAGGGATGTGGAATGGTTTGGGTTGGAAGGAGCTCAAAGCTCATCCAGAGCCACCCCTGCCATGGCAGGGACACCTCCCACTGCCCCAGGGGGATCCAGCCCGGCCTTGGGCACTGCCAGGGATCCAGGGGCAGCCACAGCAAATCTGGGAATCCCATCCCAGCCCCTCCCCACCCTCCCAGCCAGGAATTCCTTCCCAAAATCCCATCAAATCCTACTTTCCACAGCTTTGAAGCCATTCCCTGTGTCCCACATATTCCACCAGGTTGATCCTGGCTCTAACTGGTCTCAAACAAACCCCCAGACTGGTTTTGTTGCACTAACTCCTGTTTTAGAAGGACCCCAAGCTTTCGCTGCTGCCAGGCTGGAGTGGGACACAGGTGTTGACTCTGCTTTGTCCTGTCTGTGCAAGCCTTTAATTCCTTTAAGTCTGTGGGGTTTGTGTATCCAGCACAGCCCAGACTGCCCCGAAATCCCCACCTGCCTCCCCAAAAACTGTGAACTAGCAGCACAAGGGCTGGAATTCCCTGCAGGCTGTGGGGGTGTGTTTCAAGGACAGGCTGGAATGAGGTGCTTTGTCATCCTTTTCAGCCAAACACAAACCAAATCTGTTTTATGGGGTAAACTTTCAAAAATAAACCCCCACATAATCAGAGTGATGTGTTCATTTAATATAAACACTGAATGAATTCACTGCAAATGGCAAAACAAAATTATTCCATCTCAACACCACCAAATATCGGAATATTCTCAGAATGAAGTGGGAACCCTTGAACAAGATGTTTTGAATTACGAAGTTGCTCTGCCAGCAGAGAAATGTTTCCATGAAATGCTTGAAGTTTTAATGAAATTGCACATTGCGACAGAAAACTGTTCCCTAGAACATGTGTGCTCATTCCCACTCCGCACTGATGGCTCTGAGGAGCCAGGACTGGGATATTTTTAATAATTTTATTTCAAGTATGTGGTGTAAAACACAACCTGCCACCCTCAGATCAGCGGTTCCTGATCAAAGCAAGGTCCTCTCAGTAATTAAAGGCAGAGAAAAGGTTCCTGGAGCTGCCTGGGGTTTGCATGCTGAGGATCAGCACTGCTGGAGCTGGTTCTGTGATGGTTCTGCCCTTCATCCAGCAGACAGAATCCCAGAATGTGTAGGTTGGAACAGACCTCCAGGACCATCGAGTCAACCCAGCCCCGACACCTCAACTAAACCCTGGCCCCAGCGCCACATCCTGTGGGGCCTGACCGTGAATCCTTGATGTCCAAACACCTCCTGCTGATGGCCACTGAAGGACCCAGCTCAGCTCCAAGGAGCCTCCAAACCTGAGGAATATCTTGCAGGAAAAGGGCTGAAAATCCCTGGATCATTAAGAGCTGTGAATATTTAACCCGGGGAAGAGGAATGAATTCTAAACAAGGAGCCACAAACGCTGAGAATCCTCCAATTTAAGTGCTCACCCGTTTTTTGTTGGTTTTTTTTCCCCCACAATTTTTTTCATTAGACCATTTCCCCCTCTCCCCACCAGCAGCCCCTGGCAGAGATTTTATTGTTGGAGGATGTCATCGGGGCTGTTTCAGATCTGTCAGAAATAATCTTCTCATCTGCCAACTTCTCCCGGGGAGGAGATGAGCTCATGTTCCGACTGACAAGATGTGCTGAAGAGCCCGGGCTCTCTCGGAGCCTGCGAGGAGCTGAAGTTCCCCCATTGTGTGAATCCTGTCAGAGTTGGCCCTGCAATTTTCCTAATGACAGCTGCTGTCAGCCGAGGAGGGGAAATTATTCTGTTCGGCTGGGAATGCTGACAGGAACTGCAGAACGGGCCTGGGCACTGGGGGAAAGATGAAGGGAACAGGTATTTAAGGGGAGGTGCTGTAAATTCACCAAGCACCCCTAGAAAGACTCAATCCGAGGTATTTTCAGCCTCCTTTCCAAAATCCCGGGGAGTTATTTACTCTGGCAGGAAAGGAGTGACACAAAATTAAATAAACCCCCTCAGGGATAATGTCTGAGACACCCAGCCAAGCTGACAAAGGTGTTTTGGTGTCAGGGGTTGCACATTTTGGCGCCGTTTCCAAGGGCATGATGAAATTGGGATTGTCCAGCTCCCACTTCAGTAGGAGATCTGAAATTACCTCTTTTCAAGGGCCATATGTGAAATTATCACAAACTTGTGTACAGAAACGCCTTTGCTACGTGAGGCCAACCAAACTATCCCCAAAATCCAAGAAGGAAATAAACTTTCTGCCATCAACCAGTTGTTTTAATGACCCTCCAAAGCCGCATCCCTGCAAGCCGGGCTGTGCTCAGAACACCTGAAGTGTGCAGGGGAAAAGAGAAAAGGACAGTCTGCCCAAATTCCTCGGGTGCAGGAGTATTTCAGGGACATTTCCAGGGGAGGAATCAGTGATCCAAGCCCTCACTGGGCGAGGGTCTCAGGCAGGTCCAGCTCTGTGCAACACGTGGAACTCCAGCAGGTTTCCTACTGGGGCACCCAGGTCCATCACAGCCCTGGTGCTGAGATAAGGGGAAAAACAAACCCAGAAAAAAAAAAATGTAATGACAACTCAAAATTCATCATCTCCTAAGGACGAGATTAAATGTGTTACAAGCAGGAAATTCTTTTCCCAAATGGGGAAGGAGACTCGAGTGCAGTAGCCTGAGGTTCCAGACTTGTATTTGTTATGCAAAACTGACTGAAACTAACTAAAAACAGACCTCAAAAATCCACATGATCACAAAGTCTGGAGTGATTTTTATCTCCTAAACAGTTTTCCAGCTGTTGTATTTGTAATTAACACCACAGCAGCTTTTTGCCTTCCTCATTTCTGCTTCCAGGGGAAGAAATGATAAATCCAGAAATGGAGAAAGGGAAGCTTTGCTGGACAATTAGGAACAGCCAAACCAAACAAAGCCCCTGCAAATTATTTCCAGCTTAAAATCTTGTCAGTGTCTCGGTGGCTTTAAATCCTATTCAGGTGATTAGTCAGTTCCACTGGCAGAAAGATTAAGAGATTGATCTTTGAGGAGGATTAGAAGGAGATTTTTAGTAATTTTTCTAAGCATGGCGCACCCTTTTAGTGGGAAGTTTCCCCTCCTGGACCTGGCGGTTGTAAGATTAGGAAAAATTCAGTTCCTTTTCTCCTCTCACAGCCTCCCCCCCGTGGATGCTCAGGTGACATCTGAGACCAACACAGCCCCGTGGATGTGCTGATGGGGAAAATCATCTCTTGATTTTAACTCCTCACCCCCTTTCCTTTATGGCTTTTAAACACCACAACAAAACGTTTAAGGTTTCATTCTCCGTAATTTCGGTATTTCATACCAAATTACTTCATTTCAATGCCATGTGAAGTGTTCTCAGCACCCCGTGATTTAAATTTCCACCCAATCCGAAGCACAAAGCAAACAGCTTCATTTTCCCACTGCCTGCTACAGGGTAATTCCCAGCACTGAAAGCTCCAAATGGATGGAACACCACTTTATTAAGCACCCACAGTGATTAAAAGTTCTGGTTAGGCCAAAAACCTCATTTATTTCCCACCCAGGGACCTTTATAGAGAGGTAGGAAAGGCCATGGCCTGAAGGGAGCCCTTCCCACCCTCGCTGGTGAACAGAAACATCACAAAGGAATCGTTCCGTTTGATTCCCATAAAAGATCCTTTAACTTTGTTGTAGCATCTGCATGAAGCCTTTGACTTGTGGCTCAGGATTTCCTGCCTCTGCATTTTGTGTTTTTTTCTTAATTCTGCCCTTTCAGAAGCTGAGAGGAATTCCCTGTTTGTTCTCTGTGTTTTCTTTTCTTTCAATTCACTGAGTAATGGTTGCACAAAGAGAAGAAAAAAGTGGGTGAGAAGGAGCAGAATTGGGATTTTTGAGCTCCCTCCCTGCCCGTTGCCTGAGCATCACATGAGGCAACAATTTAATTTACAAACAACATTCAGACCGCTGAGAATTGTCAACTGCAGGCAGAGGAGATCAACCGGGTGGGATTTTGGAAATCCCACATTCAATATCTGCACCAGGATGCTTTGGCTGCTTCTGGAGGTGTGAAGAACATTTAATTAAAGCTGATTCACCTCGCAGCTCCCAGATGTGGAAGGCAAAAACTGTTAATTAAAGGCCCCCTGTCCAGACAGCTTTCAACAATTTGCCCTCAGAAGAAGAAAAAGAAGTTGCAAGATGCTGTTTTTATATTGAACTTTTGGGCATCCCAGGGGAGCAGCAGGTTCTGGGGTTCACTGCAGCTTTGGGCCCACTGGAGCTAAACCTGGATCTAAATCTGGGACTAAACCTGGATCTAAATCTGGATCCAAATCTGGATCCAAACCCTCTCACAGTGAGTTTGAGAGAGGAACAAACCCCGCTCTGGAGGGGCAGAACCTGTGCAAAGGCAATTCTGGCCCTCCCGGGGGCTGGAAATCCCTGCCAGGAATTCTTCCAACTTCCCCTTTTAATACACACAGAAACCAAAGCCTGATGTACTAAAGGACAATCCAAGACTGTGAGGGTTGTCTGGGGTTTTTGTGTGGGATTTTCTGTTTGTTTGTTCATTTTGGGTCTTTGTTCATTTTTTGGGGTTGTTTTGTTTTTTTTTGTTACTGTTTTTTGGGGGGGGGATTTTTGGGGGGGGCTTTTTTTGAGGGAGTTTTTTGGGGTTTGTTTGTTTTGGGTTTATATTTTTAAACACACTGTCGTGTCCCCCTGTTCCCCCCCCCAAAAGAGTTTCCACTTCTCCTTCATACAGCATAAAAGCACGTCTCCAAAATGCATTTAGGACATGTCTGCACCCTGGAAAGCCTTGTTAGCATCCTCCTTTATTTGGGGAGAACAAAGCAAGCATGATTCAAGCAGCAACTTCAGTGAAGGCAGAAAAAGAAACGTTATTACAGTTAGTGGGATAAAACCCTCTGCAGGGGCTTGACAGCTGAGAGGAAGAATGCGGCCTCAGAGAAATGGAAATAATTAAAGGGGGAGTGTCAGAAGGCAAAACTATTGTGGGTAAACTGAGTGGATGCCTCAGCCTGGGTCAAAAACTCATCCAGGCCCAGCTCAGGGCTCGGGGAGGAGATGGAATGAGCAAAGAGAAATAAATTCCAAGGAATCCAAGACTCATCAGCCCAGTGCAAAGCTCTGCACTGCATTAAACATCACTGCCAGGGCCTGGGAAGGCACAGCCGTGGGATTGGTGGGGAATGGGAAGGGATGGGAAATGATCCACATCCCTGAGGGAATGGGAAGGGATGGGAATGTGATCCACATCCCTGAGGAAATGGGAAGGGATGGGAATGTGATCCCCATTCCAGGTGAGGGGAGCACACACCAACTGCCCAGGACTGAGCGATCCTGGTTCTTGTTTCTCAGCCCAACTGGAACAGCTTCGCTCCAGGGAGCAAAACTGAGTGAAACCAGAGCCCACCTGTGCAGTGAAACCAGAGCCCACCTGTACAGAGTTAAGCCAGTGTCCATCTGCACAATTTGAGTAAAAGCAGAGCCCATCTGCACAGTCAGAGTGAAACCAGAGCCCACCTGCACAGTGAAACCAGTGCCCACCTGCACAGTGAAACCAGTGCCCACCTGCACCCCAAAATGAAACAGCTCCTCAGCATCCCCCAGCACAGCACATCCATGGATCAGACACCCCCGGATCTCTCCTGGAGAGTGACCCCTCCTCCAGAGCAGTTCCTCATTTAAAACACTGAACCTTCACCCAAAGGCACAGAGCCTTTGGGACATCACCAGAGCCGTGGCAATAATTAAAACTTGGAAAAGAAGAGGGAAAAACGATGAAGATTAAACTTCCCAACTGCTGCTGAACGTTGAAGAGAAGTTTCTGACCACCAAACCAATGTGAAGTGATTTTTAATGGACAGACTGGAGCCAGCTGAAGTGGCAGGAGGGGGAATGAACTGTTGTTCAATAGGAAGTGACAGTGAGAACACCCAAGGGTTGCTGCTGTACTCACTTACTGTGATTAACAATGTTGTCCACAAAGATTGAAACTTAATTAACATTTTTAAATTGTGCTTTGACATTTTTAGCTCTTCCTATAAAAGCACTTGTGCAGCTGTGCGGGTACAACAGAGCTTTAACTGTTTGAACCACTCACCCACTGGAGGCTGATTGTGTTTGACTCCTGACAACAAAAACACCGAAATCCAGATGTAACCAGCATTCCAACCAGCCCCCAGCTCCTGCAGTGACTCGGTGCCTGGGATCAGAGCCCTCTCTCTCAAACAGGATTAAATCCCTCACAAAATGTTCCATTAACTTTGGCAAAAAGAATTTTGCCCAGGTGGGATCTCGGAGCGGAGGATTACTGTAAGCTTGACCCTGGTGAGTTGATAACACACCTATCTTTGGGTGAAAGAAATGAGGAATTCAAGCTCCTGCAAGGACCTTTCACTCACTGCTCCCACTGAATTTCCAGAGTGAGCTTCCCCAGGAAAGCAGGAGCACCAAAGGAGATGGATTGGGACGGAATTATTTCCTTTCCTTGTGACAGGGCCGGGCCTGGAAGGAAACTCAGAATTGTATTTGACTCTGGGGTGCTGAAGGCAGAGCTCCTCCAACATTCCCACTCTCCCAAGGGTTCACCCTCTTTTCCAGGTCACTCCTTGGCTGTTTCACAGGTTTGATCCAAGGACAATCAGTATTTGTCTTTGAGTATTAAAAAATAGGAGAGAAGGACGCTGGAAAAGAAGGAAATACATTTTTCTGAGGGCAGAATTATGATTCTGTAAAATCAGTAAAGGATAAGATAGAGCTCCTGTATAAAGTATCTGGAAAAGTGGGGAAAGAAGGGAATTTTTTTCTGAGTTTTGGTAGGAAATCCAGAGTCTCTTGAAGTCTCCCACATGCACCAGAGAACAAGTCTCACCTTTCGAGTGGGAACACAATGGATTTAATGAATTCCCTCCGCTGGGCACAGAGATGTAAATATCTGGAGTTATATAAACACTGCAGCAGGGCAATGTGGACATGCCCGGCCAAGCCAGGCTACAGTAAACAACTCTCCCGTGTTCCAGGGAATATTTAACAGCTTCATTTAGAAAGCAGAGCTGTTCCACCTTCCCTCTGTGCTCCAGGTGTCAAGACACAATCACGTATCAATCTATTCAAATCAAGCCCAAACCAGAGCCTCTTCTAGAAAAACACAATGCAATTAGGAGGAAATGGTCAGCTCAATATTGGCCCACTAATGAGAACTGCCTCGATGAAATGACTATATTCATTTAATTAAAAAGCCCATTATGGACCCCATTCAAAGTGCTGCTCGCTGAGCTCTTTCATATCAATCTCATTTGTGTTTTGCAGCATGTTTGGGGCGTTATGTTGATTTGTGCAAGCAGGTTCTGGAGAACAAAGTCTTGGGCAAAAAAACCACTTGGCCCCTCATGAAAGGGTTTCACAAGAGATAAATGCCTGCAGAGATGAGCAGGAGCACTAATGGTTATTTTCTGCACTACCTGAAGCTCGGGTTCAGGAGTAGGAGGGATGTAGTAATTCCCAACCCGGAGTGCAGCTCAACTCCACGTGCAGCAGTTGCTGAATCACCACAGACCTCACTCAGGTGGTTTTAGAAGCATCACTGCCACCCTGGAGGGAGGAGGAACTGTGGAGTTTTTATCTTCTTTTCTTCTGTTAGAGCCAGGATTAATGCTCAGGAGATGCAGTGTTTGTGTTTGGACTCAGATATTTATTAATTCTTATCTCTGTTACAGTCCCACAAGCTGTGAGTTCTAACTAGCAAGGTTGAAAATGGCTCTAACTCTTTCCAGGGTCTTTTAAGCAAAAATTTTCCAATTAAGAGATGACACCTAAATTATTTTTATTTTAACCCAATAACCAACCACTCTTGGTCCGCAATGAGCATTTTTCTACCCAGTTACCAAACACCACCCACACCCATGAAGAAGAAGGTGAAAAAGGACTCTGCCCTAAATCCTCCATCTTGCTTCATATGCATTTCTATATTCTAAACCCTTAAACTCTGAGTTTTCCACCCTGTGACATCACACACTTCTATCCAAACCCCACACCCACAATCCCAGGGCTGTCACTCAATTTTGGCAGCCTTTTCCACGGCCTCAGGCCAGTGCAGTGTTTGCTGGGGGGTCAGTGCCTGTCAGCACAGAAAGGCTGGAATTCCCAGTGGTGCCCAGGGTTCCAACAGGGAACCTGGAGGGGGGAGCTGCAAACCCCCCCAGCAGCCCCTGACTGTCAGGACACGCACAGGGAAACTGAATTCCTCACCCTCACACAGAGCAGGGAAACGCAGCAGGGCAGAGTGAGGGATGGACACAACAGCAAAGGACAATTCCCAGCAGTTGCATGCACAGATTTTTGGGCTCCACTGAACAAACAGGAGCTGAGGCTGAAAGATGCTGGAGAACATCAACCACTGCTGTGTGAAAACTTGAGGGAGAGCGCTGCAGTTTAATTTAGAGCAAGTGAAAAAGCTTGTAATCAGCCAGATGCACAACTTCTGCTTTGACAAGGCACTGCAGGGATAAGTAGTCGGATTTTTATCCCCTTTACCTCAGAGGCTTAAATACCAGGGAGCAAAAAGCACCTTCAAGATGCAGGATCACTGGTAGGACAGACAAATTCCAAAAAGGTAACCCCAGCGCAGGCAGAGCTGCAAAATATTTGCATGTTCAGCTCAACCCCATCCCTGAGCTGACCCAGCTGTGAGAAATTCGCTGCAACCTGGGAAATTATTTGGAATCTCGAAGATTAAAACATAAATCTTTGCTTATCACAGGCACAAGCCTGTGTGTTGAGTGATAAATATCCAATATCCTTCCCCCACCAGGTCCCTGGAAGCACCAGTTGAGCAGGAGTGGCAAAGCAGGAAGAAAAATCTGATTTTCACATCTGATTTCTGCAGCTTTTCAGGGCTTTGGGGGCAGATGTGGCCTGTGCAATGTTTGCCTAAAAGTGCCAGGAATGTGCATTTGGATAATAACTCAACAGAACTCAGAATTGGGATGGGCTACGGGTTAAAGAGGGGCTCAGTTCCAGGGCTGAGGGGCTCAGTCCTGGGCCTGAAATAATTCCAGGGTTGAGGTGCTCAATCCCAGGGCTGAGGGGCTCAGTGTTGGGGTTGAAATATTCAATTCCAGGGCTGAAATACTCAATTCCAGGGCTAAAATACTCAATTCCAGGTCTGAGTATCCTAATTCCAGGGATGATGGAGCTCAGTTCCAGGGCTGAAATCCTCAATTTTGGGGCTGAAATCCTCAGTTCTGGGGCTGAAACACTCAATTCCAGGGCTGAGTGTCTCAATTCCAGGCTGAGGGAGCTCCGTTCCAGGCCTGAACTCTGCTGTTAACATTTATCCGAGGTCCAGCCGTGCCAAGCCTTGAATTATTTATGACTGCCAGCGCTGAGAGGCAGCATTTCCAGGACAGACCTCGTGCCCCGGCCTTTGGCTGCTGAGGGCCCGCAGTGCCAGTGACCCCCGGCCCCGTTCCCGGGGAATTCCCTGGCTGGGAATGGCGGCCTGCCCGTGTTTCCACCCTGCTGGAATTCACAGAGCTCTGCGGCACACACCGAGAGCCCCGAGGAGCAGCTTTTACTGAGGGGTCTGGCCTGCCCTGCAGAGCTGCCTCTGCGGAAAGGAGCCCAAAAACCAGTGAGGAGCCGGCAGAGCTGCCCTTGTCCCGGCTGTCCTGGAGCAGAGACTGCACAGCCTGCAGGGTCACTCTGGAATCATAAAATCCCGGAATGGTTTGGGTTGGAAAGGACCTTAAACCCACCCAGGGCCACCCCTGCCATGGGCAGGGACACCTCCCACTGTCCCAGGGGGATCCAGCCTGGCCTTGGGCACTGCCAGGGATCAGGACAACCACAGCTCCACTGGGAATTCCAGCCCAGCCCCTCCCAGGGGAGGAATTCCTTCCCAAAATCCCATCTCCCCCTGCCCTCTGGTGCTCCAAAGGGGTGGAAGTGGCTGCTCCAGAAGGTCCCTTCCCAGCCAAACCATTCCCACGATTTTCTGATTCCCAAACTTCCCTCCTGCCACTGGGAAACGTTGGTTGCTCCTGCTGGGAGCAGCTCCACAGCAGTGGCAATTATCCTGCAGGATCTGTCACCTTAATCAACCCCAGAACAGGACAATTAATTCTCAATGCAACATTAATTTCAGACAGGCTGAAGTGAAACCTTTTAGTGGCTTAATGCGAGAAAAGGGGGAGAAAAGGCAGATATCCCACTTAACACCAGTAGTTAAGGATAAAAGGGAAAATAACAGCTATCATGGGATGGAATTCATCCCACCTGGAGGAGAAGAATTACAGACAGAATGCAGAGTCAGGAAAAATTTAAAAAAAAAAAACAAAACTCAACAGGGCTTGTCTTATCCATGGAATTAAATCCAGATCCTACAGATAACATATACCCTTCTGGGGGGGCATTTCTGGGAATATAAACACATCAAATACCTGGGCAGGTGGATTTTAAAGCCCTGATTTTTGGATTTTTAGGTGGATTTTTTGGCTCCTTTGAAGCCACCTGTAACTCAAATAAAAGTTTCGGCAGCAAGACTGGACGCAACTATTTTTAAAAAAGATAACCCCGTTCTATTTGGACACTTCCAATAGGAAGTGTTTTTGGCTCAGGAGTTTCAGGATGGGTTTTTGGGGATGGAGCACTTTGGTTTTGCCAGGCTGAGCTGTCCGAGGTTACAAACAAACGCTGTGCAAACAATCAGAGCAGTGCACTGGAAACTTGGATTTGTTCACTGCCACACTCAGAAAAAGCACTTGCTCTTGTTTTGCCCATGGGTCAAACAGTGGGGATTTCGTTACTTTATTTCCAACTATTCTTTTGAATATCCTTTATCTTTCCATGGAATTCCAGAAACTTTCACCATTTGGGGTTTCATTCCATGACCTCTTCTCTGACTTGAGTTTTTCCTAAAAGACACCTGATGCTTGTGCTGTACGAAGGGCCTCAGTGAGATTGGCTCCCCTCAGTCAGCTCTGTTGGCAAACTCATTCCTGCTGCTCCATCAGAGGTTTTGGCTTCCCTTTCCAAATGCAAATATCCGAGCGCAGGCATTTCGTGAAGGCCAGAATGGGAATTTATTTACACTCCAAGCCATCTGACCACTGCTCGCCACCAGAATGCAAATACCAGATGGAAATCACTCCACCACTTCCCAAAGACCCTGATTGTTTAATATATTCTTCCCAGAATGCCTCCACTGTGAGTTAAACACATTTTGCATCATTTCTAGTGAGTGAGAGGCCCAGCTGTGGCTCTCACAGCCAGAAATTCCAGGATTTCAGTGGGAGTGAGTTGTGGGGCAGGACCAGGTGACACAGTCAGGGCCACGCTGCTGGTACAGGGGGCAGAGCCAGGAGATGATGCTCAGCCACCAGCCACCACTGTCACACACACAGGGGATGGCCAGAGGGCAGGGGGAGATGGAATTTTGGGAAGGAATTCCTCCCTGTGAGGGTGGGGAGGGGCTGGGCTGGAATTCCCAGAGGAGCTGTGGCTGCCCCTAGAGCCCTGGCAGTGCCCAAGGCCAGGCTGGATCCCCCTGGGACAGAGGGAGGTGTCCCTGCCATGGCAGGGGTGGCCCTGGATAAGCTTTGAGCTCCTTCCAACCCAAACCGTTCCAGGATTTTATGATTCCATGATCACCTGGAAGTGCCAGTGATGCCCCCGTTGTTTGGGGGGCCAAACACACAAACATTTCTCCCTTCTTTTATCAGCTCTGATGTCCCAGGACCCCACACCCGATCCAGCTGTAGGGGCTGTTCCAGACCAGTCCATCCCACTTGGAACTGGAGGAAAAAAAGCTCCTCATTCCAAGGTAAATATGGAAAGTTCCGTACCAGGGAGTCAAGAGCGTGTGGTCTTGGCATTCCCTCCATCAGGTAAATCCTAAAAAAATTCCACATTTTGATTTTTACTCTTTATCTCTTTTCTGCTTTTCCCTCCATCATTTCCCATGGATGCTGGGACATCCACAGAGGAGAGCAAACAGCTTCCAAAATTAGTTCTGATCAGCTGTCTTTGAGTCACATCCCTCCAACCTCGGCTACTCCCCGGATGTGAATGCAGCTGGAGGTCCCTTGCAGACCGGCAGAATTTCATCAAATACAAGATTTGCACTTGTTGGCCCCTAAATCTGGTACTGGGATGTTTTATACCACGACACAGACTCTGACTTCAGAAGGCTGGAAATGACTCCTTGATTTCTGGGCTGTGTCTCCCTTTTATACCATTTCACACAGACCAGTTGGATTGGGGACACAATGACAAACCTCTTCACTCCCATTGCTCAGAGCAGAGGGACAGCAAGGAGAAGTCCCTCCTGGGGAAAGGAATGAATAACAAAGGTACAGTTACAAAAACATTTCTCCTGTTTACAGAAAATTCCCTGGGAAAAGGATTTCAGGAAACCAAAACACCTCAGGCAGGAACCAGGGCTGCAGTGCTGAGTGACCTTGGCTGCTCTGGCTTGGGGAAAGCACCAACCTGCTCCCAGCCTGGACCAGCCCACGCTTTTCTCCCTCTGGGATGAGAGAGTTGAAGCTGGTTGGTGCTGCCGAGGTTTTTGTCCCGGGGGTGAGATGGGATCAGCCTGGGCTGTGTGCTCTGGGAGGTGCCACCTCGTCCCCAGGGGACAGGCAGACAGCTCAGAGCAGCCCCTGGAGCAGGGAGGTTATTCCAGGCGTTTCCAGGAGCAGCTCTGCCTCTGTTCTCTCCCTGCCACACACACAGAAAAGGCTGAGAGAACAATGTAATTATGCTCGTGAATCAGCAGCACCCTCGGCTATGAAAATGTGAGAGGGTAATGAAAGCAGCTCCTGTCTGTGTCACTGCAGGGTTGGAGTTTGGGAGAGTGGAGCTGAGAGACATTAAAAGGTTCTGCTCCCCCTTCCTCCGGAGCCAGCAGAAAACACCAACAGCTTCCACTCACGGCAGCAATGACAAGGCTGGTGTTGAGTTAACACACTGCAAGGCACGCTGTTATTCTGTTCAAATGTGCTCTTGAAAAACCCTCCTGGAACTCCGAGGACGTGGCACAAACCCGGAGTGGCCAAAGGAGGAGCTGCCCCAAAGCCTCCCGTGGGCACCTGTCACCGAGTGTCCCAGCCTGGAATGTTCCATCCTTGAAATCTCCCAGAATTTCGCCCTTATGGAAGGAAATCCCTGCGTTCTGTGACTTTCCTGGGTTTTGCCAGTTGCCCTTTCAGCCAGCTGAGGGGCGGACAGGGGTGTAAATCTCACCTCAGGGGGGTGACGGGGGAGCAGAGAGCTGCAAACGGCGACATCAGCACGAGCTGGGCACCGAGAAATTCAAAAACAATCGAGGGAAACAATTCCACCCCTCCCGTGCAGATGAAAGCGAGCTCTGTCTCTTTACATAAATAACATTATGCTGGATCCTACCATCAGATTTGCATCACAGTTTCAATAAGAGCTGCCACGTTAAGAGTTCTCTTTGCTAATACTGGTTCTTAATTCGTCACTTCTGAGCTCAATTGAGGTTATTTTCCCCCTCACCCTCAGTTCCTGGAGCTTAATGCCAGCAGTAGCTCTTTCCTCCACTCAAGTGATGATGTGTTTATTACAAACAGGAATTAATCCCCAACAAAAAGCAGGGGTCGGTGAAGGGTTAAATCAGAAATCGCCAGCTCCTGGGAACAGCACAAACCAGTTTTTTCCTGAGCTTCCCCCAAAAATAAAGCACAAGGCAGGGCTGAAACAGAACCAAGCCCAAGCCTAAATAAATCAACCTGTTGTTCAGAAGATTCAGACAAGGTCCAGGAGCACAGCCTGTTAATAAATCCATCCCTGACCACACAAAAGGTGTCAGTGAAGCCCAACATTTTATGATGCTCCAGAATGGAAATGTTTTTCTCTAACAACACCAACAGATTCCACCCTCAACCCATGATCCTGCCAATAAACAGCTCATTATCAGCCTTGTCCTTATGGCTCATTAATTTTTTAAAAAGGGGAGGAAAGCGATGGAGAAAATGAGGGATCAGTGGGGTCTGCTGAGGATTGAAGGGAATGGTGGCTCCTTCTGCCTGTGCCTCCTGCTTGGCCTTCCTGCTCCAGCCTTGGCACCATTCCTGGCCTGGGGAATAAACTGTGATCCTGTGCCTGAGCTGGATTCCTTTGAAAAACAAACTTCTCTGGGAGTTCTGTGCTGGATTCCTTTGAAAAACAAACTTCTCTGGGAGTTCTGTGTTGAAGCAAAGGACCAAGGAGGTAAAAAATGGGAGTCTGCATTTGAATCAGTGAGAAAATTGTACCCCCAATTTGTGAACACTTTTACCTTTAAAATCCCTGCCTCAGTTCTCCTGGGACAACTCCAGAGTAAAAAACACTTTGGAAAGGTTTTCGACAGATTTCAACCATTTAATCCCCTTCCATCAGCTAAATTTTACCATTTGATAAAAAAGCCATTTGAGGTTTTTCTACCATTTCCCCATTTTCTTCCACAGGAACGAACCTGCTGGAGCAGCAAAGGGTTTCTGGAAATTTCAGGCTGAACATCCAGAATTCCCAAAGCTTCTGCAGTGAGTGGGTGCACTGAGCTGCTCTGAGCTCCTGGCAGATCAGATTATCCAGGATTCATCCTCCTGGGAGAACAGGGAGCTGATCCTGAGGAGTTATTGCTGCTTTTTGTGGTATTGACTGACCCAAAATTCTGTCCACAGGGCAGGGAAGAGCTCTGTTGATACAAAAAACTGAAATAATGTGCTCTAACGCTGTGTCCCCCTGAGCCTCAAAGGCTGGCAGTGGCACTGCTGACCCCAGTCACCACCCGTGACCTCCTCCAGGGTTTCTGCCACCACCAAAATTGAGGCCAGCACAAGAAATGGGGGGAAAAAAACTTTAAAACCCACCAAAAAAACCCCACCAAAAAACCCCACCAGAAATTCAGAAATTTGCATTGCTGAGGGTTTCAGGGTCTCAGTGCTCCCTGTGGGGAAGGCAGCTGGGCAGAAGCCCCCCAAGGGACAAGCAGGGCGATGTGTCCCTGTGCCAGGGAGGAGTCCCCGTCTTGCCCTGCACCAGGTGGGTGTTTCCTATGAAAGGAAAAGGGGTTCCAGTGTCACCCCAGGACCTTTTAAAGGAAGAATTCTAGAAGTTTCTTCGCCCTCCTGACCCCGGTTGGCTCGATGACGAGACAAAAGTGCTGATAGAAATGTAGACATTTTCTATTGGGCTGTTTGCCAAAAATCCCACCGAAATAATTCAGTGTTTAAGGAAGAGCACGAGGCTTCCCAGTGCATTTTTGGGGTGTTGTAGCAGGTGTGCAGGGCCTGTCCCTACACCGTGAATGTCCTTTTTGCATTATTTTCTTCTTTTATTAAAACCTTTTTGCTTTTCCAAGACACACTCGGTGACGCCGTCTCACAAGTTATTTCGGGACATTTTCTGTGAGGTGCTGGACACCCTCAGAGTGTCTCAGGAGCTCAAACCACCTGGCCTGGTGAGAATCCCAATGTCCCCAGGGCTGGCATTTGTCACCAGCTGGGGGCCACTGGGCTTGGTGTGCTGCTCCCCAGAGCTCCACCATTGCAAGCTCTGTTTATAAATCTGGGAGGAAAAAATGCATTTTCTGAGCTGCAGCTATGGCAACGGGCGGCTCGATATTGAGCTGGGTTGCAGGGGGTGAAATCCAAAGGATTTGGGGGTGTTTTGGTTAACTTGTGAAATAATTTATTGGAAAATCCAGGGCAATTAGGACTGCTGGCCACGTGTTTATTCGGTATGGATGGGCTTCATATTCTGCAGTGTTGTCTGGTAAAAATTAATTATTTTTTTTTAGCTTTGTTTCTCAGAGCTTCTTTTTTACTGAAAAAGCAAAAACTGAAATAAAAACCCCAACTGACTCACCCCAAACTTGAAATTCTGAACTTCTGTTCAACAAGGTTTCTGAAAATCTGTGATTTCACACTTGGCCCGAAAGTTTCCACCTCTTCCAGAAGTGAGACACCTGATTCCATAACATTTGGAATTTGGGGATATCTATAACTGTCTATTCTTCTGACATCCTTTCTGACACCGTTGTGTGTCAGCTGCTCCTGACCTACAGCAAGGAGGGGGATAAAGATTTAGGCCTCAAACCTGTGCCTTTAATAAACACAGCTCTGAAATGGCTGGTTTGGGACTCAGTGTTTGGAATATTCAACTGCTGGCACCAGTGTTTCAATTAACCACGTCCTTGGTATTGCCTGCTCATGTATTCTTAGGGTGTTGCCATCTGAATTCATCACTTTTTGGGGAGACCAGTCATTTTTGTGCTACTTCAGACAGCAAAAATTAAAGCACCTGCACAAATGAGGAGTGGGGGTTACTTGGCCAAGGAGGGACATTCGGTGTTCGTGGCTAACATCAAATCAATCCGTGCCTCAATGCCTTTATTTTTTTTAAAAAAACAAGGAAAATAGCACTGCTTTTGTTGTGAAACACTTTGAGATTCATCAGGAAAAGGAGGATATCACTGGCAACATCCAGCTGGATCCTGAATCCCTGCGTGTGTCTCCTGCAGGTCCAGGAAGACACGAAATAATCGAGGAACAAATAACGGACTCCAAACCCTTGGATTTCCTTTTGATTTACTCCCAACACTCCTGCAGGAAGTGCAGCCTTCCCCTCCCGGTGCCAGGCTCCTGCCTCTCCCTCCGCTCTGTGTTTGCCCTCAGAGCTGTTGCTGCAGCTGCTGGGAGCGTCGTTATCAAAGGAGCAGCTCGTCTAAATTATTAAGAAAACGGCACAATTGATGTTTCTCTAATTCACAGAATTCCCCATCCGAGCCTTGAAATCAATTATGGAAAAACACCAGGCTCCTCTGCCCGCCTCTGGAGCAATTCCAAGATCCACTATTTTATCCTCATTTGTTCCAGCCTTGTAATTGGCCATTGACTTTGATGAAGCTCTTGAGCACGAAGGCTCTGCCTCGCTTCCCTTTGCAGGGGATTCCACCCCTTCCCCTCACTTTTATCTTTTATTGCAGCTGAGCTGGTTATTTCCAAAGTATCTCCTGCAATTTCCCTCCCATAAATCCCTTTTCTCCTTCTATTCTCAGGTTTGGGGACTGCTCTTCCTTTCCTGCTCACAAAGCCCTCACTCCGTGGTGGAAGCACAACCAAACAGGGAGATGCCCAACTGCAGCAGGGATCAGGAGGGGAATCCAGCAGGGATCAGGAGAGGAATCCAGCAGGGATCAGGAGGGGAATCCACCAGGGATGAGGAGGGGAATCCAGCAGGGATCAGGAGGGGAATCCAGCAGGGATCAGGAGGAGAACCCAGCAGGGATCAGGAGGAGAATCCAGCAGGGATCAGGAGGAGAACCCAGCAGGGATCAGGAGGGGAATCCAGCAGGGATCAGGAGGGGAATCCAGCAGGGATCAGGAGGGGAATCCAGCAGGGATCAGGCAGGAGCAGGCCCTGTGTTTGGCTGTTAACAGCTGATGGAGAACGTTGGTGAATCCTGAATTCTGACACCACCAGGCAGGGCCTTTCCTGACTTTTGTCTTTCTTTCGTGTCCTACAGCGACACCATCCAACCCCCGTTTCCATTCCTGGGGCTGGAAAACTGAGGATCAGAGCAACGAGCAGCGAAAGCAAAGCCCTTTCCTAACAGAGAGAACAACCCACACGAACCTGCTGAACCCTGACAGGACCCTCGGGGGTTCACCACTCGCCCTGCAAAACGTTTCCTTTCGCCTGGGTGAGCACCAGGAGTCCCAAAAGGAGCCTGATTGCAGCATCTGCTTGACCTGGCTGCCTCCCTCTGCCAGGTATTTAAGCACAAACTTCAAGCTGAGCCCTGGGGGATGTTTGTGCACGGTGAGGAACTCGCTCAGTGACCAGCGCTGTGCCCGCACCAGGATCCTCCATTCCAAACAAATCAAATCTATCAGACTTCAACGGAGAGGCTGAATTCCTTTCAGCAAGGAGCAGGAGAGAGGAGGCAGGGGCAGGTTTGGAGGGGTTGTTGGGTCTGTAGGTGTGGAAAAGGTGAGGTTAGAGCCCAAAACGGGGCTTGTGTGGTGCTGACAGGGCTGGAGTTTGGGATGAATATTGTTTAGGCTTCCCTAAAAGCCAGTCCTTGTGCTGGCTGCTGCTGGGAATAAATCCTGGCCACTGGGCAGAAGTTTAAAGTCATTATCATTCGGGCAGAAAGTCCATTATCCATTCAGCCATTTGGGCCTACTCTTTTTTTTTTTTTTTTCCTTTCTTTTCTCCTTCCCTGAGCATCAGCTGACGGTATTGACTCATCCTCCTGCAAAAATAAACATTCTTGGATGTTGAAAGAATATTTGAAATCAATTCTTGACTCACTGCAGATATCCAGGTCCTTGGGCTCCTTTGGCTCCTTCCTGAACTGGAAGGCAGAACTCTCGTTAGAGACAAATTGCTCCCATAAATAAAACAAATCCCTGAGACCCTGCAAGGTCCTGCAGAAGGATTTTCCTTTGGAATGGTCAAAGCCCTGGACAAGAAAAGCCAATATTGGGTTATTTTGTCAGGATTTCACACAGCAGCTCCCTGAAAAAGCAGGGAGAAATTGAAGTGGCACAGGCAGGAACAGGGAATGGGTTTATCTGAGGAGAAAGGGGGGTGTGAAATATAAACCCTGAGTTCCTCCTCAACCCTTACACCTGTTTGGAGGCCCAGAATTACACGGCTGTGATGTCCAGCTTTGTGCTGCAATCTACAGAGGGGTTTGGAAAATTGGGATGAATGCAGCACGATGGCCAAATATGAGGGGTAGGCTTGGGAAAAACCTCCCTCAGCAGGAGATTTGAAATCCACACTCTGTTTATGCCATCGCAAAAGAGTGAGCAGCTTATCCCGTGTACAGAACTCCTGAGGAAGCAAATAGTACCAAAGAGAGTTTAAAATCCAAATTTAAAAGAAGTTTAAAACGTCCCAAGGAGCAGCAGCCAGGCATGAAATCCCAGAGTGGCAAAAAAGGAGAACTCAGCATTGGCTCAGTTATTTATGCAGGGAAGTTTTTCTGTGCTGAGGGAAGGGGAGGCACCTTTGCTTTCTGGGTGCCCCAGTCAGGCCTGAATGGCTTAATTATTAAATTAATTAATTGGACACATATTTTTCAAATCCTGCACTGCTTTAGTGTCTAACTCTAAACTCCATAGAGAGTGTTAGTTAATTGTCTTCACATTTTGGGCAGACACAGCAATTCCTCCCCAGGCCTGGGGATCAAGGACCCCTCACTGCCCCAGGCCCCAGGGATGGGAACAAAAGGGAGTTGGGGGCAGCAAACTGGGGCTCAATGACTTCATTAGCTGGAGCTGTAATTGGGAGATGAACCCCCAATGTGCAAAGGGACCAAACTGATCAAAGTGTGACAGCCCGTGACCATCGTCCATTTTTGGGTGCAGCCCCTGGGGGGCTTTGTCTGCCCTGAATGTACCTGGAGGCCCTTCAATAAATAGAAATAAACTGCTTTTTATTGCCTTCCTTCTGCCTGGCCTCTGTGCTAGGAAGACATTCCAAGGCACACGGGGTTTGTGCTTGGTGCCAGGGCGGGGCCAATGGGGAGCCCAGAGCCCTGGCTGGGGCCACCATGAAAGTTTTTATCTTTTTATCTCTCCAGCGACCCCATTTTGGGTGGCTCCAGCCATCCCAGGGATTTCGTGTTCCCACAGGGAAGGATCCCTCACTGTGAGGCGTCTGCCAGGCTCGGCACGTCAATATTTCAGCAAACAGGATTAACATTCCACAACGAACAGTCCCCAGCCCACAAGTGCAATCTGCACCTGAATAACAAAAGAATTATAAAAACATTTCCCACCTGTACAAGTTCTCGGAGCGAGCATTGTGTCCCAATTATTCCGAGGAAAGAGGAATACTGCAAAAATGATCAGAGCTTTGCCCTCGTCGTTATTAACATTCCGTGCTAAAATGCGAGCAGGATCATGTTAAAACTATTACATTAATATTCCTCAGAGACTTGGGCTATAATTTTAGCTTCTCTTTCTCGCTCTCCCTCGTTTTGCCCTGTGAGTCAACATCGGAGGATGGCTGGCAATCAGCTCCTGCAATTATCCTTCTCCCTGGATTGGAATTGTTAACCGTGCCTTCCACTAATAGAACTGCAAATGAAAAGGATCCTTTTCCCTGGTATTTACTGCCTTGAACGTTCTGCCGGGTGGCTCTGGAGCTCCTGGCACGGGGCTGAGCAGAGGGCAAAGAGGACAAGCTGGATTTCCCCCGGCTCCTCTGGGGGCTGTGGTGGGAACAGAGATGGGAGCAAAGAGCGATGCCTCGGGAAGGCTGAGCTGGAACTGAGACTGGGCAGAGCTGGAGAATAAAGCAGAGATTTATTGAAAGGCCTTTAGGGTAAACCTTGGGCAGGACAAGAGCCTGGCCAGGGCTACACCCAGGGTGGACCCAAAATGGACCCAAAGCGGACACAAAATGCACAACCAGTCATGAGGTCTCACATTTTTATAAGTTTTGGTCCATTTGCACATTGGGGTTTAATTGCCCAATTCCAGCTCCAGGCTGTGAGGTCCCATCCTTCTTGTCCCTCCCTCCAGCCACCCTTGTTTGTGCTTTTGGGGCTGAGAGTTGTCCTTGGTGTGGGGCAGGAGAAGGATTTGTTTTGTGTCCCTGCTGTGTGCAGAGCTGAGTGACACTGACTGTGAGCTCAGGGCTGCACCCCTGGGCACCACAGAACCTGAAACACACAAAAAGCTCAAACTGAAGGCATCAAGAGCACAGGGCCACACACCACAGCCAGGGGGACCAGAGGGCTCGGGGAGAGCTGAAATCACAGGGATTTCCCAGTCTGGGGAATTCTTGGAGTCACAGAATGGGTTGGGTTGGTTTGGAAGGGATGGTAAAAGTCAGTCAGTGCCACCCCTGCCATGGCAGGGACACCTCCCACTGTCCCAGGGGGATCCAGCCTGGCCTTGGGCACTGCCAGGGATCCAGGAGCAGCCACAGCTCCTCTGGGAATTCCAGCCCAGCCCTTCCTCACCTTCCCAGACAGGAATTCCTTCCCAATATCCCATCCATCCCCACCCTCTGGCAGTGGAAGCCATTCCCTGTGTCCTGTCCCTCCATCCCTTGTCCCCTGTCCCTCGCCCTGGATCTGGGAATTGTTCAGCCCATGGAATTTCTGTCCCAGAGCCCTGAGCTGCCCATTCCCTGCCATTGGCCACAGGCTGGGAGATTCCTCAGAAACTCAAGGTGCCAAAGTACGACACAATCCGAGTTTTAAAGCCTGGCTCTCACTTCATTTCCCTGGCTCCTGAAGAAAAACCAAACCACAGATATCACACAATAGATGAACTTGATCCAGACCTAGAAATTCCAGGTGTGACCTTTTCCAGGGATTCTCTAACTGATGAGCCCTGTTTGGAGATGTCCTTGTGCTCAGAGCCCAGCAAATGATCTTGGAGGCAGCTGAGCTCCCAGGGGAAAAGTTGGCTCCTGGATCTGATGGACTTTGTCTGCTCTTCCAGACCTTTTTATACAGAATTATTCCTCCTCCTAGAAACTCTGCTCCTCCCCATGTTTGCCTAAATTTAAGGGAATCGAAATCTGGACGCGAAATGCTTTTCATTCTCATCAAAACTTTCAGCAGAGGAAAAATAATTTCCTTTTTCCCCCCACCTCATTTCATTTTCTGCTCGGCTCTCATCAGCATTCCACATGCTAAACTCCTTTGGAAATCCAGGGTGGAATTATAAGATTTAAAACACGCAAGTCCCCTTTGCTTTCAGTGGTTGTTATCCAGCAGATACTTTTCTCTTTGGAAAATCTGGTGCATAATGACTCAAAATTATCTTCCCTTGCTGCTGTTTGTCTCTTTAATGCTCAGCTCTTTCAATCCCTCCGCCTGCTCCCTGAAAAATTCCATCTATTTTGGATTATTCTCCCCTGAATCTTTCAGTTCTTGCAGCAGAACATAGATGGAATTTTTGTGTCCATAAAAAGGAGCTGGTGTTTCCCAGATTTTCTCGTTATTTCCGAAAGGAACAACTCATTCTCTTCTCCCTTGGATGGATCTCCACGGCCCAGATCCAGCCACGGGAGCTGAGCATGAACCTCCTGAATTAGGGCCAAAAGAAACAGAAACAAGACAAACTCCCACTGGGAATTTCTGCCACGGCTTGAGCTGAAAAATTTGGATTACAGCCTGGAAATGGTGTAAAGTTCAGAGGTACCTCATTAACATCCACTTGTAATAAATAAATAATGAGCCCCCTTGGAAGGGACACCCAGGAAAGGGGTGGGGTCAGATCCCATCCCAGAAAACTCACTGAGGGAATTAAATCCAGAAGATTACTTTGGATCACACAGTTCCTCTCTGCAAAACAGGTCTGGAACGTCCATTTCCTCCCCATTTCTCAGGATAACCCCCGGGACAGATTCCCTGGTTCACTCCCACGAAAATCCCATCACACCTCGCTCAGTTTCATCACCCAGACCCCCACTGGGCTCTCTCAGGACCTCGGAACAGCCCTAAAACTCAACACAACCCCTAAATCCTGCCTTGAAGAGGAGCAGCTTCCCTCGGCTGCTCCCTAAACCCTCAGGATTCCCTTAAGAAATCTTTGCTTTTTAAAAGACTCCCCGAAACTTTTCTGTGTGAAAAGCACTTTGAACTCCCCAGCTGGAAGGCCCTGGGAGGATTTACGCCATCCCCGTCTCCTTGCAGGAGCTGATTAGGTGACATTAATACCTCGCACAAGGATCTTCCCCCACCAAAAGCTTCTCTGCGCTGGCAGAAAGTGCCAACGTCAAGCATTTCATTTTCCCACTAATAACATCTCCCTATTATGGCTTCAAAAAAGAAATCCCAATCTGTTTAGCACTTGCTGCGTTCCAGGCCTCCCCATCACTCCTCTGCTTCTCATGTGTGAAGAGCGAAAGGGGGAAAAAAAAATAAATTAAAAAATTCCATGGAGTCACCTTGAGAACATGTTTGAAATTTGGGAGAGTGCAAATTAAAGCGAGGGCTGGGGAGGGGCTGTGAAGGTGCCACGTTTTTAGGGTGCCCCATCCAATCAATCAGCAATCAAGGCAGATTAAATTATCGCCGGGGGAAGTGGCTTTGATCTGTTTATCTTCCCGAGGATCCTGCACTTCACCTTCCCCCGAGGGCTGAACCTGCTGGAGCTGTTTGCTGGCTCTCCTCGAGGGAGGGCTGAGCAATATTCCGAATTTCCTGGCGGAGGGTTGTGCTGGTGGGAGATTTACAGCAGCCCAGATGGCCGGGAATGCCCCAAAGACTCCAACACTTGGCAGCAGTGCAGAGTAAATTCAGGCTTTCCCTGGGTGACCTGACACAGAGGAGAGGGATTGTCGGGATAATTACCGGGATCGGGGGCACGACTTGCAAACCCCCGAAAAAGCCATCAGGGCTCTGCCTGAGCCACCTCAGGGACAGGAGCTGCTCTTGGGGAAAATTATTTGGCAAAGAGGGTGAAATTCCTAAAGAATGTTTGTTTTTAAGGCACAGATCAGAACTCGGGGCCTGTGGAGTGACACTGTTTGACACCACGAGGACACAGACCCCGATGTTCAGAGGGCTGGAAATGACTCCTGGATTTCTGGGCTGTGTCTCCCTTTTAGACTATTTCACACAGACCAGTTGGGTTGGGGACACAAAGACAAACCTCTTCACTCCCATTGCTCAGAGCAGAGGGACAGCAAGAAGAAGTCCCTCCTGGGAAAGGAATGAATAACAAAGGTACAGTTACAAAAACATGAGGAAAGGCTTCAGGACTGAATTGTGCCACTTGATGCCACGTTAATTGGGGGACCCTTGGATGAGTCCTGTGGTCTTTTGATTAGTTCTCAGGCACAACACGACACAAAAAGAACTCCAGTTGTTCCTTTTCTTCCTGGTTTTTACTTTAAATGTTCATTTCCAGCAGCTCCAGCTTTGAGCTGGTTCATTTCCAGCTTCCCCTCTCTGGGCATTATCAGCTTTCTTTTTCCTGCAGTTGCCATAAAAAAAAATACGTGACTCAGAAAAAAAAAAAAAATAAAAAAGGGGATATTTTGTATCAGCCTCCAGTACAAAATAATTACAGCATCCCCTGCTGAGTGATGGGTTCACACAAAAGCCTTGGAGGTTCAATCCCATCTATTTCCAGGAGCTTCCCAACAACTGTGTCCATCTCCAGCATTCCAGGGGTTCCAGCACTGCCTTCACTTCCCACGGCCTGGGAGGTCTGGCGGCCATCAGGGAGGGGCAAAAGCATCAAAATTTTAATGATGGAGCTCATTTTACTACAGGACTCACTGAGGAAAAGCAGGAAAAGCTGCTCCAGGCACCAGGAAAACCTCTGGAATTTGGTTCTCTGGATAATGATTGCTTTTGGTTTTTCACACAAACCCAGAAAGAAAGAGGTGTAGGTAATGATTTGTGGAATTATGGGATCCTGGAATGGTTTGGGTTGGGAGGGACCTTAAATCCCATCCCGTTCCATCCCTGCCATGGGCAGGGACACCTCCCACTGTCCCAGATTATCCCAACCTGGCCTTGGGCACTGCCAGGGATCCAGGGACAGCCACAGCTCCTCTGGGAATTCCAGCCCAGCCAGGAATTCCTTCCACAAAAAAGGGACCCTTCCCTTACAGGAGATCTGCAGCTCCCGGTGTCTCCTCCCACACCAAAGCCAGGATGTGGAAGTGAGGGAACATCCCAAATTCCAGCAGGAGCTGCTGGACCTGCAGCAAGTCGGGAAAGCACAGGATCCCACATTTCCCTTCTCCCGAGTCCCCCAGTGCCCAGGCCAGGCTCTCCTCACCCATCCCTGCACAGCACTTTGGGAACAGGGGACAGATTCCAAACCTCCCATCCTTTATTTTGCTCCCTCCTTTCACTCTCTATCCCCCAGCCTTGTGTTCCCAGCAGGAGCCCAAACATCCCTGGCAGTTTCCCAGGGGAGACACATCCACCACCGGCTCCTGAAGAGCCTCTGCCTCCTGCTCCAATTCCTTTTTAAGAGCATTCCTGGAACTTTAACCTCCTCCTTAAAGCATCCTGGATTTTCTGGGCCCTTTCCCACTGGTCAGCATCACGTTCCTTCCCCCTGCACATTCCCTGTCTGAGCAGGGACATTTTCAGCAAGACGAACAAACCGGGTTTTTGTGCAAGTTTTATGCGTCTCTGAGTTTTCTCCCCCACCCCGAAAGAGCCTTCATTCTTCTCCTGAAAGCTCTGCCAAACTTAAGGTGCTATTTCTGGTGAGCAATTAGCAAAAGAATCAGTCCCAAAAATACTGCCGTTACCAGGCAGCAGGCTTTGGGAGAGGGGAAAAAAGCAGGGGAAAAAAACCCTAAAAAAATAATAAAAAAAGGGAACACATGCTGGAGCCCAATGGATCCGATACTCCTGGGGAGCATGGGCAGGGTTTCACATCCCAGGCTGGGCTTTATTTGGAGAATCTTCTTTAATTGGGTTTTTTTTCCCCCTCTGCACCACGATCCCGTCCCGCCTGTCCTCGGAGCTGTCCCTGGCACATCCCTGGGATGCGCATCCCAGAGCGCCCGCCCCAGCTGAGCCCCGGGGGATGGAAGGGATGGACCGTCTCCCGCTGGAGTTGGGCTGCCCGTCCGTGCCTGCCCGGGTGAGAGCGGTGGGAATTCCCTCCCGGCCCCCAGGCACACGGGCCGCCCCTCACTGGCACTGTCACGGCACTCCACGGCCAAAATCATCATCGTTATCCCCACTTCAGAAGGGTTTCTCAAGGAATGTAATCACCCACACAAGGTCAGGGGCTCAGACACCCCAGATCCCTGAGGAGAAGGATTTCTGAAGGAATGTAATCACCCACACAAGGTCAGGGGCTCAGACATCCCAGATCCCCGAGGAGAAGGATTTTGAAGGAATACAATAATCCAGATGAGGTCAGAGATGCAGACACCCTGGATCCCTGAACAGGAGGATTTCTGAAGGAATACAATCACCCATGTGAGCTCAGGGGCTCAGACACCCCAGATCCCCGAGGAGAAGGATTTCTGAAGGAATACAGTCAATCTCCCACTCAGGTCAGACACCCCAGACCCCCGAATTCCCTCATCCATCCATGCCGAGGAGGAGCCCTGGCTCTGGGAACCCTGTGCTGGCTCCGGGGAGCACCACCACAGCCGACAATAAACCCGTCCTGGCCTCCCTGGAGAAGCCCTGGGAGCTGGAGTGGGGACAGGGAGGGAGGTGGAATGTGCAGGAGCAGCCCGGCAGCCTCCCTGCCCTGCCAGCTCGGGGTCACCGCTCTGCCTGAGGCCACACCAGCCCCAGATCCCTCTCCAGGGACATTCTGGCACCCAGGGATGGGCTGGATCTGCCTGGATCCTGCCTCGGCTGTGCCAGAGAGGAGCATGGAACAGCTGCCTCCACCTCCTTCACTTCACATCCTTTCAGCACCCAAAAAAAAAACTTTTCAAGTTCTCTTTCCCTTCTCTGACAGTGACCTACTTAATTATTGCACACGGGGCCCGGAGTCTGGCACGGCCTCCCACGTTCACACCCAGCCCCACGGCACCCAGACACCTCAGGGAGGAATTGAAGCAACCCCAGCCCCTCCAGAGCATCTCCTGTGCTCAGAGCTGTTGGATTTCACCCTCAGTACCTGGGGAAAGCATGATGGAGCTGGAAAGGGAGGATAAATTCATAAATAAAGCATGTAAATCAACTTCTTTTAAGCAAACTCCTACAGACACACCACATAATACCAGAGTTATTCTATAGGAATGACCCCAAAAACATCCTGATGCAGAGAGAATTCACTGAGCATCTATCAGACACAGAGAAAATACAGAGATGATTTGTGTAGGATCCACCCTTAGCTCTACAATGGGAAGAATTAAATTGGGGAATTCTGCCTTGACCCCGTGGTCTGAACAGTGAACCAGGCTGGAAAAGGGAAAGAATTAACTTTGGTCAATTTTTAGGGATTTTTTTTTTAAGGGATTAATTCCTTGAGAGCGGGTTCACAGAAATCCATCAGTGGTGGATTTAATCGAGGGGATGGAACCCGAGACACGGAGCAGGGAATGTCAGAGGGAAGTTCACCAGGATTGTCACCTGGCCACCGAATCCAAGGGACACGGGCCAGGGGCAGGAGGTGCTGGTTCCTTCTGGAAATGAGCATCAGGAGGTGATTTCCCCCTGGCCTGAGGGTCAGATCAGATCTGTCCACAGGACCAGAGCTTGGAATGCCCCAGGGATCCCAGCCCAGCTCTCCCACACGGCTCTGAGTGCCCAGCAAACCTTGGTGCAGGTCGTGTTCCTGATGCCTTGGGAAGGCTGAGCTGGAACAGAGACTGGAGAATAAAGCAGAGATTTATTGAAAGGCCTTTAGGACACACCTTGGGCAGGACAAGAGCCTGGTCAGGGCTACACCCAAGGTGGACACAAAATGGTCACAAAATGGACAAAAAATGGTCATGAGTTATAAGTTTTGGTCCATTTGCACTTTGGGGTTTAATTGCCCAATTCCAGCTCCAGGCTGTGAGGTCCCATCCTTCTTGTCCCTCCCTCCAGCCACCCT
The DNA here is from genome assembly GCA_008694505.1 of Cyanoderma ruficeps. Taxonomy (NCBI): domain Eukaryota; kingdom Metazoa; phylum Chordata; class Aves; order Passeriformes; family Timaliidae; genus Cyanoderma; species Cyanoderma ruficeps. The sequence goes on from VZDJ01000331.1 coordinate 245,992, forward strand.
TGTTTGTGCTTTTGGGGCTGAAAGTTGTCCTTGGTGTGGGGCAGGAGAAGGATTTGTTTTGTGTCCCTGCTGTGTGCAGAGCTGAGTGACACTGACTGTGAGCTCAGGGCTGCACCCCTGGGCACCACAGAACCTGGAACACATCAAAGCTCAGACTGAAGGCATCATTCCTGTCACCTGCCTTGTCACTGTCACCTGCCTTGTCACTGTCACCTGCCTTAAATGCTCCTCAGGGTCAATCAAATCAATTGGGGGTGAAGGATGGAACACCAGGATAATGCCAGTTAGCCAAGCAAGATATTAAATCATCAATGATTAATTGATGTTACATCATCAATCATTAGAGCTGAGACAAGGAATGATGGAGATTGGAGCTACAGGGCCTGGTAAGGGGAAAATGACATGGGATGGTGGGATGTGAACCAGGATTAATAGTCCTGCACAGAACAGGGGAGAGGAACAAAGAATTTCCTTGGATCAGGCCATGACTTTCCCTGGACAATGTCTAAAAGTGAGCAGGAAACTGGTTTTCACATTTTACTGCAAACAGAGACTGCAGGAGTTTCAGTGATATCCCAGGGGGTGGGTGCCAAACAACCCCTTTGGGGACTCTCGGGTGCCCTTCCACACCCCGAATCCTGCTGCCCCTGGCTCTGTCCCACAGCAGGTTTGTGTTGCAGCCACAGCCCGAACCCCCATTTTACACTTTTATATGGAAGTGTAGAGTGGGTTGACACAGAGAAATACTCCCAGGACAAGCAGAGTCTCTTCTGAACAGGTTCCTGCAGAAATTTGGGGTTAAACTCTGGGGTTTGCTGTCTGGCTGGGAGCATGAAGTGTTTCCAGCACACACATCCAGAAAAAAACAGGATTGTGCCTCCCTGTGTGCCCAGAGCTAGAGAGGCTGGGTCCTGTGCTGGGAACTCAGAGTGCTGTGCTCTGAACTAACGTCAGGAGACACATCAGGGCACATTTCATTGTCTTGTCCTGTGGCTTATCCCAGCATTTCCCAGGTCAGGATTTATCCATAATTAGCGTGATTGGCAACTGATCAACACCACGTTTAATCACAGATTTCAATTGCAGGGAACTCAGGGGATCTGCCCCAGCAGAGAACACCCAGAGGTCTCCAGAACCTGGTGGATACTGGAGAAGATGCCCAGAATTCCCAGTTGGGGCCACCAGAAGAGATCCCAGCCAGCCTCAAACTGGAGCCATCCAGGACAGAACCCCTTCAGATCCTCCTCACATGTCCAGCTGTTCCTCCAGAGGAATTGTCCCCAGACTTGGGAGCTCAGTAGAAATGAGAGCCACAGAGACTTCTCCATCACCACCAGGAGGAACTGGCTCTGCACATGGACTGCAGAGACTTCTCCTCCGTGGAGAGCAGAGGGTGGGGAGAGGCAGAGCCTGGGATCCACCAGGCAGGGTAATTTTAGTTGTTTTGCCGGAGAAGGGGGGGCTGGGGGGACATGGAATTAATTTAAAGGCTGATATTTTAGGCTGCGTTGCTGCGCATGAATTTGAGTGCAGCCCTCTAAAAATAAGCCTGTGCAGAAGAAATGAAAAGAACAAAAAGCGAGGTTGGAGGTGTGCTGCAGTGACTAATGCTCTATAATAAGTGAGCAGTTCAGTGCTTGTCCTCAGAGTGTGTCGGGAGGTTATTTTTGAGAGCCCAAAACCTTTGGGGCTCCAAACTTTGAGCTTTGTCCAGGTGTTTGATTTGGCTTTTGTTGCCAGTGTCACGGTGAGTACACAACACAAACTGCTGTATTATCCCATATCCATCAAGGAGTCCTGACTCAGAGCCCAGCAAACATTTATTTCATGGATAAAATCAGCACCCCTGGAGCCTGGGTGCACTGGGGGCTCCCCAGTGTCCCTGCCCATGAGTGGCACTGGGTGGGATTTCAGGTCCCTCCGGCTCAATCCACTCTGGAATTCCGTGGTTCCATTCTGCAGCCATTCTCTCCATTCCCTGCATCCCAGCTGCAGATTTTGAAGAACTCCAGGCAAACCCACCAAGAGGAACTCCAGGCTTTTCATCCCCAGCTGAGTGACTGATAAAAATCCGTATTTCCAGGGGATGTGTGGGTTCCTCTTCTGGCAGTGACACTGAGTGTGACATAAACTGCCTGGCATTCCCTGGAGTGAACTCTTGCCCAGAAAATCCAGGAGAGGACTGGCTTTGAGCTCTTGGATCGTGACTTCAGGGTCTGGGATCAGAGAAAACGAGCTCTGAACACCCGAGAGGAGCACAGGAGCTCTGGAGCAGGGCAGGTGTGGATCCCAAGGCACAGGTATCATTAATAAGAGAGGAAACTCCAACACTGCTCAACATTTCCGACCAGTGTTGCACCACTCATATCTCCTCCCTGACTCCCCAAGAATCCACAATAAATTTTCCAATACAGTTTCAAACTGCAGCCATTTCCCCAGTTCTTTGGGATGGAGTTGGCAATTCTCCTTCTCCTCCCACACCAGGGATGTTGCTGCTGATGCTCCCGAGGAATTTGTGATGCCACAGATGGACAGAGGTGCAAGGGGACAAACCCAGCCACGATCTGAACACAGCACACCCAGCTTCCTGATGTTGTCATTATTAATTATTATTATTGTTGTTTTGTATTTTTATTATTGTTACTGTTGTTGCTTTATTATTATACTAATTGTTGTTTTCATGCTTTCTCGTCACACCTTATCCCAAGGGAAAAATTGACCTAAGCAGCCAAACAAACCCCGCAAAATAAAATTAAACACTTTGCTGGATAACGAATTGGCCATTCAGGAAACTGGTCAGGGTTTGTCCCAGACAGATCCAGTCATTTCCTTAAGTGCAAGGAGCTCAAGCCAACTCTTTAAAAATTCTGGAGGTGTTTCTGGTCGTAAGTGGACAGCAATCAAATTTGGGCCATTTCCTGTCTGTGTCTTGGACTCTTCTTCATAAGGAAAGAAAATTATCAAGCCCCTCCCTACAAAGTGCTCTGGGCCTCACCAGCAGCAGTAATTATTCCCATCGAATGTTGGAACCTGCAGATGCAGCAGCTGTGAGCTGTGTGACAGCCCTGGCAGCCCCAAGGAGCCGGGCATTGCAGTGCCGGGGGTTTCACGGGTTCACAGCACGACCGGGAACAAAATTATATTAAAAATGGAGGTGCCAGGTGGGGACCTGGTGAAACCCCAGCTGCAGCTGCCCTGAGGAGCGGCAATCCCAGCACACAATCCTGGAACTGAAGCTGGAAAACCCCTCTGAGGTCACCACATCCAGCCACCCCGGCACACCACGGTCACCGTGGCCCCAAACGCCGCGTCCACGCGGGATTTGAACAATTCCCGGGATGGGGCCTCCACCACTTCCAGGGCTTTACAGTCCTTTCTGTGACAAACTGGGGGCTCAGAACTGCTGGATGACCAACCCATACGATCGAGCAGAAGGCATTTATTGTTTACATTAATCTGTATTTATCCATTCCAAAACTATTGTTCATGCATGATTCGACTGGTGCCTCTGTCTTGTCCACGTGTTCAGGAAATGCGGTTGGTTACAGTCCAGTGCTTCGTGGCCCTCCTTTAGCTGATCATTGCAGTCCTGGTGTTCTGTTTCCCAGCCTCTCCTTTCCTATTTTAGTGCAGTTTATGCCTTGGTAACCTTGATGGATTCCAGAGGGTTCTGATGAGAGTGGCTAAGGATGGTTTGGCTGGAGCACGCCGTGGCCTGAGCTGTTCAGAGGCATCGCCACAACAAACCTTTCCCTAAAGTCTGATCCAAACCTCCCCTGGTGTGGGCCTGAGAGATTTTACCCTGCTGGCAGCTGCTAACCTTCTCCCAAGGAAAATTTCCCAGGAAAGCTTCTTCTCAAAACAATCCTGGCAAACAACTCTCCTTCCTCAGAACAATCTTTCTCCAGGTGGTGTTTTGGTGTTTCTCTGGTTTAACCCACGGGGTCAGAGGTGTCGTTCCTATTCCCCAGCCATGTTCAGGCTGTGTGGGAACACCTGATAAAAGGCACTGAGAATTAGACAATAAAGAGCCTTCTTTTTCTACACTTTTGCCCTCTGAATTATTTGGAGTCTTCCGTGTCCTACAGCGACACCCTGGCACAGCTCAGGGGGTTTTCCTCGGGCTGCAGCTCTGCAGGGAGGGAAACAAAGACCAGAGGGAAGCCACATTCCCAGCTGGACACTCTTCCAACCCAAAGTCGCGTTGCTGCTCGTTCTTGTTCTGCAGCCCACAGTGAAAACAACGTGTTCGATCTCCCATTTTGTATCTGGGACCCCAATTAAGCCTTTTCTTTACCCCAGCATTGTCATAAACAACTAAAACTGCAGAAATGCGCTTGTTTTATTCCACAATGCTGCACAATTATTGTCAAAAGCTCTTTGATTTACTGGCAGAGAGGAGGAAGATTGTGCCCAGTCCAAGCCAAATGCAGCTTTTTTCCAGTCTCTGGCTTGCCCACCAACCCTTTGGCACAGTTTGTTCTGGAAAGTTCAGTGCTGCTGAGGGTGGAGAGGGATTTCAGGATTTCTCCTCCAGGAGCAGAGTCAATGCCACACAAAAACTGAGGGGGGACTGGTCCAGTTTGGCTGGGAGTCACCAGATTGTGAGAAAGCAGGAAAAAAAAAAAAAAAAAAAGGTGTGGAAGGAGCAGAAGGGAGCAGAACCTGTTTCCTGGTAAAGGCGATTTTTGGAAGGGCTCGTGGTGACCTCCTGCATTTCCAGGAGTCTCCCACGGCACTTTTGTCCTCACCTGGGAGCAGTTTAAAATTCCATTTACAGTCACTGCCCCTCAGAGTTTGCACTGCTCTTTAGAGCTGGAAAACCCCTCCTTTCCCAAGTCCCTGAGGAGTTAACCAAGCTCAGAGATTCTCCAGACACTCCCAGAGGAACTCTGGAAGGCTGCACAAGGGCAGGGAGAGCAAGGCAAGCTGACAATCAAAAAGAATGAGAAAAATCTGCATTTTGGGACACCAAGTTTTGGGGGCTCCCCCAATCTGTCCTTGGTCACTTATTGAATTTTTTATAGTAGTTATTTACTATTAGTATTTTCAAGTCCTTGGGTTAAAGGTATCAAAGTGGTGTTGAAGTATTTCAAAAGAGGCAGTGATGGATGGGAGTGCTCACTGTTAATATTTTCGTATGTCCTGGCTGTGCCAGACCCTCCAGGTCAGCCTGATCCAGGTGAGTAATTCGGCACCAGGACTGGTTAAACTTCATTAACCCTGAAATGATTCCCTTTGAGCTCAGTTGCTCAGTGCTGTGTTGATTTAAAACACTTTGTGTCAGCCCGTTTCATCTCCAGGTGCTCAACAGCGAAGGTGAAAGGAGTGCAGGAAAGGGAGCAGGGAGAAAATGGGACTGAAACTTCCCCCGGGGCTGTGCTGCTGCCAACCACGGCTGAGAAAGTACTCCCAGCTCAAAACACACCTGAGGTGGGTTAGAAACCAGTCTGGGTTTAGATTTACTGCTTATTATTCTTTTGTGAGACATCCTGACCTCCCAGACTTCAGCCTCGGTCACTCCGTTTATGTCCTTGAATTTATGGTTTTGCATCTGCACCAAAAATCCAGATCTCTGTGAACAACAACCCCGAATGTCCTCATTCATCTCACACCTGCCCTTGGAAAATCCATTCCTTTCCCCCCTCGGTGCCCTGGATCCCATCTCGGAGTGACGAGTTCCAAAGAATGACTTTACGTTACCTAAGCTGAAAAAACCCCCGCAGAAAAGCTTTTGTTTTTAAAGGCTCCGTTCTCCTTTGGGCTTTGAAGTGGGATTTGGGTTCCCGGGGATGCTTTCCTGACGAGCAGGGTGTTGTCCTTAATCCCGAGCATCCCAAGTTTCCTGCCAGCCCCGGAGCTGACGTTCATTTCGTGGAAGACCTGACCCCTTCTCATTTCTAAAGCGAATCAGAGCGTGCAAAGCCTTTCTGGAGCTGTCTGGACTTTATGCCCCCTCGGTGTTGTTGTATAAATGGTGGAGCACAATTACCATATGGAATTTGTTAAATATTCCACAGGCCAGGAGCTGCTCCCGTGCGCTGAGCCTCGGTGACACACCAAGGTACAGCAAAGCCTCATATTTAATTTATTGCTGACTAGGAATGGCTTTGTGTGCTGGACTGGAAACGAGCAAATTCCCTCATTCCAAATCCACGCCTGAGCTCCAGTCACACAGAACAACTCAGCTCCTGTTTGGGTTTTTTTTTGGGAAGCCACAGCTGGTTTTACCCCCAGACATTCCCCCTCCTGCTGTTCCTGTGTTCCAGGGAGGATGAAAAGGGATCATTCCCAGCCCTCCTTGAAGGGACAAATGGCTCCAGCACTGGTGGAACTGGGGACGAACTGGGAACAAACTGGGGCAATGGAGTGGAAAGAATTAACTTCAATAATCAGATTATTTCTCCCCAGGCACTGCCTCTGTCAGACACAGAAGCCAGACACAACTTCGGGCCTAAAAAGCCTAAGGTAATTTATTTAAATAACTTAACGAGGGAAAGAAAAGAAAAAAAAAATCCTCTTTGATGAAGGGTTTTGAAGAAGTCAAAAAGATTCCTGCAATCCCATTCCCTGATCGTTCACAGGGAATTATCTCCTCGGCTTCTTTCGGTGCCTCTGAGGATTCAGCAACAATTCCAGGAGCTCAGGCTGTCCCTGTGCCACCCCACAGGCACAAAGTCTCGGGGCTTTGGGGTCCTTGTCACCCTCAGGCACCTGTGCAGTGCCAGGGGAGCTGTCCTGGAGGGAATTGCCAGTTTAACAGCTTCCATTTCCCCACAGGAAGTTTATTTCCCCTAAAGCACAGGAAGTTTATTTCCCCTAAAGCACAGGAAGTTTATTTCCCCCAAAAGCTGTTGAGGATCTTCTCCATAACCCGGGCTTTAAACAGCTCCCACAGCAATCCTGCCCCTGCAATTTTCATATTAAACATAGAAGATGCACTATAATATGCAGGATATATGCTGTAATAGATATCATTTCATAACTACGTGATATAAATATGATTCCATATGTGTAATATATATATTTCTGGAAGTGCCCCGGACTTTAAACAGCTCCCACAGCAATCCTGCCCCTGCAATTTTCATATTAGACATAGAATATGTATTGTAATGTGCAGGATATATGCTTTAATAGATGTCATTTCATATCTATGTGAGATAAACATAATTTCATAGGAGTAATATATATATTCCTGTATTTTATATAGAAATATATTGGCCAAATGCAAGTATTTGCTCTGCTGCCTCCTGTCCTATAAATGCAACCAGGCCAGCAATCTCCCTGGGCATTTTCCCTCTGGATACCCCTGCTAGTGAATTCCAGGACTCGGCTCCTTGTGAAACCTCAATCCCCTTCCATTTCCAGAGGCAGATTTAAAATGCACTTGGCTTTGCTTCCCTCTGCACCCCTTCACACCCTGAGATGCTTATATGGGATTTCTTCTAAACTGTGGTTTTGCCAAGGGCTACATCACTCCAGCTGGAAACTCTGAAGCTAAAAAAAGAATCAAAAATCAGATGGAGGGCTCTGTGGATATTTGTGTGCGGGGTCAGGAGCAGGTGAGGGCAGAAATCCTACAGGGAAAACTTCTGGGGAGCTTTTCCAGCCTGGTGTGCTTGGCTGGAGCAGCTGCTGATCCCAAACTTCCCCACCTGGAATGAACCTGCTGAGGGTGTGGAGAGTGTCCTGGAATTCCATGATTTTCCGTGGATTGCCCACGCCTGGCCGTGTTTCCACATCCCACACCCCAAATGCCCAGATCAGAGAGGATTTCAGGGCCCCTCTGCTCTTCCCATCCCTTCCCAGCACCGGGCTCTTTGTAACCTAAAACATTAATCTGGAACATGATGTTCTTCCGAGGTCACGGCAGAGTCTGTGAAGGATAAAAGTCCAAATTTTCCCTGTAGGAAATTAATGGAGAACTTGTGCAAAATGAAGCACCAGGCTTTTATCAGGCAGCATCTCCAGTCTGGGAGGGAAGGGCTGACCCCAGCACTTGTTGCTGATGTGCAGAGAGGTGGGTGAAGCTCTCCACAGCGGGGCTTTCTGACCAGGTCCAAGGTTCCTCCCGGTGAAATGATCGCTGATTTCTGGATTTGCGCGGTGAACAAACACCATGAGGAAGGAACGTGACACAGGCAACTGCTTTTATACTTTTAAGATAAAAATCAGGTATTTGTGTGGATTCACAGCGTAACTTCCAGCCAATATCAGGGGCCCTTAGAAGGCAGCTGGGTTTTTTCCAATGTAACCCATGGCAGGACAAGGGGGAAGGGCTCTACAGTGCAGCAGGGCAGGGTTAGGTGGGATATTAGGGAGAAATTCCTCCCTGCGAGGGTGGGGAGGGGCTGGGATGGAATTCCCTGGATCCCTGGAAGTGTCCAAGGCCAGGCTGGACGGGGCTTGGAGCACCCTGAGATAGAGGGAGGTGTCCCTGCAACCCCCGGGCTCTGGTCACACAGGGAGCTGTAACCAAAACATTGGAACCACCCCAGATCCCTTAGAAACCTTTACAGTTTGTTTAATGGCTTTTGTGGGGTTTGTTTTGTTTTGTTTTTGTTCAAACAAGGTGCAGGAGCAGAGAAGAGAATAAAAAAGGACAGAGTTTGTTTGATCCTGTTTGTTTGACCCTGTTGCTCTCACAACCTTGGGAAGTGCAAAATTCACCTGTTAATCCTGAGTTAATTGGTGCCATCATCCCCTGAGGGATGTTCTGATGAGTTGGGATATTCAGATAAATTGGGATGTTCAGATGATTTGGGATATTTGGATAAATTGGGATGTTTTTCCCCTCGACATCTTTAGAATCAGCCATTAGAAGGTACCAAAATAATGCCCTGATTTTTATATGTTGTCTTTAATAATCCCAAACAATCTAACCAGGGAACAAATCCAACCCCTCATCCCACAAAATGAGCATTCCAAGGAACATGTGGATGCCAGAAAGAAACCAGGCCAGATACAAAACTGAGCCTAAATTATTGATTCTGAGTGGAATTCTCTGCAGCATTACGGGTCTTTTCTTCACGGGATTTTATTTTTCATAATTATTCTCTGTTCCAACATTGAAAATATTCAAATTTTCATGAGGTGTAAGCTCTTTAGGCTATGAATGCAGAGCTCTTTTTTTTTTTGAATAAATAAACATTCTTTCAAGTGAAAAAATATTGTATTATTAAATGCAAATTAAAAATGGGATTTTTGGTCCTTTGTTTTGATTTCTGGGTGAGCAAGGCCTGCTGAAAATGCAGCTCAGATGGGGTTTGCTTTTTTTTACCTGAGAATCAGCCCTACAGAGATGCACCAACACCCCGTGTGCCATCCAATTCCTCTTCCACCTAAAATTCCCAAATTCCAGCCCCTGGTTCTGGTTCTGGGTCATTTTGGTGTGGGAGGCTGGAGCAGCTGGACCTGGGCCATGCTTGGTCACCTCCTCCAAGGGACCTGGGTGTGGGCAAGTTATCAACCAGCTGGAAAAATGCCTTTTTCCTTAAAAAACCCATGGATGGGAGCCCCTCCCACAGTTCTGCTCAGTGGCAGGGCTTCTCATCAATAAGAGTTGCAAAAGTCCCAAATACTTTTATTTTTTAACAGTTATTCTCCCTCAGAACTGCTCTTCCCTTCCCCTCTCGGCTGGGGACACCAATGGTGAGAACAAACCCGCCTTTAGGACACTTCTCTTCCCGGTTTCACCTCCTGGCTGATGGTTCCTGCTGGGAACAGGATCCCGACAGATTTTGGGGCAGATTTTGGGACCCCCAGCTGGGGGTTCCCTCCCCGGGCTGGAATTATCCAGAGGAACCATCACTGCAAAGCGTTTTATTCTGCTCCACGCCCTGGCTGATGTTTCCTGCTGGGAACAGGATCCCGGCAGATTTTGGGGCAGATTTTGGGGCCCCCAGCTGGGGGTTCCCTCCCCGGGCCGGCATTCTCAGAGGAGCCATCACCGCGAAGCGCTTCATTCCGCTTTTCCTGAGGCTGCAAACTCCGGCCCCGCGGAGCCCCTTTGCCTCCTCTCCTCCCTCCGAGCTCCCGGCTCCGCGGGCAGACGGCTTTTACTGGGTGCACCAGCGGTTCTGAGACAGAACAAATTGAACACAAGAGTTGGGATCGCTTTTCCTCGGCGAGGCCTCGCAGCCGCCGCGCTCCGAGGGCTGCGGGGGACGGCGGCTTTGCCTCCCGCAGCCCCTGCCCCGATTTCCCAGCCCCGGACCCCGGGATGAGCTCGGGTCTTCCACACGGCCGAAGGCTCAGGGCTGTGAGCTCTGTGCCCATCCCCGGGGCCTCCAAAGGCTGGAGAACCTTCCCGCTGCAGAAAGGAGGATCCAGGGAGAGCGAACCAGAATTCCAGCTGTGGCAACTCCACTTTCTGTCGGTTTAATTGGAGCCAGGACTGAGCCGCGACGATCCCCCGGGTCCCTTCCTGCTCAGGACGCTCCCTGAGTTCTCTGACTAATTACTTCCTCCTGCTTAACTGCATCTCCCGCCCCATCTTTTATCTCCATCATTAATTAAGGAGGGCTGAAAGCACCGTGTGGTCAAGACTTCCTCGTGCTTTGATCCTACGGAAAATTCCTTTTGATGCTCTGGTACCACGGGACAGCCGTTCCGCAGAGCTTTCCAGGGGCTCAGCAGCAGATCTTTTCCTTCCTGGGAGGCAGAAGCCGGAATAGAAACCTGCTCTGCCCCTGCTCAGATGGGTTTCTCTGGGGGTGAAGAGGGAAAGGTATTTCTGGGGGCTGACTTAATACACTTCAGGCTTCAAAAGGACCTCCAGACCCCGTGGAAAAAAAAAATAAATCCTTTTTGCAATGCGTTAAATGGCATTAAATAAATCACTTTTAGGGCAGCGATGCCTCCTCCTGAATACTCAGTGACACAGAAGAAGCAGTTTGGTGTAAAAAACCAAATTATATCGGACCTAAAGAAGATCCAGGAGCAAAGCCCCGAAATTTCCAGTGTTTTGCAGTCTTGGATATTCCCAATTAACCGTGATAAATCCTCTCTCACAGCCTCTTCCCATTTCCAGAGCCTGCCTGAGTCAGAACATATGGAAAGCTCAGCCCATGGAGCTGGAGGATGGTACTAAACAGATTTCTCCCAAACCTGTCTGAGGGTTTTTTCCCCATCACGGCCAGAAGGGAGCTGTGAGCAGGGGAGTCTCTGGCAGGAATGATGATGATGGTGTTCCCAATGCCATCCCCAGGCTGGAGCTGCACATCTGCAGCTCCTGGAATGCAGCTTTAGCTCAGATTTACAGAGGGGCCTTTCTGGGCTTTCCCGCTCCCGTTTCTTAAAGAGAAAAGGAATTGTGAGTGTTCTCGGCAGGAATTTACAATTCATGTTCTTTTAACAGCTCTCCTCCCCCAGGCTGGGAGAAGGAACTAAATCCAGAGCCTGCACTGGCACAGAACCATCTTCCCAACACCTTCTGCCTCTTCCCTTGTGGAATTCCACTCCACCTTCCCCCTCGCAAAGACCCTGGACTTGTGTGGTGTCCACTCGCTGCGAGCCCTGCAATGCTGATAAAATATAACATGGAATAATAACTACAGCAGCTGTCTATAATAAATTATACATTTATAACAGGATTCCACTCCACCTTCCCCCTCGCAAAGACCCTGGACTTGTGTGGTGTCCCCCCGCTGCGAGCCCGGCAATGCTGATAAAATACAACGTGGAATAACAACTACAGCAACTGTGTCGATAATAAATTATACATTTATAACAAATGATGTTTTTGTGGGGGCCATCCTGGGGTGATTTGTCTGTTCGAACCCCACAGCTCTGAGGGTGTCTGTGCAGGTCTTGGGCTCACCCAGGACTGGGAGGGTTGAGGGAAAGTTGGCCACAAATGGCTCTGTTTCTGTCTCTGGGACATCTCAGAATTCTCTGGTGGGTTTGGGTTCTTTCTTTCCCTTGGATTGTTTGTTTTTTTAAAGGTGGTTAATGTAATTAATACAAGATAATTTGGTTCAAGTTTAGAACCAAACTTTTATCAAAAACCAGCACACAGAACCCCAAGATAAAAAAGGAATGGGACCACAAAGGACATAAAGGGATTTAATCCCTCACAGCCACCCACAGCCACCAAATCTGTGCTCCAGAGTTCTGTTTAATTAGCAACTGAGAGAATTAAAATGTCTGAGGGCTAAATTCTGAAGCCTCTCTCCCCAAAGTCCTCGAGGATTTTGGCCTCTGGCTGGACTGAGGTGAAGCTTTGGCTGCAGTCCCTGCTGCCACAGAGGAGCAGTGGGGCTCAGATAATATCTCATTTATTTTTTTATTTTATTCATGTTATTCATTGCCCTCAGCCTCGGAGCTCTGGTTCAGAGCAGGGAAAACAGGATGTTCATCATTATCTCCCTGACAGAACAGGAATTTCACGCCTCTTTTTGTCCTGTGTGAAGGACTGCACACAGAGCCCAGGAAAACAAGGAGTGTGTCCTCTGCCAGAGGAGTTTGAGGAAAACAAGGAATGTGTCCTCTGCCAGAGGAGTTTCAGTGGCTTTGGGGTGGCCTTTAGGGACAGAGCAATGACAGGGCCCTGGGGTCAAGTCTTGAACCCACAGCTGTGAGAGGGACCAAAAATTCTGGTCAGGGAGCTGCAGGAAAAGATGAGAGAAGGGAAAACCATGAAGTCACCGCTGAAAAATTGTTGTGTAGCTTCACATTCTTTTTAAGTCTAAATAAATTCCCTCAGAGCAGGTTTTGAACTTGGGGTTTTGATCTGGATTAAAGAGAAACCCGAATCAAGAGTGCTAATGACAAGCACTGGAACATAAATAATTAATGACTGTGCACTGGGGGGCACCCAGATGGGGGGGCACCCCTCATCTCCCTCCTGCCCAGAGCAGCTGCTCCCACATTTGAGGACCAGTCCCTCAGTGCCCCCAGGTCCCTTTCTGCCCGGGCGCTGTCCGGCCACACCGTCCCCAGCCTGCAGGGCTGTTGTGGCCACAGTGCAGGACTCGCCCTTGGCCTTGTTAAACCTCGCCCTGCTGGGCTCTGCCCAGGGACCCGGCCTGCCCAGGGCCCCCTGCAGGGCTCTCCTGTGCTCCGGCAGATCCACACGCACTCCCAGCCGGCCGTCACCTGAGCATCATGGAATGGGCTGGGTTGGAAAGGACCAGTTACAACCCCTGGACACCTTCCACCATCCCAGGGTGCTCCAAGCCCCGTCCAGCCTGGCCTTGGACACTTCCAGGGACGGGGAGCCACAGCTTCTCTGGGAATTTCATCCCACCAGCCCCCAGGGGAAAATTCCTTCCCAATATTCCGTCTACTCCCTTTTGGGTTGAAGCCATTCCCCCTGTCCTACCCTGTGTTCTCAAATCTCCTGAGTTCTGCTGTTGGCAACAAGTCCAGGATTATTTTTGCGTTCTGTGATTCGATCTGAGGCAGAGCCCTGCGATGTTAATACAATATCTGCCATAATTTCCCACACAGCAAACGAGAGCCAGCCCAGCTCTCAGCGAGACAAATCTCTTTTGTTGTTGTCACGCACATTATTTGACTCTCTCCCACTTAAAGACAGATGCTTTTGTGCTGGTTTGTGCTCTGAGTTTGTAAATGTTCATCTTTTTAGTGATGTTTGCCTGATAGCGGAGCGACGGAATAAAACAGAATCTGCGATGAAATCGATGGAATGTGAGCTCCAACAGACACAGAAATGATGCTCCGGCCAACAGCTCCAGGCAGCGATGAAGAATTGTCTCCAGGATGCATTTTGGGAGGTAAACATGTTCACTTGCTCCTCCAGCTCCCCAAATGTCCCTCGTTTATCATCGGAGCAGCTCGGGAGTTTTGGCGTTGGCACTCTGGGACTCCGCATGCAAATGATGATTTATATCCCCAGCCACGGGCTGCTCCAGTGCCACTTCCACAGCAGATTTCAGGGAAATAAAAGAAACTTTTGTGTCTCTTCATCTAAAAGAGGTAAATACAGCTGAACTCACTCCACAGGTATTGGCTGCTGCTTCAGAACCAGCAAGAATTCTCTCTGAGTCGAGGACAGGCAGGAAATCGATTCCCTTCCACATAAATTCCCTTCACGGAATTCCCTGCTGGACTATTACTGTTCCTCTGCTCACTTCAAATGGAATCCTGGTTCCCTTCAAACCAACAGCAAAACTTCTGGGGTGCCTGATTTCGATTCACCCCTGGCTCCTGCAGCCCCGGGAAACGCACCCGGGTGAAGCTTTGAAAGGGAAAGGAGGTTCTGTGCAGAATCCTGCCATGAAAGGAGGGAGGGAGGTCGGCGAGGAGGTAAACAACCTCCTCCAGGGGCAGCGCTGAAAAGTGAAATCTGAGCTGCAGCCTGAGGAGAGAGCAGGGATGCAGGTACAGCCTTGGTGTCAGCTTGGCCTGTTCCTGATGTTGGGATTATTGGAGACATCAGCCCACGGAAATCTCTGCCTCAAACGTACAGGAAAACTGCCCTCAAAACCATTTCATGTTGGAAACGACCTCCCAGGACACCAAATCCAAGGGTGAATCAGCCAGACACAAACTCAGGTGTGACCCAAAGCGCCGGGGGAACACAGAAAAGCAGCTTTTACATCACCAGACTCCCAAAATCAGGGAGCAGCCTGGCCAGAGGGGACACCCCCCCTCCCAAACCTTTGGGTCACTCACAGAATCCGTGAGGGAACATCTGTTCCATCAGAGCCAGGAAATCATCCTCCAGAATTAACCATCAAACCCACGTGCAGCACCCAGCCTTTTTCCTGGCCCTCTTTCCCCAACAAACAAAATGAATTCATTTTCCGGATTATTTCCCAACAAGCTCTGCCTGCCTCGGGTGGGAACGGGAGGACTCCAGCAGTAACTGTGCCCCTGGGAAATGTGTCCTGCCAGCACCTCCCTCCTGTTACTGCCAGGAGGGTTCAGGCTCCAGCTCCTCCCCACTCCTGCTCTGGCCACGGGGAATCTCGCAGGCAAATCTCAAGGCGTTTGGGATTTTAGGGGTGAAAATCTTGAATTTAACTGGGAATTGGAAATTAGACCAGCAGTCCAGAGCCCTGAGTGCCATGCCCAGGTGTTCCTTGGACACTTGCAGGGCTCCAAACCTCCCTGGACAGCCTCTTGCAGCTCTTCCCATGAGAAATTCCTCCTGATGGCCGACCCGATCCCTGAAATTTAATTGGCAATAAGGAAACGATTTCTCCTGAGCTTGGAATGATGCAGTGGGATTACTCCACAACAAGTTTATCTAAGCAGTTGTGAATCACTGAGCAAGATCACCCCCTTTGTGCCACTCCCACGGTGGAAATTTCTCTGTTCCCAAGTAATTTACAAGCTCAATAATCAAAACCAGGCAACGGAAGGAAATAAGGGGAGAAAAAAATGAGTTTTGTTACTGCTCACTTGATGTTTTCAATGCAAGGGTTAAACAATTCCAAGAGAAGCAGACTCAAATGAATCCCCAAACCCAGGAATTATAGACATCCAAAATTCCTGCTGTTTAGAGACATTAACTTAATATTTCAGTAGGATGGGATGGGAAAAGAAAAAAAATAGTCAGGATGTGATGTTCTCCTTTTTTCCCGTAATTCAGGGCGCTGCCATGAATTCTCTTCCAAAGCCCTCCTTTTTCAGGAGCTCTCATTAGTGCCCACGCCAGATGTGCCTAATGGGGAATTTCCATCTCTACAAAGAGGAACGAGCACCATCCCTCTGATCTCCCTGCCCGGGAAATGAGGCAGCATCCCTTCCTTTAATTTGGCTTTGTCAGGAGCAGCCCTTTGTCACATCCCCGGGATCATTTTGGGGCTGTTCCCGAAAACGGGAGAAAGGAGCCGGGCGTGTCTGTGCATCCCTGAGCACATCAGGGTCCGGGCGGGTTCTCATTTGGGATTAATTAGCGGCCACTGGGGTTCGGTGGCTCCAAGGAGCACAAAACCACCACAAAGCCAATTTAGGTTTAGACAAGGCCTGGAGAGGCTGGGGCTCAGATCTCCAATATCCCGTTCCCCGGGAAATTTGGCAGCGGGTTATAAACTGTGCTCAATCCTAAAAATATTTATCAATTGACCAATCATTTGTTAGGCTTTGGTTGTCAGGGAAACAGGCATTTAGGAACATCATCTCCAGGGACACGGAGCCAGAGCAGCTGGGACTGGGATGCAGGAGAGTGATGCCTTTTTGGGACTACCCAGAAACAGAGGCCAGACAGAATCAAGGCAATAAAAAGCAGTTTATTTCTATTTATTGAAGGGCCTCCAGGTACATTCAGGGCAGACAAAGCCCCCCAGGGGCTGCACCCAAAAATGGACGATGGTCACGGGTTGTCACACTTTGATCAGTTTGGTCCATTTGCACACTGGGGGTTCATCTCCCAATTACAGCTCCAGCTAATGAAGTCATTGAGCCCCAGTTTGCTGCCCCCAACTCCCTTTTGTTCCCATCCCTGGGGCCTGGGGCAGTGAGGGGTCCTTGATCCCCAGGCCTGGGGAGGAATTGCTGTGTCTGCCCCAAATGGGGAAGCAGCAGCTCCCACTGTGTGTGGGGTTTGGGGTTCTGCACTGAGGAACTGCAGGGTGACAAAGAGATGGAAAAGAGAAAAAGCTGAAATCCTGAGGCATCAGGAGCAGCAGCCCCAGCCCCAGGGCAGGACCAGCCCTGGCCCACCTGGAATCTGGGGAATTTGGGAATCTGTGGAATCACTCCCCCCACACCAGGACCCTCCATCCCCACCCACGGCTCCCGTGACATCCCCTCATGTCCCCAGAGGCCCATGGGCTGATTCCTCTGTCTCAATTCTTGGTTTTTGTACTCAAATCTCACTCTTTGGGCCACTAAACAGCAAATTTTCCACCCCCAGCCCTCAGAGAAATTGGCCAAAAGATGTCCTGGCTCTGAACGATGGGATTAGAATCAAAGGGGATTAGAATCAAAGAATGGGATTAGAATCAAAGAATTATAAAATCACAGGATGGTTTGGGTTGGAAGGGACCTTAAAGCTCAGTTCCAGCCCCTGGTCATTGGCAGGGGATTCCAGATATTCCTTGGGCTTGGGGAAGGGAAAATAGCCAGGCACTGCACTTCTGCCCCAGATCACTCACCAGACCCTCTTACTTCATGCACAAAAACCCCTTTTGGGGTTAATTAATGCTTTTTTCTCCTCAGGAACTCTTTGAAGGTCAGCCAGCCAAGCACACTTGGATGGGCTGAACAGATCCCGCAGCTGGGTCAGACAAATCCTTATCTGAGACACGAGTTCTCCTCCTTTTCTTCCCTCAGTAAAACCTCCCAGCAGCTCTTTTTTCACTGGAGCACCATTAAAACCACTACAAGGACCCACTCTGGGAAGCACACCCCAGGCAGGTATTTATAAACCCCCTTTTTTTTGAGAAATGTGGCGTTTTCTGAATCCTCCCTTGAGGATTTTCACGGCCCCCCTCCCCGGTTGCCGTGGTTACCTGGAGGATGCTGTGCCCACCGGTGATCCCGGAGCTTTCCCAGACTAACAGGCTGCTTTTAGCCCATATTTGTATTTTCACCTCCTCTTCCCTAAAAGAGAGAGGATCAGAAATGCCAGGGGAGGGGAAGGAGAGACTTCCCTGCAGCTCTTCCCCTCAGCCTTCTGCTCCATCTGTGGCCGCCCCGGGAGATGACAGGGGGGGAATTTTTAGAGTGTGGCTCTGAGCAGCAGAGACCAAAATCCGAGCAACTGTTAACAAAAAGTGTGAATATGGCAGACAGGAGAGGAGTTCCATAAGGGATGCACTTCCAGGGGTGTTTGCTGCAAAGGGAGAGCCTCGTTTCACCCAAAGGAACATTTCAGATCCGGGGACTTGCAGCTGCCTCGGGCCAGTGTGGGCTCAGCAGCCAAAAGGAGACAGCAAGAGGAGTGAAAATAATTTACCAGACGAGGAAATCATCTTTTTCCTCATGATCTGAGGCTGGTTTAAACTCAAAGAACGGGATTATATATCATAAATCATCATCTCGTGATGATGATTTGTGATTTGGGAGAGATTTAGGTTGGAAAGAACTTTAAAGACCCTCTCCTTCCAACGCCTGCCACGGGCAGGGAGGTGTCCACTGCAATCTGGGAAGAGTTCTCAAAATATGTACAGACATTTCATAAAATATCTGCACATGTTCCGCAGAATATCTGTCTGTGTTTTCTAAAATATCTTTACTCATCTTGACAGCATCACCCAATCCATTTTTAGTTGTCCCTGCCCAGTTCTCTTTAAAGCCAGGAAATCTCAGCCCGTGGACATCTCGTGGCTGTGACTCCCCCAGATTTATTTCTCCCAGTGAAGGAAAGTATTTTTGCCCTATTTATTTGTTTAGGGGTTTTTTTTTTTTGCTTCCCATTTTCAGTTTCACTGTCTCCTGATTTCTGAGCAGAAGCTCCAAATAACTCCTGTGGAAATCAGCCATTATTGAGGATTCTTTAATCACGCCTCGTCTCAGTCACCCCTTTCCCAAGATTAAACCCTTCCAATCCCCCTGATGCTCCCAAAGGTGCTGGGAAAGCAGCAACAATTAAACAGCAAATCTGAACACAGAGGCATTTGCAGAAGCAGCAGTGACAGAGTGCACTTTCCTCCTGATATAAATATATTTATAGACAGTTCTCTCTATATATAGACAGACACCTGTATTATATAGAGACATAGACAGGTTTTCATTAAATTCAATTCCAATACAACCACCCAGAATGGATTTACCCCATCATGGGATTTGGGTTTTTTAATTCCTTTTTCCTGCATCCGTTTCCCCTCCCACCCTTCCCCTGATAACAATTTCACAGGATTATTAAGGTCGGAAAAGCCTTCCAAGAGTGTTCACCCAGGAATTCACACTCAGGGCGGAGGGCAGGTAAAGGGGAAGCTTTGGGGTCCTGACTCACCTGAGCCTGGAGATAATGAGATGAGAAAAGTCCCAAAATAAGTAATTAATAACCCCAAAATAAATAATAGCCTGAAATAAATATTAGTGCCAAAATAAATATTAGTCCCAAAATAAATATTAGTCCCAAAATAAATAATAGTCCCCAAAAATGAATAATCCCAAAATGACCCATAGCCCCAAACCAGCCCTGGGGGTTGAGCTGTGATCCTCAAGGTCCCTCCCAGCCCCTTCTGGGATTCTGGGATCAAACAAAAGGAGGAACTGAGGCACAGAATGCCCAGGACCCTTTTACTCCCTGTGGGGTGAGGTGGGAGCAGCTACAACCACACCTGGGAATATTTCGCAAAGGGATTCATGACAGGAAAGGGGTGGGGGGAGAAAAAAGGAAGCAAAATGTGTCGGGTAAATTCTCCTCACTGAATAATTCCTCCTGCTCTGATAGCGATGCATAATTACAGCCCGTGCCGGCCTATTATGTATTAGTTGGGGGTACTAATTAGTTAATGTTTGTACAGCTCCTGGAAGATGTAATGTGCTCGAGCATTATCATTAACTGAGCAGAGCATTCAGGATAAATTCTCTTTTACTCTTAACTCAAGAGCAGGATCACCTACACCCTTTCAGATCGGTGGAACGTGGCACCCACTGGTCTCGTCAGGGAGGGAAATTCACAGTTTAGGGCCCGGGAGGAAGCAGGGAGAGCTCCTGGCTGCTGAGCAGATTAAAAGGAGAGGATTTATGGCCGCTTTGGGAGGTCCTGCTGTGGACCCCAGGCAGGACTGATCCGCCCAGGTGGCAGCAGCTGAAGTTTACCAGGTGAGATCAGTCGGTTCCTCATTTGACAGAAAACCAGAAGCTCCTCTGGCCTGTCAGTGCTGCTCAGCCCCTCTGAACCCCGAAGTCCTGAAGGCGTGCGGGTGCCTTGCAGCAGTATTTAGTATTTATTGGGCCAGAAGAGCCAAAATCCACCGTGTACTTCTATTATTGCCTTAACCTGATCAGCTCAGTGCTCCACTGCTGCAGAAAGGAAGAAAAACACCCCAAAACCCCCTCAAAATGTGGATATTCAAAGCCTCAGTATCTGCTTCTGAGTCTCAGAAGGGAAGCATTCTGAGAACCATTAAGAGGGGGTTTTAATTAATTAATCCCATCTCCACCCTGCACAGACAAAGGAACCCTGTCCGTGGCCACAGAGGGGACAGAGCCCCAAAGCCTCAGAGGTGACAAAGCCCCAAAGCCCCGCTGCTGTTTGTCCCTCAGCAGGCAGCAGGGGATGGATGCTGCTGGGGATCTCTCCTGTCAGAGCAGCTCACCCTCATCTGGAACAAAAGTAAAAAATAATTAAACCTGAGCACACCACGTCTGCAGTGAGGAGGGTTATTTCAAAGGAAAGCAGGGGGCGGAAAACAGACCACGGGGATTTTAAAGCACTTTTTTCAATGTTTTCTAACGAACTCGAGCTGTAGTGTGGGCCAGCTTTAGCTCTTGTGGAACTGTGCAGTTTTGTTGACATCTGTCTCCTGACTGACTGTCTTTTCTTTATTTTGGGCTGGACTTGATGATCTTAAAGGTCTCTTCCAACCGAGTGATCCTGTGATCCTGTGACTCTGTGATCCTGTGATCCTGTGACTCTGTGATCCTGTGGCTCTATGATCATGTGATCCTGTGATTCTGTGGTTCTTTATTATTCTGTGATTTTGTCATTCTGTGTGACCCTGTGATCCCGTGACTCTGTGATCCCGTGGTTGTGTGATTTTGGGATTCTCTGATTCTGTGGAAGGCAGAGTGTTGGGACGTGGATCCTCCGAGCCCATCCACATTCTTATGCTCCAAGAGAGGAGGATGATCCATCACCACCCGTCTGGGTTGCTTTTGAAACTTCCAACATTTGCATTTTTTAATAGTTCTGGGCTGCAGGTAAATGATCCATGAAAGAGGATGTCAGGCACGTCCTTTTCCTGCAAAATCCACGGAAAATCCTTGAGAGGCTCCTCTGGAAAGGGCAAACGGATCCCGAGCCCAGGACACAAAGCCAGGCTCTGCTGGTGCCCCGTTCCCTGGAGCAGGGACATTGCAGAGCGTGGAGCAGCCCCTGGAGCAGGAGCTCAAACTCAGCAGAGCCCCTGTGCTCCACCCTCCCATCAGTACAAACAGCCAGAATGGAAAGCAAAACCAGGAGGGAAACAATGATCAGGCCATTGACCAATAAAGTGGATTTTTGCTCGAAAATTTAAGATCTCCTTGTGAAACACGAAGGGGGAAATATCACTTCAAAGTGCCTTTGGAAAAGATAAAAATGGGCAGCGCCAGAGCAGCAGCCTTTGTAAGGATCCTTCCTGGAGAGAAACCTGGCGGGTTCAAGGACCTTCCCTGAAGAAATCAGCTGAGGCTCAGAGGAGGGAAAAAACCCCTGACAATAAAAGAGATGGGGAGGGAGGACAGAAAAGCTTCAGATGAAGCATCAGATGGATGAAGGGATGGAAATGCATGAAATAAAAAGATGAGCATTGCCGACTGGCAGGGAGCCAGGGGGCACGGGGAGCTCTGTCTGATGTTCCTGCCGCTCTCTCTTCCAAGCTGAGGATGAAAGAGTCCCGAGCAGAGGATTTCCAAAGGAAACAAAGCAATGCTCACAGCCACAATAATCAGCAGCCAGCACAAGGAGAGGGGACAGAAAATGCCCACCTGGAAGGGGAAGAAAACAAAGGCAGAGCCGATGCCCAGGGACACCCCGGCGTGAGCAGGGCCCCAGCGGGATCCCGGAGTGCCAACAGTGAGCCAGGGGGGGAAAACACAGAGAAAAGAGGATTTCGTTTTTTGCTATTATTGTTTTTGAAAGGTTTGTAAAGACTGGAATTCACAGGACAAGGGGTGGGTGTTATCTGGGAGCAGCACACCTGCAGCCCTGGTTCTGTGCCTGAGGTGTTTTGGTTTCCTGAAATTCCTTTCCCAGGGAATTTTCTGTAAACAGGAGAAATGTTTTTGTCACTGTACCTTTGTTATTCATTCCTTTCCCCAGGAGGGGCTTCTTCTTGCTGTCCCTCTGCTCTGAGCAATGGGAGTGAAGAGGTTTGTCTTTGTGTCCCCAATCCAACTGGTCTGTGTGAAATAGTCTAAAAGGGAGACACATCCCAGAAATCAAGGAGTCATTTCCAGCCCTCTGGATCTCGGGGTCTGTGTCCTTGTGGTGTCAAACAGCATCACACGCCCTTCCTGCCCCCGGAGCTCCTCTGGAACTCAGCCACACACGGCTGGGAATTTGGGGACAACTCCTTCACCTGCCTCGTTTCTGCTGCTGAGGGAAACACCCCGGAGGGTTTGGTCCACCCCAGTGGCTTTGCAGGGCTCCAGGTTCTCTCATTCCCAGATTTTCCCCCGTGGAAATCCAGGCTCCTACGCTCCCCTCCAGATTTCCGAGCTCTGCCACGGTTTTGTGCGAAGAACAAGAAGATGTTTTCAGTGTGGTTTGCCCAGAGTGGGGCTCTGACAGCCCAGGCTGCCCCTCCAGGGTCAAGGAAATCTCCTTGGTGTGAAGGTGCTCCAAAGAGTAACTTTACAACTCGCAGTAAGGCAAGGCTGTGTTCTTGCACAGGCATCCCCTCGTGACTGTTCCGACCTCCAGGTAACTCAAACCACCCCAGTCCCGTGTTTGGGAAGTCTGGAATAACACAGAAACATCCCAAATGGTTTTTGAACTTCCAGCTTCCACCTGGGACTGGCCCAGAGGTGCCAACAATCCCCATTTTCAATCTCAGCATCCACTGGGAGCAGCTCCAGCCCGTGGTTTGTTCCCTGGAGGGTTCATCCTGATGCCCCTGGAGGAGGGAAGAGTTTCTGTGGAGTTCTCCCTCCTCTTCTGAGCGCTTCATTTGCTTCCCGACTGCAGCTGGCGCCAGGCAGTTTGTAAACAGCTCTCCAGAATTAATAAAAAATTAATACACGCTGTAAGAAATGATCAGAAATCACATGTGACCTCTTATTTATGTGCTTATGCTGCTTTAAAATTCATCAATGTTTAACCAGTACTCCTTAAACCACTTACAAAATGTACACACGGGCACTAATTAATTGCTGCTGTTAAGTCTGAATTGAGGCCAGCCCCTGCCTTGTCTTACCCGGCCACCAGGTCAGGATGAAAAACAACAGCCAGAGGTGGATTGTAGAAACCATGAAATTCTAAAATGAAGGAGTAGGGGAAAGGTCATGGGGTTTGCATGGGTTTTGTTTATTATTTATTTTGTTTCCTTTGACCTGAATTCAGCTGTGTGCTGCTTATTTGGGTTCATACCTGATAATTACTTAAAACAGTGAACACAGAATAATTAAATCGCTCAAAGGCTTTTTCGTTTTTTTGAATATTAAAGATTAAACCTGTCCTGCCACACCCCCTCCCCAGTGAAGGAGGGATTTAGCACTTGCTGGGAATGAAGAGAAATCCATTCTATTTTTTTTTTTTTTACCTGACACATTTTCAAAAGGAATAATTTTCTTTTCCCCCCTTTTAGATCCTGATTTTTCTCCTTAGTGATGATTTAACCCGCTGTTCCAGCTCAAACTAAAAGACAGACTTCAAGTGAGGATTTTATTTTCTAGCAGAGTTCTGTCTCTGAAGGATCCATCCCCAGGTGGCACCAGGAGAAGGAATTTTACCCACTGCTGGGAGGAAGGAGGCAGAGAACTCAGCACACCCAGCTCCCTCTCTGGCAGCCCTGGAGAAAACTGGTATGGATTTATTTGAAGTGGAAAAAGCATTTCCCGGTCAGAAATCATCCACAGGAAACATCCCAAAGCCATGGGAACACCCCGGGGGTGTGGCTGCTCGGGTTTTCCTGGTTTTCCAAACCTCTTCCACGGCTCCCCTGAGCCACGAGTTAAACCCCAGATTCCTCCTCCTCCCGGATGAGCTTAATGCCACGCTGGAGAAAGGAATGATTTTAGCAGCTGGACGAGTTATTTCGTGCTGTGGAGGTTATTAACCTTTGGAACAAATTATCAGGGAAGTGGAGTTTGCTCTGCGAGTCCTCGAGTGACTCTCCGGAGGCGCCTGTTCCTGCAGGGAACTCGCTGGTGCTGGAAACAGGGAAATCGGGCGGCCCTGGATGGGCGAGGTGGCAAAGCAGGTGGGGAAGTGCCTCTGCCCCACTTCCATTTTTTACGTGGAATGAGAAAACCCTGGGATGGTTTGGGTTGGGAAGGGCTTTAAAAACCCACCCAGGGCCATTGCAGCGACACCCTCACTACACCCAAACGTGTACGAGACTCAGGGCAAAATATCAGGGAAATATGATTTTTTTTTCCCCTACTTTTCCTCATCACCTCCATGGAAAACTCGTTGAGGCAACGTTGATTCCAGTCCCTCACCTTTTACAGCAAAACAACGGCGCCCGGACCTCGCTCTCGAAAATTAATAGAATAAATTTGGGAGCTAATCACAAATAGAGAGAGGTTAATCAATTCCTCAGATTGCTGAGGAATTTATACGCACTGGGACCCTTAACACATTCAACAAAGCAACAGCACCGAAGGAAATGCCCATAGATCTTGTTTTCAAATAAAAATTTCTCGTAATTCAAAATCGCCAGTGGGCTCCTTCCTCTCCTGATTTGTACAGTTTGTGTTCCCACCGCAGAGGAGCCACGCTCTGCCTTCATTTGCCTTCACAAGTGACATTGATGTGGCTTTTAAAGCCAGCGGCCTCATGTGTGATTTAGAGGCTCCGAAAAAGAAAATTATAACTCTGGGGGAAGAAATGGCTGCGAAATTTCCATTGAAATTGTTCGATTTCACTCCGGGGACCAGGCGGCACCTGAGAGGCTTTAAGTCAGTCTCTGTTGCATTTGAATATAGGCTGGAGTTTTAAAAGCACTAAACAGCCCTGTGCTAATGCCTCCCCAAGACAAAGCGGAGCTCTCCAGACTGGCTTTTAAGGCAGGAACAAAACAGGCGCGGCTGGAGGCTCCAGATGAGCTTTTCCCTTTCATGCAGCAGCAGCAGCCAAAGCCCAGCCCCGCTCCAGAGCCCCCCCAGAGGCGGCAGTGAAAGGCAGGGCGCCCCAGCAGAACGGAGGGGAGGGCAGGGACAGGAGTCAGGGGGGATTTTCAAAGGCCCGAGGGCTGGTTTCACTGCTCAGGTTCTAATGAAAGTCAACGTGACTTTGCTTCGCTTTCTCCTTTTGAAGCCCCTGAAGGGATCTTTGCCTGCTGACAGTAAATTACAGCAGAGTTTACAACAGTTCCCAAATCCTCATCCCGGAGCCTCCTGCTTGCCAAATTCTCGGCAAGGAGGGACATGCTCCAGCACTGGGAAGAAGGGTGGGTTCAGTTTCCTGTGGAGAAACTTCCTCCCACACGAGGAAACGGCTTCAGGTTGCACCAAGGGAGGGTGAGGTCGGATATCAGGGGAAATTTCTTCCCCAAAAGGGTCTTCAGGCACTGAACAGGGGCAGTGGTGGAGTCTGCAACCCCAGTGGGAATTAAAATCCGTGTGGATGTGGCACTTGAGGACATCATCAGTGGTGCCTTGGCAGTGGACTCGGTGATTTTAGAGAGTTTTTCCAGCCTGAGCAATCCCATTTCAATTTCCAGCCCTTTTGATTCCACGGTTGTGTGCACCCTTGATTCCTGCAGAGCCCTGGGCTGTGCCAATCAGCAGGACACATCCCAACACTCCAGAGCTCAAGGAACTGCTGTGGTTTCCTTGGATAATTGGAAGAGGAAGGAGGATCCAGAGGGGCAGACCAAGCTCTGGCTTGAGATTCTTCTGCAAATTAGAGCTGCCAAGGGCTGCAGACCCACAGGAAAGGGGAGCAGAGCCTGACTGCCCAGTGGGATGGTGTGTAATGCCAGCTGGGAATGTCCCCATTCCCACTGCCCAGTGGGATGGTGTGTAATGCCAGCTGGGAATGTCCCCATTCCCACTGCCCAGTGGGATGGTGTGTAATGCCAGCTGGGGCGTGTCCCCATTCCCATCCTTCCCGCCTCATTCCCACACACTCCTGGCAGAGCTGCTCTGAGCCTGGGGGAGATCAGAAGGGGAGCAGAGAGATGGGTACAGAGTCTTGGTGAGCTTCAGCATTTGCAGCATTTTCTTTTCCATCCTCTGAAGTGTGACTGGGGTTTGTTTCCAGGCCAGGGCTGATCCCACCGGGTTGTTCTGCCTTTTCTCCAGAGACTGGGCAGCAAAGCCGGACCTGTCCAGGGGATTCAGACTGCCTTTAATGGCTTTGAACTGGAGGGTGGGATGGGATATGGGGAGAAATTCCTCCCTGGGAGTGTCCAAGGCCAGGCTGGACAGGGCTTGGGGCACCCTGGGACAGTGTGAGGTGTCCCTGCCCGTGGGACTGGATGGGATTTAAGGTCCTTTCCAACCCAAACCATTCCATGATTCCACAGCAGCAACAGAGGAAAACGACATTCAGAACTCCAGGGCTTCTGTTTCCTCAAAATCTCGGACGAGACAGGGCAGATGGAGGTAAAATGATGGCTAAAACGTGTCCGTGTTTATTCCGAACTTCCTGTCAGAGCGTGTACATGGAACCTCTGCCCGACCTCGGGAGCTGCTGACCTCCCATCCCGCTGAATTAAAGGGATAATGATGAGCAGCACTCCTCTCCTTGTCCCGTAATGGGAGAGGTGCCTGGCAATTAAGCAGCCTTTGCTGATTATTTCAGGACAATCAAGCCACGGCAGAGAAATGGGGTTGGAAGGGAAGAGCAGTGTCAGAGGCGCAGTTAAACAATGGCTGGTTTGCCCGTCATTCCACCAATTATTGCAGGAGGGGGAGAAGGAAAACTATTTATAACCTGTCAGTCTCCAGAAACCACAATTATGATGATTTAATTAACACATGGAGAGGCTTTAGGCAATCACATCGTTCTAAATTTAAGAAGCAGCACATTTCAGGCCCGGGATGATTTAGAACATTTAACAAATGCTGGTTGAACCGGGGCAGGGATTTGATGGCCTCGTTGGTTCCTTTCAAAGCATCCATCACAGCCCAAGGATAATCCAAACTGCCGTGGCAGTGAGGGGTGAGAGCAGCCAGGAACCAGCAGGGCTTCCAGAGGCCATCACACGGAGGGAGAAGCTGATTTTTAACGAGGATGGACTGAAAATGAGCAAAACCACACAACTCAAGTCTCTTCATCAAACACACCCTCGGTGCCTTGGAAAAGCCTGGAAAAAACCGGGATTTGGGTGGATGAGAGCGCAAGGCATGGAGAGTGAGCCTGACCTGTCCCATGGACACCTTGGAGCTTGCACTCAGTGCCAAATGCTCCTTCCTTGGCCTGGTGCCCTGGAGGCCAAACCTTGGCCTAACCTTGGGCTGAACTCTTCCAAAGCTGGGCTCAGCTGGAGCATCCAAAACCAGGATCACAGAATGTGCAGGTTGGAAGAGACCTTCAAGATCCTCCAGCCCAACCCAGCCCCAACACCTCAACTCAACCCTGGCACCTTTGTACCCCACTGCAACTCCTGAGCTCCGCCCGGTGCCATGGAGGACGTGCCACATCCCCTCCACATGTCACACCCACCTCGTTCCTCTCCTGGCACAACCCTCCTGCTCAGGCAGGAAATGTTCCGTGGTTTTATTTGACTAAAGGACTCGCAAATCTCAGGATAAAGTCAAGGATAAAATCAGTTTTCCCTGTGAACAAAATACACACCTGGACAAGGACACGGCACCAAAGGCCCCCTTGGATCACGGTCAGATTGATCCTGTTGGTTTCCCCCACAGCCCAAATCCACAAATATTACTTTTCTTTTTGTTATTGTGCATTTCAGAGGAAACTGAATAAAACTGTGGTGGTGAAAGAACAAGAAAGAGCAATTACAGAGCTCTGGTGATGAGCTGCCAGCCTCAGGACAAGGCCTCATGGAGCGAATGCAGTGCCTGGAATGTGCTCAGGGAAGTTCCCCAGCTCGGGAGAATTTGGGAGAGGTGGGTTCAGCTCCTTCCTTCGCCTCTGAGCTCTGCGTTTTCCTGGAGCAATCCACTCCCAAGGCCTCAGCAGCACTTGTATCCCAAGCCCAAACCCCTGATGAGCTCCTCTCTCAGCCAGGCACCAGAGGAAGCACGGAGTAAGAGTTTCAGAAGTGTTCCACATCCTCCTGCATTTCCTTTCCAAATTTGCAGCCCTCAATTGCTGCAGGAGGCAGCAGCTGGCTCAGCTCCGCCGGAAACACGGCCAGTCAATTTTGGGAACATCTTTGGGAGCTCTCACGCTTGGCAAGTGCTGAGCCCAGGGAAATTGTGCCCCCGTGTATTCCTTGCTGCATCCCTGGTGCCTCTCCAGCACAGCTCCCCTTAGGCCGGGGTTATTTTTGCAATGCCAAGGGCAAAGAGAGGCTCGGAGTGGTAAAAAACTGCCCCAAAGCTGGACTGTCCAAGGCCTGGCTGGACGGGGCTCGGAGCATCCCAGGGCTGGGGAAAGTGTCCCTTGGCATGTGCAGGGGAAGGGCCATGGCAGGGGGTGACACTGAGCCATCCTCAGGGCTCCTTCCATCCAAACCAGGTTGTGACTCAATGATTTCTGGGATGTGCCTTCTCTGAGCCCCGTCTGAGCTGCTCCTGCCCTGGGCAGAGCTCTGAGGAGCAGCACTGTCACCTTCCCCTTCCCTGACTCTCCCCACACCAACCCAGGGCTCAAGACACTTTCCCTGGGCTGATTCACCCTCAGTTTACAGTCCAAGACAAATTTTGGGTTCCACAGTCAGAGGGCTGGAAGAAGAGAGGGAGAAGGAGCCAGAGCATGGAAGGGAGCAGAATTCAGTCAACAGTGCTCATCCTCCTGTGTCCTGGAAGAGGCACTGGGAATAAATCCCTGGTGCTTTGGCCCTGCAGTGGGCACAAAGGGTTAATGGAGAGTTTCTGCTCTCATCTCATCACTCCTCCTTCCAGGTCCTGCTCTTTGCAGTGTCCCAGCTGTGGGATCACCCCCAAGCCCTGATGATCCCACACCTCAGCCATGGGGTCAGCATTCCTCACAAACCCCTCAGGCTGATGGCCAAAGGAAATGCAACCACTGCTCTTAAAAGGAACTGAAAAGTCTAAAATTCAGGCAGTCCTTGAGTGATTTCTCCCGTGAGGTCACAACAGCCCCTGAGCTCAGGCTGAGCCCCCAGGGCACCCCTTTTAATGCTGAGCTACAGAACTGGAGCCTCACCCCAAACCCTCTCTGGAGATGGAAATTATTCTGGTTTATCCTCTTTGCTTCTTGCTCCAAGCAGCACCACGATGGTCAATAAATCAACAATAAAACCAGCACGCCAACATTTCCCTTTAATCAGGCTCAGAAGAAGGTGTGCAGCAGCCCACCGAGCCTGCACACCTTTAATTCCTCTATCAGTGTCCTCCTTCCCAACGGGAGGAGGGGAAGGAGCACAATTCCAGCCGAAGGTGATCCCGTGTGTCTGATTTCAAACGTGTGAACACGAGTGCCAAGCAGCCCCGTCTTCACTCCTGTGGCAGACACAGCAGAGCTGTCCCTGTGTGTGAGCAGGAGCCTGTTTATCCACGGGCCATGGCCAGACACAGGGAAGGAGAGGCAAACACAGCAGAGCTGTCCCTGTATGTGAGCAGGTGCCTGTTTATCCAGAGGCGCAGGAGGAGAGGTGCAAAAAGGCGACCTCCCGGCGCTCAGGTCACACAAAAAGCTGTTCACCTGTCTGCCCGTTGTTTGTTTTGTCCCTGCCAGCCTGGGAAAGGGGACAGCAATGACCTTCCAGGAGACAGAAACATTTTCCTCCTCCCCAGAGCACCTTGCCAGCCAGCCATTCCCAGATATCCTGTGAGTGTGACACGCATCAAATACGGAACGCCGCAGCCGGCTTTATGAAAATCCCTTTTACGGCTTCCAGAGCTCCAGCAAACACACAAATAAATGGGAAAGTGAGAGAGGGGGAGATGCACAGAGCAAATCCCAGGCTGAGGGAGGGAGCAGCACTCTGCTAACCGGATGGCCAGAGCCAAAATCAGGAGCATCCAGTTATTTTAGCCAGCCTTGCCAAGAGACTAAACAGACGAGCACCGGCCAGGTGTCAGTGATTATAATCCCTCTGCTGCCAAAGTCGCTCCCGTTTGCAGCCAGCCTGCCTTTGGCTCCCTCTCCCCAGCACACGGAACAATTCCTGCAGCAGGGAATGGGAAGAGCAGTCCCACAAAGCACAGCTGCTCCGGGGCAGCTCCCGCCTGCGGGCCTCTGCTGAATGCCCAAAACCTCATGGAACTGTAAAGCAACGCTGTCCCTGGGGCTGCCGTGGAGAAAAGAGCCTGTGGAAATACCTCAGCACATCATTCCCAGGCTGGTTCTGCCGTGGAAAATGAGTGGTTCATGGATGAGATGAGCTGGAAGCTTCCACACCCCAGATGATCCCAAAATGAAGGTACCAGCTGTGCTCACCTGCCCTCTAAAACCACCCCACCACCCCCAGCAGGGTCTGATCAGGCATCTCTTTCCTTTCCCAGCTCAAACGGAACGGATCCATCACCCTTTCCCAAAAAAACACACCATTTTTGGACCCTCAGCTGCCCCCGGGCAGGGGTGGGGTGAACACATGAAGGCAGACAAGGCTTTGGGCTGCAGGAAGTAAAATCAATCAGCTGCTAGGCAATGAGTCCTGGGGCCTGCCTGCCCTCACGCAGCCAGCCAGGCACTCCTCTCCCCTCTGAGGGCTTCTTTTTTTGGGAGAAACGTCAGGCTGAGTGCAGGGAATGAGGCAGGCAGCCCCCGGGGAGGATGGGCCCGAGCTGCATCACACCTGCACAAAATAATAGTTTTCCACAAGTACGGGTAAATTAGGAAATAAAGAGAGGTTCCATTTCCTATATTTTTTTTTTCACCAAACACAAACCCTTTCCACTGCTGAAGCCTCTACAAGGGGTTTTTCTTACCATTTTTAAGTGCTGTACAGTGAATATCTCTCCTTTTACAAGTGGAACCTTGTAGCTATGGAGACGCAGAATGTCAAATCCAAGCTGAAGACAGGATTTCAGTGGGGGCTTTGGGTTGGTACATGTGCCTTCAATGATCTGCTTTCCATCTCCTGAAGTCTTTATTATTCTCCATTATTTATTAGTCTCTAACAGCGTGCAAAGAGCCGCTGGATGTTCAACAAGGACACGGACACGGGGTGACCTGTCAGAAACAGCTCTGGGTCATCCTGCACCGTCTGATTTACACCCAGGGGCACCACAAACCCTCCCTCAGCCCTGCAGAGCTGCCATCGGTTTCATTTAACCCAGATAAAACCGTTGTGGTGCTGCCACAGCCCCTGGAACCCAGGTGAGCTGGGGTCCCCTGGTGTTTGATGCTGTGTGTGACAACTCGGGGGAATCCCACCAGGCTGACCTCAGGTGTGTCTGCACCTGGGAGGGCTCCTGAGCCTTGCAATTACCTGCTGTAATCCCAATTATCCAAATTCCGGTCTCCCGAACATCACCCCTGTCTCCTGCCATCCAAAATGCATCCGGGATGATGGTGCCATTGCCTGGGTGCTCAGTTGTCTGTTTAACAATGGAGTAAATCAAACATTTCAGTCGAGCTAATGAAACTTCAGTGGTGTTAAACCCGAGTGTGAAGGGGACAGAGCCTTCCAGGCCAGATTAGTGCTCTCTGTGACAGCCAGGGGAAATCCAAAATAACCTGAACATCACTCATTTTCTACCTGTGCTGGTAGCAGTGGATAAACCCAACCACACACCTTCACTCTGCATTTTCCTGGAGCAGTGACAGGGATGTGCCAGGCGGTTTTCTGTTCTGAAGACAACACTGCTCCAGAGAAAGCAACCCCAAAGCACTGCCTTTTCATTCCTTCCCCTTAACTCCACAGTCCAGAACCATCCAAAACCATCTGGGGATTTCAGGGGCCAAAAATGGAACCTCTCAAAGGCACCCCATTGTCAGAGAGTGAAAACGTTGGGTTTGGAACAATCCAGATCCCAGAATTGCAGCTCCCACTCTGCTCATCTTCACCACACCTCCCACAGCACCTGGGCACCAAATTCCAGGGCTCAGGATTCCCACAGCCAATCCCAACCCGCACAAAGGGCTGGGAATAAACTCCAACAGGCACATCAGACACTCTCAGGTAGAACATCCACAACCAAGGAAGCAAAGTCCACCTGGTGCCACATCACAGGCAGGATTAAGTGGCCAGGACTGCAATGGAATTGTGCAAATCCTCCTTTGCCAGCTCTAAATAAGCAGCAGCATTCCAAGCAAACCCGTCCCCTGCATCCACAGCAGTGGAGTCATTGGCAGGAGAGCCACAAAACCATTTGGAATTTCCTTGCAAAGCTGGACAGCAGAAGAGAAGCGCTGAGAGCTTTTCCTGATTGTGTTTCCCATGTTGCTGAGTCAAATCCCAACACAGCCCGAAGGTTGTGGAAATCAACTCCAGCAGGGCTGTCTAAGCCTCCACTGATCACCAAAATGAAATTAAACCCTGCAAGAATCCCCTTCTCCCAACCCAGATATTTGCAAATGTGCTGTTTGACAAAGGCTCACGTCCAGAGGAGCCTCTGTGCTTCTGCTGCTCCAGGAAAACAGCTCCAAGATCCTGCTGCAGTCCTGTTGTCCCCTGGTTTGCTCCTGAACCAGACCAAAAATGCAGGAAATCTTTGGCATTACCATTAAATAGGCCACGAACCCCACAAGGTTTGGTGTGGGGTCTGGAGAAGAGAGGTTTCCATATTTAGTTTTAAACCAGAAAAGGCTCTTAAGCTCCTCTGTATCTACCAATCCATTAAAAATAGGATTCTCTTGTAGCCACAGCTCATCAAATGGGTGCAAACAGGAGGAGAACAACACTCCAGATGCCTTTATCACAGTTGTTGACTCCAACTTAATCGCTTTTTTAATAAGTCTTAATTATTCAAAATAATCACCATCCCTTCCCTGCCTGTTGTCATTTAACGCGCGAGAACCTTCTACAGAGCAAACCCCAAAGCAGGAAAGAAAAAAAAGGAACAAAATCTCATTAATCTTTCTAATATTTAGAGATACCTCAAGAGCTTCGAACATTTACCTCTCCTTCCCAGCAGCTGAAATGGTTTTAGGAGGATCATGGTTCATACCTCGCATTCCCTGGAGCCAGAGATGGTGTAGGTGCAGGGTCCAGATCCATTAACGGATACATCCATGGTCTCAGAGTTTGTTGGCTTGTAGTCCACGTAATATTCCTGCAAAGGGGAGTTCATTTGCCTCTCCGACTCCCGGGCCTTTTTCCTGCGCCTCTTCATGAGCGTGTGCTGCTGGAGCTGCTTCATGCTGGCGGGATAACGCTTCCAGGACACGTAGATGACCAGCAGGATCATGGCCACGGAGAGGAAGAGGGCCACGCTGCCCGCGATGATCTTGTGGAAGGACACGTGCTCGTACTCCGGCTCCACCGCGGGCGTCGGGACGTCTGCCGAAGGGCTCGGCGCGGCGGACGTCGGCTGGTGGCTCTCCAGTTTGGAAACGGTGGGTTTGGGGATGAACACGGGCCTCTGCGGGGTTTTGGGAGCCTGGTAGGACCTTTCAGTGGCCGCCACCTGGATCTCGGCGCAGATGTTGTAGGTTTCCACGGCGTCGCTCACCTTCTCGCCCTGGATGTGTTTGGGGCCTGCGCAGATCATGGTGCTCTCCTTATTGCCCTTGAAATTCTTAAGCCAATTAAACAGGGGGCAAATACTTCGAGTACATTCCCACATATTCCCGGACAGAGTGATGGAGATGAGCGAGATCCACGTGTTGATGGTCTCCTGGGAGATGTTGGTGAGTTTGTTGGAATCCAGGTTCAGCTTTTGCAGGTTGGGCAGGCACTGGAAGGTGCCGGGCTCTACCCCCGCGATGTCGTTGCCCGATAAATCCAAGTTGTGCAAGGAACTCCAGGTCCACGTCAAGCCCTGGCTGATGGAGCGGATCCTATTCCACTGCAGGTAGATGGAGCGGAGGTTGAAGAGCCGCGGGAAGTGGGCAAAATTGATCTTAGAAAACTGGTTGTGCTCCAAGTGGAGCTCCGTCAGCTTCAAGAGGCCGGCGAAGGCGTTGCGGGACAAGCTCCGCAGGCGGTTGTAGCCCAGGTCCAGGAAGTCGAGGTTGCGGCAGTCCTGGAAGACGCGGATGGGCACCGTCTTCAGCGAGTTGGACCTCAGGTGCAGGATCAGCAGCTTGCGGAGGCCCTTGAACTGCTCCGCCTGCAGCACCTGCAGCTTGTTGTAGGACAGGTCCAGGTTGCGCAGGTTGGGCACGGGGTGGAAGGTCTTGTTGTGCAGGTGGGTGATTTTGTTGGAGCTCAGGATCAGCTCCTTGAGCCGGCGGATCCCCTGGAAGGCGTCCTCGTCCACGGAGCTGATGTAGTTGTGGTCCAGGTAAAGCCATATGAGCTGGTTGAGGCCCGCGAACTGGTGGGACTTGAGCTTCTGGATGCTGTTGTAGCGCAGGGACAAGCCCTGGGAGCCGCCGGAGATGTTGTGGGGGATGTCGCGGAAGGCGTGCGACTCGCAGTACACGATCTTGCCGTCGCAGCGGCAGTTCTTGGGGCAGGCTCGCTGCGCGCCCGCCAGCCCGGCCAGCAGCGCCAGGGGCAGCAGCCCCAGCAGCAGCCCGGAGCCTCCCCGCCGCTTGGCTACATGGAAACCTGCAACATCCGAGAGGAAAAAAAGGGCCGTTGGAAAGCCTGGAGGATAAACGACCGGATTACCGCGTCACCGGGGGCTCGGCGACGGCCCCAGCCGAGCGAGGGGGATGCGGGAGACAACCTGTTCGCCCCCTGCCTCGGCTCTTTGTGGTGCAAATCGCCGTCCTTGGAGCGCCAGCCTGGTCCCTCCTGCCCCCGCGGCCCCCGGACTGCCGCGGTGGGGCCCCGGCAGCGCCGGGAGCCCGTTTCCCCTCCCGTGCCCCGGCTCTCCGAGGAGCTGGGACGTCCTTAGAGCTCCGTGCCCGGGGTTTGAACAATAAACATATTTGTCAAGTCACTGTGCTGGATGCTCCATAGTGCTGGGGAGGAAATGAGCCAGAGCTTCTGCTCAGACGCGCTGCTCAACGTGCTCCTCAAGGAGAGCAACTGCAAGTCCAATCCCCCCCGCCCCAAATTACCCCAGGAAGAGGGAAATCTACTTCTCCTGAAGTTTGAGCCGTCTTTGTAACGTGTATTTATTGTAAAATGAGGCACTCAGTAAAGGTTTTACTTTTTGCACTGAGTGATTCGGGTTTAGGGGTGGGTTTAAGTGAAATTCGTGGGGTTTATGTACCTAAAATACGGAAATAGATGCAGGGAAAGTAATTTCATCCATCGAGAGAAGTGTGCCAGGAATGCTGGCGTGGGACCCCAACGCCAGGTAAAGGGAGGAGACATTTTCCTTTTAAATGAGCCACTGCCTTAGCCCACGTTCATTTAGACTCATCCACACATGGCTGTGAATACCTGGACGGTTCTTAATTTGAATTAATCCAGCAGATGATGAAAATACCCACCCCAACACTTCCAGATAGCAGCAAACCCAGAAAGTTTAAAGGGGGATATTTGTCTTTCAATTCCCCTCTCCTGATTGATTTTAAGGGTTTGCCTTTAAGATGTCATGCTTGTCATGCAGCAGCAGCGCTGGATGTGAGGACATATGTAATAATTGAATATATAGAATCCTGAATAATCCTGAGAGGGCGTGGAGGGGGTGTCAGAGCCCCCAGCACCCATCTGCACGCCTGAAATCATTTTAGGGCTGCTGCCTCTGTCCAGAGTTGCAGCCTTGCTGAGAATGAAAATGCATTCTTCCATCAGGAAATATTTCAAGGGCTCATATCTCCTTGATAAATAATCATGTTATTATTTGCCACACACTCACAAAACCAACCCAGCGCTGCAGGTCTTTAATCCAATTTTACACTAAGGGGCAATCTGCAAAAATAATTCCTGATCTAGAATGCTCCTGCCTTCCACTTTAATGGGTAGGTTTCTAATTTAAATCCTCATTTTTTTGCTCCGTTCTCTTTGCCAGCAGCAGCCAGCTAGAAATATGTTCTGGCTGTTACAGACTCGGGGGCTGGGGAGGGAGGGGGGAAGGAAGGAGGGGAATAAACCTGTCACACTCGGAAAAAAAAAAAAAAAAAACCGAAAAACAACCTGACTGGCAAATGACTGCTGGAAATGTAGCAGAGGTACCAGGGGCCTCTTCAAAACCACCTATGCAAGAAACAACTCCCCCCCGCCTCCCCTTGGCTTCCCACATCCTGCAAAGTGTTACCGCCAGCCCGGCGGTGCCGGGGGGATCGGGGGCTGAGGGCGGCAGGGATTTGGGGTGCGGGGCGCACCCGCAGCTCCCGGCGCCCGGCGCTGGGGCTTTGCTCCCACCAGCCCTTGAGCCGGGGCAGGAATTCACCCCCGGGCTCAGTGCGGTGTGTGTGAGAGCCCGGGGCGGGGGACGAGGGCTGAAAAGGCGATGGCAAGTGCCGTGAGTCACCTGGCAGCGGAGCCGCTGCTGCCGCCCGTGCCCCCCCCGCACCGGCGAATGATCCAGCTGCAAAACCCACCCCGCAGCTGCAGCCCTGCCAGCAAACAAACCACAAAAGTTCACTCACCCATCCTTTTGTCATCAATAACGTCCTCCTTCGCCTTTCTCCAGATGTTTTCTCCTCTCTCTTCCCTTTTTTTTTTTTTTTTNTCTCTCTTTCAAAACCGGTTCCTTCGCTCTAAAACCATCAGCATCTTCATGTCACAGCCCGGCCGCCGCTCGCCCCGCCGCCATCCAGCGTGCCCGCCAGGAACCCCGCAAAGTTCCCCGGAGAGGACCGGCGAGAATTTTGGGGGATGAGGAAGGGAAAGGATAGGGAAGGGGTTGGGGGTGGGGAAGACAGGACGAAGGCTGGGGGGAGTGTGGGGGGGTAGGGAGGGACTCTAAGCTCTGAGAGCCATTGTGGAAGTCATCAGAGAACCGGCGGCGTGAGGCGGCGATCGGCGACAGGAGCCGGAGCGGGCGATGGAGGAGAAGCAACTTCTCTGCCAGGAAGGAGCGAAGCTCTGCCGGCGCCTCGCATCCCTCATTCTGCTGCTTTTGGCCATTGCCGGGCACGGCGATCCATCCTCCTCCTCCTCCTCCTCCTCCCGGAGCGGACGCGGCCCTCCCGTGCTGTGCCAGAGCTCGCTTTAGCAGCCCCCCAGGCCGGGTTTATCCATGTAGCCGGTGGGGTTTAAAGTGTTTTGTAGCTGTGCTGAGAGGCAGCTCTGGTCTAATTCCGAGGCTTTCCAGAGCGCGATGATGCTCCGGAGCTGGTCGGTGCCGAGGATGGAGTTTGTGGAGCACCGAGTGCCCTCCACTGGAGGAAACCCAACGCGCATTGAAGGCTGAACAAGCGGGGCTGTCATGGCTCTGCAGACTTCGCTTCCCCCTCGGAAAAGAAAATTAAAGACACAGCATTGCCTTGCCCACCGTCCTCCCCTGGCAGACCCCTCCGCCCGCCCTGGATGGTGGAATGTTTATGGTGTGGGATTCTCCGGACGGAGACGCCAAACAAAACACCCGCTCCCCTCGGGATTTGCCAACCTGAGCCTGCTCTAATCCACCTGACCTGTGTGTTTGGCTTGGGCAAATTCTAAACTGTTCTTCTTTTTTCCTTCTTCTCCTTTTTTCCCTCTATTCCCGGGGGAGGTGGGGCAGGAGAAGGAATGTCTGCAGGTTAAAAGTGAGAGCCTTGGTACAGGGTGGAGGGGCAGGGGCTGTGATCACACCGATCACCCCCACAAAAGGCATTTGTTTTCACTGCGGGCAGCAACTCCGAATGTCAACACGTCTGTCCTGCTGCGGCTGGGACAGGGTTAATTCCCCACGTCGTTGCCTGTGGTGTTTTTTTTTCCCCTTTTTAACCCTAAGTGGCTTTTAGTCAGAAAAACACCGACTTTGATAAACAAGGCAGAACTGAAGCTGCAGAATCAGTGACACCTTTTTCCCTCCTCCGTGGCTCTGCCAGAGCCGGGATCCTGCAGAGTCCAGCCCGGACCCGGGGTGGGACCCGGGCTGTGACACCTCCCGGGGTCTCACCTCCGCCTGTGTCCGGCCAGGGATGGGTTAATTCCCAGTTTACCAGGGTTGGGTTAATTCCCAGTTCACCAGGGCTGGGGTAACTCCCAGTTCACCAGGGCTGGGTCAATTCCCAGTTCACCAGGGCTGGATTTATTCCCAGTTCACCAGGGCTGGATTTATTCCCAGTTCACCAGGGCTGGGTCAATTCCCAGTTCACCAGGGCTGGATTTATTCCCAGTTTACCAGGGCTGGGTTAATTCCCAGTTCACCAGGAAGGTGCCAGAGGGATGTGGAGCAGCAGGATCTCCCTGAGGCGCTCCTGGCAGCCTCTTTACCCCGGAGCTGCCTGCACTGAATGCTCAGGGCAGGTCCAGGGTCCCACGGGGACCGTCTGTGGCTCCGGCACACGGGGGCTGCTCAGAGGGCAGCACTGGGCTGTTCTGAACAGCTCTAACAGCTCCCAAAACTTGGATATTTGTGGCACTTCCATCCCTCCCTGTGCTAAACACCCCCATCAGTTATTTGGGGAGCAACTCCCTGCCCAAATCCCACTTCAGCTGCCAAAATGGTGCCTGTGCTTTATAAAGTTAGTCATGAGCCAACCATCGTGTGTTACTTAATTTTTAAACATTTAAAATATTTCCCACTGTGGCCCAGGAACTCCCTGCTCAGCATCCCACAGCCTGGATCGCTGGGGGTGCCTGGGGGCCACCGGTGACCCCACTCGGTGCCAAAAATGAAAACTGCACCAATCTCAAGGTCAGATTCCAGCCCTTCCATGCTAATTCCCCATTCCTGGCTCACTGCTTGCCCCTGCAATCCATCCCAGATGGAGCTACCCCTGGCCAGCCCCGGGATCCAGCCCTGTGAAGGAGCAGGAAAAGGACTGGGACACGGGATGGGCCAAGAGTTCAATCGCATTCCGAAAAATTAATAATAATCCACAAAAACAACCCACAGAAACCAACCTGTCCTCCCCTATATCTGCATCCAGACTGCATCTGCACCCACACTGCATAAATATTCACTTCTGAATAAAAACCCTTGCTTGGTTTGTTCTGTTATGACAATTTGTCGCTACCTATAGATCAGATATTCATTTGCATATGAAAAATATCATCATTAATCACTATTTTTATTCTGGATTGGACAGCAGCACACACAACTCCCTCAAACAAGATTCAGAACTTAATTATCATAAGTGATGTTGAAAATACCTTTCCCATATCTCAGTTAACCCCATCTGCATCACAGCCAGGAGCGCTGGAGCAGGAATTCATATTTATTATCCCCAATAAGTGCAAAAGCTGAAGTGTGCAGTTATTTATTCCATCTTGGGTTGATAATTCTCCGGGATGGGTCCATTTGAAACTCTGCCAGGCCTGGGAGTGAGAAGAGCAGTGCCCACAGGAAATGCACCATTTCCAGGGATGTTTTTCCCCAAACCCTCGGGGCCTACAGGAGCCGAGGCAGCACAGCCCTGAGCTCTCCTTCTGCCACGCACCGAGCCCCAAAATCCCCACATTCCTTCCAAAAGGCAGAATTTTGCTGCCTTCTAAATCCTGTGATGCTCTAATGGAAAATTTCACAAATTCCAAGGCAGAAAACTTGAGGAGCTGAGCTGAACCAAAGGAGTTTCACTCTGCAGCACAAACGCCACCCCCTCCTTTTATTTATTTTTTTATTTTCTTTTACATCTTCTGATGAAATAGAAAACAAACCCGCTTGAACATTTGCCAAGGGAGAAGAAATGGGGAGGTTTTCATCAGCCTAAATCAGAGACTCTGAGCTAAAAAACACATGGAAATCCGTGGTCATTGTCCAAAATCTGTATAAATCGAGGTAGAAAAATAAACTCACTGACGGTGTGAGTGTCGTTCTTTTCGTGTCCCACAGCGACAACACACCACCGGCTCAGGGAAGGTTTTTGGGCAATGAGAACGTGTTTTTCCTCATCCTCCTGACCGCAGGAGTGCCTCACTCTGTTAGCATGCAGCTCCAGTGGATGATTTGGTGATAAGGCCTGCTTGGACTCAATTTATCTGGGCTGTGTTCACTTGCTCCCTTTTAATTTGGCCTCGTTCTCCAAGGATGAAACGGATCCACGGCTCAGGAATCGGCTGCAGCTTTGTTCCAAGGGCTGCAGGACTCACACCCTGGGTTTTCCTTTCCCCCCTCTCCCCACCGCTGGTAAATGATGAATAAATTAGCAATTTGCCTGTAATGGCTGGAGCAGCTTCATTAATACCCTGTCAGGGCAGTGCTTGGTACAACTTCTGACATTGAGGCTCTAATGTCCTGTGAATTATGGATGAAGGTGCTCACGTCCAAGTTCTTATCTCCGGCTCCTCATGTGCTAAGTGTTTAATTGTCAACAATTCATGACCACTGCCTTGGGCTGCTGCATTAACACCGAGTGCAGCGAACCCCCCGGGATTCCTGGCTGTGCTGGTGCCCTGTCGGTGTGCACGGGTTTGAAAGAAAACCTGTGGTTTGCACAGGAGACACCAAGAGCACCACCAGGAAATCCTGCCCTGCCACTTCTCACCATCCCAGCTCTTCCCAGCCAGGTCACAGCCTCCCCCAGAGATCCCTTTCCAGAGGCTGAGCATCCTTCACACCCGTCGACATCAAGGGCACTCAGCTCCTCGCCAAATCAGGCTTTGCCTCCTCGGAGTTACCCGAGGAGCCTCTTGCAGGAATTGCACTTGAAAATAACAATGGAGCGTGTGTCGGATGGGGGAGACGCTCAGAGCAGCTCCTTCCCAGCACAGGACTCGGGTGAAACACCCGGGGTTGAGATTTTCACTCCAGCTCCTATTCCTGAGCCCTCTCCATGAGGAGTGGGGGTTCATCCCCCTTCCAGGAACGAGCCTCGTGTTTCTGGCAGCATAAACAGATCGGACAGTGAGGTTCCAGGCTGTTATGTTTCGTATGACTCTTTCAGGATTAAACATAAAAAAGGTCTGCAGGGAGAGACATTGCAGGACAAAAGAGTAAAGAAAGGGAAATTACCCAAAGTAGCTGTTAAGTCACTAAACAAAGGAAA
This sequence comes from Cyanoderma ruficeps, assembly GCA_008694505.1. Classification (NCBI taxonomy): domain Eukaryota; kingdom Metazoa; phylum Chordata; class Aves; order Passeriformes; family Timaliidae; genus Cyanoderma; species Cyanoderma ruficeps. Next base: position 286,913 of record VZDJ01000331.1, read on the forward strand.
TCCAAGCCATACAAAAATATAAGAGAACAGGAAAATGGGAATCAAGCCGTTTAAAAAATAAACCACCTTATCCAGCAAGGGGAGTCCCAGCGATGCCCTTCCCTGTCCTCTCCATGGAGGAAATCCCTGTTATCCCAAACTGGATAACTGGCTGTAGAATTGTATCTCCAGGACTGAGCCACCCAGCCTGGCTCACACAGAACGGGATTGGAGCTGAAAATTCCTGCCCCTTGAGGATTCTGCTGCGTGTGCCTGTTTGGGAGACCATCAAACAACGCCACAGGCTGAGGGCCTGGCACTGCTGACCCCTGAAGCAGCCATTTCGCAGAAACCACCAGCAAAAGCAAAAATAAAAGTAGTTTATTTAATTTTGAGCTTGCAGGGTGCTAAATAAGCTCTAAGGGCGACAATTAGTTGGAGCGGCCGCTCTTCCTGCCAAGCAGAGAGAACCTCACCTTTCCTTCGCCTCCAGCTTCTCTCGTTTGCATGACAATGTCAGAGTTTTCCCGCTTGGAAAGCCGAGGCAGGGAGCTGGGATGATTACGGGATAATTCGTGTTTGCCAGAGCAGATAAAATCAATTGCAATTGTTTAGGCACCGGGCACGTTTAATGGGGGTGAAAAAGGCATTTGTTGGACTTTCCCAACATGTTTATTTTAATCCTGGTGACGGTAGGGAATGGACTGACAAATCCCTTAGGAATTCCCTCCTCTCCCAGAGGAATGCAGGAAGCTGCGGGGTCCGCGGCAGGTGAAGCCAAACTGGGGTTGGACAACGCCTGAAAACCACCAGCAAAGACCCAAAACAATCTGAGGGAGAGAGGAAAAATTGATTGGTTCAGGAAGTCAATCGAATTCTCTGTTATAACAGATTAAATACAGAATTACTCAATTAACTTCAGATTAATTATGCCTTTCAGGTAAACACAGGGATCATCATCTTTGCTAACAGGAGGCACTGGCTCTGGGGGGTCACACCATAACTTCAGCAGGGCTCTGGAAACCCAAAACATTCCCTTTCCCACACATCCCAAACTGCTCCCCCGTTGCCAGCACGCACAATTCCCAATTCTCATCCTCTGCTGAGGGTTTCATGGATCTTCTCCCAAGAGCTCTGCATTCCCAGGGAGGGGTGAGAGGGAAAAACAAATCCATCCTTGTTCAAGCTTTAGCTACAGACCAGGTTAATTTTCATTTTTCCTCTGTTTGAAACTAGAAATGTGGGTAGAGAACGAGATCAAACCAGGCAAGGAAAGGTGGGATGATTCAGGCTCAGGAAGAGAAGGATCAGGGGAATCTCATCCAAGCAGCTGCTGGGAAGGAGCAGAGACGTCCAAGCCAGACCCCCTGAGCTGCCCAGAGCCAGGGCACGGGATGGGCACACACTGAAACCTGGAAATGGCTTTTAAACTGAAAGAAAAGCTTTTTATTGTGAGGGAGCTCAACCAAAGAGGCTGTGGGACTTCATTTCATGAAATATTCGGGAGGCAGGAGGACACTGCCCATGGCTCTGCCCCTGCCAGGAGCGGGCACTGCATGCTGCGACCACAGACATCCCCATGGAGGTGCAGAGTTTTGGGAATCAGCCCCAGACATTCCCGTGGAGGGGTCAGGGGTAGCTCTGCCTTTGGGAATCAGCCCCAGACATTCCCGTGGAGGGTTGAGGTGTTGGGGATGAGCCCCAGACATTCCCATGGAGAGTTCAGGGACAGAATGTTGGGAATCATCAGCCCCAGACATTCCCGTGGAGGGCTGAGGTGCAGACTGTTGGGAATAATCAACCCCAGACATTCCCATGCAGAGTTCAGGCACAGAATGTTGGGAATCATCAGCCCCAGACATTCCCATGGAGAGTTCAGGTGCGGCTCTGCCTTGGGGAATCTCCCATCACACAAATGGTGCAGATAATGAAGGACCTGGAAGGGGAGCTGATGAAAGTTCCCCATTAATGTGTCCTGGGTTAATTATTGATGGGGATGTTGATGGTCTCATTACCGGGTCAGCCACGACCTCTGGGCAGTGTCTTCATCTTTCCAGATTAATAAATTATTGTGATGCAAACAACTCTGGCAATTACTTCTTTAGTGCCACAAAAATATCTATTTTCTATCTGAGGAGCAAGGTTGATTTTAACACAAGCAAATGTCCTTTAGAAACAGACTGTATTTATACTCAAGAGGCCAATTACTCATTTTCAGTCGTTTTTTAAAATCCTCGTTTTTGCTTTATAAGACCCGGGCAAGTTGTGAGGGGTGATCTTGACTGAGGCCCTTTCCACGGTGTGCATAAAATGGGTAAAGAGAATTTTAACATGAAAAGACTTGCCAGACTGTTGGAAAACGTATCAGGCTGCACCTGCTTTAAATTCTAACTTGATAAATAGAAATATTTTCTCATCTAGCTGCAGAACTCCTCCATTCTATACAAGTGCAGGCTCTCCAAGGAGAGGCAGATTACAGGACATCCCATCCCAGCAGGTTTTTGTCCAGCTCATCATTTGGGATTAAATTCTCCCGTGGTATGAGAATGGTCCAAGATTATTCTCAGCAAGAAAGGCCTTGAGGGGGAAAAAAAAGCAAGGGTCCACTACTGGAAATTATCCACAAATATTGGATATTGATATTCAGCTGTGATTATGAACACCCTAAAAATGCTGACCTACACTATTGTGGGGAAAAAAAATAATCAGGAAATAATGGATGGGGAAACAGACAGTGCAAAATAAAACCCCTCAGCAGGCAGCGTGGGATGAACCTGGAAATTTCCTTCCCAGGAACGGGATTCCATACAGAGTCGGAATTTCCCTGCCATCCCACACAGCCCCCAGAGCAGGAGATTTCTTAGGGCACGGCTGTGAAAACACCAGCCAGAGACACTCAGGTCACAGCAGCCGGAGCCGCCTCCTGCTCCTCACAGGGTCACACCAGCCCAGGAGCGCCTCCGGGTTAATTAGCTTTGCTGAGAGACAGAACTAATTAGCGATGTGGACACGGCTTCAGGAGACCGAGGCCGACAGGTGAGAAATCCGGGAGGGATTTCACGGGTCTGTGTCGGCGATAAAAGGTCGGCGATGGGCAATCCCGGCGGGCGGGGAAGGAGGAGAAGTGACCCCGCCGTGATCAATCCTGCAGGAAACAGCGGCATCCATTGGGGTGGGAAATTGTAATTCCGGCCGTGGGGATTCCAGCCCGGCCTCTCCTCTCCCCCTCAGCTCCCTGCCCTCTCCCGATGCTGGGCTGAGGCTGCAGCCGCTGCCCGGACACGGGAAAGCTTCATCTACATGCCCGGAGCGGCCGGAGTGCAATTAACGTCGGGCTCGTTATCTCCGCCTAGGACGGAGAAACCCCCGGGTTTGCAGGGCAGAGACAGGGAGGGGGGAAAAGGCAAAAATAAAGCTGCTGTTTTCACGTGGAGGAATCCCAGAAAGGAGAGAGTCAATCTGGAGTAATCCCCTGGAAGTTAATGGCAACTAATATAATTTATTAAAGGAAGGTGTTGGAGCACACAGCCCACCGCACGGTGCTTTTAATTAAAAGGTGAAAGAAAAGTGAAATCATTTATCCAAATCACCCTGCTTGAAGTTAGGGCCCAGTTTTTGAAATATCCATTCCCATACATCCCCAGACTGGGCATTAGCGGTTCCAAGATTTAAAAATTCAAGAGTCTATTAAAAAAAAAAAAGGGATTTATTGGCCGCTGCTGTTTAATGAGGCAGCAGGATTCACCCAGGTCAGCAGAGAAACCTCTGTCCTGCAGCCACACAGAGCCAAATCTCTGTCCTGGGGCAGGGCTTTAATGACAGCAGGGACTTTGGGGATCCAGAAAGTGATGGAATATCAGGAAACTTCTCCACAAAGGCAGGGAGGGAACTGTGGCCCTGTGCCCTGCCCGGGTGAGAGCCCACCTGCAGAGCTGCCCCAGCCCTGGGCCCAGCACAGGAGGGGCTGGGAGCTGCTGGAGAGACCCAGAGGAGGCACCAGGATGGGAAAAAGGGCTGGGGGAGTTGGGATTGTTCTGATGCCTCAGGATCTCAGCTTTTTCTCTTTTCCATCTCTTTGTCACCCTGCAGTTCCTCAGTGCAGAACCCCAAACCCCACACACAGTGGGAGCTGCTGCTTCCCCATTTGGGGCAGACACAGCAATTCCTCCCCAGGCCTGGGGATCAAGGACCCCTCACTGCCCCAGGCCCCAGGGATGGGAACAAAAGGGAGTTGGGGGCAGCAAACTGGGGCTCAATGACTTCATTAGCTGGAGCTGGAAGTGCCCAAGGCCAGGTTGGACAGCGGGAGGATGGAGGAGGAGCTTTATTGTCCCTTTAGACCCAATCCAATGGGGAATTCTGTGCTGACAGACAGGAGGGGAGTGCTCTGCTCACAGTCAGTCCCTCCCTGACTCCCCTGGATCCAGCCCAACCCCATCAGCGTGCCCTGGAACATGGAACAAAACGGGATTTAAAGCTGCCTCCACGATGAAGGACTGGACCAATTGTTTAATGATTGATGAGGGAAATGTCAGGTGAATTATTTGCCAAATGATACTGGTCCATCTGTTGCAGAATTCTGCATGTAATGACAGAAAGAAATTAATTATGTCTCGTTCAGAGATAGAAACATTCCAAATTGTGAATCTCAGCTCTGTCCATAAACAGGCCCAGCACCGTTATCTCCATCATCCGAGTACGAGAACGGGAGCATCAGTGGCTTCAGGGAGGTCAGGAGCCAAAATCCACAGAAAGGGCTCCAGGGGTGGCCCAAAACTCACTCCTTTCCCAGAGGGGAATCACAGGGGGACCTTCCCACCTCCAGGAGAGAGCCTCCATCTCCAGGTGATTTCCCCTGAGATTCGGTGATGTGAGTGTCCCAAAACCACCTGTGTGTGTCCCAAAATCACCTGTGAGTGCCCCAAAACCACCTGTGTGTGTCCCAAAACCACCTGTGAGTGCCCCAAAACCACCTGTGTGTGTGTCCCCAAACCACCTGTGTGAGTTCCCCAAAACCACCTGTGAGTGCCCCAAAACCACCTGTGAGTGCCCCAAAACCACCTGTGAGTGCCCCAAAACCACCTGTGAGTGCCCCAAAATCACCTGTGAGTGTCCCAAAACCACCTGTGTGTGTCCCAAAACCACCTGTGAGTGCCCCAAAACCACCTGTGTGTGTGTCCCCAAACCACCTGTGTGAGTTCCCCAAAACCACCTGTGAGTGCCCCAAAACCACCTGTGAGTGCCCCAAAACCACCTGTGAGTGCCCCAAAACCATCTGAGTGTCCCAAAACCACCTGAGTGTCCCAAAACCACCTGGATCCCGGGCAGGGCCTGCCGAATCCAGGTCTGGGGGTCCCCTCCCTCGTCCCTCCCTCCCTCCCCAGCTCTGCCTTGGCCACTGATTTTTCATGCAACTCCAGTGGCCTCAATTCCCAATTCCACCGGTGTGTTACATCAAAGGCAGTTGGATTTAGCACCATGCAGATTTCAGGGACATTGGAACTGCAGCATTTAATATTTTTTTTCCCTCAGAGTTAACTCTTTGCTCGCCCCCATCTGCTCCGAGAGGATACCAGGCACACAAAGTTTTCCACTACATTTCACACCACGTTCCCCAAACATATGGATCTTCCAATCCCTTCATCTACTGGGATCTCTCAAACTAAGAATGTTTTGACATTAGGAAAAAAAAAAATAAAATCTTGCAACAGGAGGAGCGTCCCTGTGCCACAGGGTGTCACATTCTGGATGGTGCCACATATTGACAGTAACCGAGAGGTGCCAAGAGGTAAAATATAAACATTTAACCTCTTTTTGGTTTTGTTTGGGAATGAAAATTTCATCCCCAGCCACATTCTGCCGTGATTTTCAGTTACAACCACATTTTATCCCACACAGAGAGGGATCTCCTCATCTCTGTGCAGCACTCGGGTTTGGAGATCTTTACATTCAGGTTCCTCCTCAGCCAAATCTCTTTGCTGTATTTCACATTTCTACACAAATAAAACCCCCAAAGCAGCGACTTGACCTATTACAACCCAACTCCATTCACTCCTCATTTTTAATTCATCTTTCTCCTTTGACTCCAGGAGACAATCCTCCTTTACAGGCCATGAAAAATTCAGGAGATGTAGAAAGGGGAGATTGAGAGCAGCCCAGCAAAGAACGATTTGGCAACGGCAGGGTTTAGTCCGGGATTGAGGATGTCACCGGGCAGGTCTACAAATGCAAAGTCGGGCGAGTGTAAATCACGGGAGGGAGAAGATTTCAGACAAAAGATTTGGGGCTGCTGGGAGGGGTGAGGCAGCTCCAGGGGCGGGGAAAGGCTGGGAATTGCTGAGGGGATGCACTGAAGGGAACAATCCAACCTGACCGCCCCAGTCCCCGCCGGCCCTGCTGTGGATGCTCTCCTGCTGCCCTGGGTCCTGCAGGAGGTGTTTTGGTTTCCTGAACACCTCTCAGTTGCCCCATCTCTGCGTCAGAAAAGGGATAATCCGACAGGGTGACGCTGCCAGCCTTGGTGCACGGAGGCAGGTTTGGGTTTGGGTTTGTTTCCTCTGTTGGGTGCAGAAAGCGATGAGGACAGACACGGGGGAAGGAGAGGAAGAGCAGCGAGGAAGGGGGTGAGGGGAGGGGAAGAGTGGCCCTGTCTGGTCCTGAAATATTGAATCCGGGAGATGTAGCAGCACTGACAAAATCCTGCTTTTGTCAACTCAGCTCACATCATCTGAGCAGCTCGGGGAGCCGTGCCAGCACAGAAAGTTTTGCTGGCATATGCTGAGGTTCTACAGGGAGGAGCTGCCAGCACGGCTTTGCAGAAATAATTACAAAAGCAAAGACGAGGCTCTGCTACCCCTCAGCTCCTGCTGGGGAGAGCTCACATATGTTCTCCCTGCTCCTTTCCCCAGCGCAGTCCTGCAGCCAGGCAAGAGGATGAGGAGAAGCAGAAGGAAGTTTGGTGTTTCCACCCAATTTAGCAGCGATGCCCAGGGATTACGGAGCACTGGGGGAGCCTCAGGCACCTCCCAGTCTCCAGCAGTAGCTGAGCGTCACCAAAAGCCTTTCCAGGTGAGTAACTTGATGAGGAAATCTGGTTTCTTCCAACACCCTCGTCCTCAGAGCAAGGCAGGGGCACAGGGGACAGTCCTCTGTCTGGAAAGTTATTGCCTCTTCCCATCCCTCAAGCCTATTGGAATAATTCTATTTTGAAATATATTTAATAACACGTAACCCTCAAAACCGAGATAGGATGATTGCTGCATTCTAATCCATTTTCCCCCCAGGGAACCATACAAGTCTGTGTGTCAGCGCAGGGAATTCAGCAGCTGGAGGGGCTGGATGAGGCGCTGAGCTGAGAGATGCCGCGTGTGAAACAAACCCCGTCGGATCTTCAGAGCGGGGCCCGGGGAGCAGACGGGCAGAGCTCTTTGTTTACGGACTAATCGTGTGGCTGGTAACAGGATTAGCAGCGAGAGCGGAGCAGGGCAGCTCCCGGTGCCTCTGTGCCAGCCCGGGGCCTTCCCCGCGGTGCCGGGCAGGTGGAGGGATGTCACCTGCAGCCACCTGCAGCACCGGAGCTCTCCCTCCCCAGCCCCACCGTGCTCCCAGCACGTTTCCAGCAGGCAGGACAGCCCGGGGACAGCAGCTGCAGGCATTGGCATGTGACGGTGGCAGAAGCACAAGACTGACACGTTCCATAAGGAATGCTGTTTTTTGGGTTTTTCTCCCCGAGAAAGGAAGCATTGTTAAGGTGTTTTTGGCCTGTGGTGCTGGAGATGATGATGGTACCTCTGCAGGCTGCTTCAAACCCGCAGCCAGGCACGTTCCCATCAGGGCAGGTTCAGCTGCACCATCTTTGGGTCCTGGCAGCCTGCTCCCCAAAACCCACCGGCTCCAGGGGATGTGTCCCCCAGCAGAGCTCCCAAACACATCCCCAGGAAGCTGCAGCCACCAGGGACAGAAACTCGGGTTCCAGAGATCTGTTTTCACCTCCTGCACAGCCACAGGAGTGGGGACCCGCCTGGCCCTCCCCCTACAACCCCCCCCCTCCTCTGCTATTGATTTAATCACCAATTAATTACCTGACCCGCGGCCTGTGCTGTCTGAGTGGCAGGGCTGACACGGGGTTTAATCACAAGACGTGGCGGGGCCGAAGCAGGAGCAGATTCCAGAGTGGCTGCAGAGGTACCCAGAGCTTTGCCTCAGCCTTTGTGGCCTCAGAGACCCTGATGGCCCCTGGCGCAGGAAGGTCCCTGAGCTCCACAAGTGTCCCATCACGAAGGTCAGGCCCCATCTCTCCTCTTCTACACCACAACAAGAATCTGTGGGCCAAACCCAGTTAGAAAATCAGGGGAAATAAAAGCTGAACTTCACGTGCCACTGAAAGCACTAAAAAGAAGGAGCATAGAGCTGGAAGAGGAATTTCCTTTGGATAATCCACATCCTGATAAAAAATATCCTCTCAGTTTTGCCATCAGCCAGAAGGAGGGTGCAGGAGGAACCATTAATTTTGGTTCTTTGATTGAATGCCCCATTCCACACCACAAAGCCTGAGGAGGCTGAGGCAGCCAGACACGCTGTCAATAAGTGGAAATTGAGGTCAAGTTCTCTCACAGGAAATTCGAGTTTTCACAGACAAATCCCGTAAATCGGAATAACAAACTCAAGTTATTTTCCCCATTTTCACAACAGAAGTAATAAATAATATTTGGTGTTTCCAGCGTGCTCCTCGGCGGGCAAACCCTGTGACACATTCAATGAATTCTAATTAATTAAGCCTTCCATGGGCAGAGTGTTACACGCATTTCATTACTTCAATCAGATTGACCATCGCTAATTACATTAAAGAACCTCCTGGAGGACCTCCCTGAAGTCCCAGGGTGCCCTGGACTGTGCCCAGGGCAATCAGTGACAGACCTTGAAAGACCTGGAATTTAAATGCAAATAAAGCAAAAGAAAAGAGAGCCCCCCTCCCCAGTATTGCCCTTCTCTAGAGATGGAGATATTATAAAATATATATGATATTATAAAATCACGGGATCAGTGGGGTTGGAAAAGACCTCCGAGAGCATCAAGTCCAACCTTTGACCAGATCCCACCTAAACTAAACCATCCAAGGGCCACGTCCACTCATTTCCGAACATCTCCAGGATCTGGGACTCCGGCTCTGCCCTGGGCAGCCCCTTCCAGCGAAGAAATTTTCCCTAAAATCGATCCTGAACTTGCCTTGGTACAACTGGAGGCCATTTCCCCTTGTCCTGGAGGGGGAAAGATGCCAGGGTTCTGGAGAAATAAACCCACACATTTTCATGCAAAGGGCAGAAATCTGAGTTTCTAACTCAGCATTTAGGATTGTAACGACTCAGAATCCCAAACGTGCTGAGCAAACACCAAATTCCATCAACACCAAGGGCCTGTCAGTCCTGGAAAACGAGGCCATGCATCCCATTCTCCCTGTGGAAGTTTCATCTTTCCGTTTCCTCCCCCAAACACCAGCTCCAAATCCAGGCACTGCCCCTGGGGAAGGTTTGGAGGGAGGTTCCCCACCTCCCCTGCCCCAGGCTCAGCCTCCAGGTGTGGGTTTAATGCCTCTTCTTCCAGATTTCCCAGCACTCTGGGGCTGCTCAGACGGAGCCAGCGAGGGCTGCCCCACTTCAAACTCACCCTCAGCCCAACCCCAGGGGCACTCAACACACGACGGGGAATTTTCCTTTGTGAAACCCTGGCACAGCCCGGTCATTCCCCTCCCGTGGAGCCCGCTTTAACATTCCAACCATTCTGTTTAAAAGCACCGGCTTTGTGGGAAAGTTGGCTTCTCCTGCGCTGGGATTCTTTGATTCAGAGCCGTGTTTTATTCTCTGGAGGGATGCCACATGTGTTCATTTTTCAGTCATTAATTTCTGCTAACAGTTCAATCTCTGCAAGATCAAAGGTAGTTTTGCTATTTAGGTCAGCCATATTTTTCCCCAAATGAACCAAATGAAAAGTTTATGCGCAGCGCTATTTAAAAATAATAATTAAGAAAAATATATAAATTATTTCAGGATGTTTGCACGCTCTGTAAGGAAAAAAAAATGAGTAAAAATATAATTCATTATAAAACTTGTTGGAGTAAGAAGAATCCCAAGAAGGCACAAACCAAAAGCAAAGCAGAGGGGGAATGGCTTCCCACTGCCAGAGGGCAGGGATGGATGGGATTTTGGGAAGGAATTCCTCCCTGGGAGGGCGGGGAGGGGCTGGGCTGGAATTCCCAGATTTGCTGTGGCTGCCCCTGGATCCCTGGCAGTGCCCAAGGCCAGGCTGGGATAATCTGGGACAGTGGGAGGTGTCCCTGCCCAGGGCAGGGGTGGCCCTGGGTGGGATTTCAGGTCCCTTCCAACCCAAACCATCCCATGAAATCCAGGAATATCTTTCTGCTTCCCTCCTGCCCACCCTGAGCACCCCTCCAGCTCCCTCCTTCTGCCCCCAGAGTCCCCAAACCCGCGTCCCACCAGACTCACTTCCCCTGTTTTCCCCTTTTAAGGCCAGTCCTCGTCAATATGCAGCAAACCCAACTTTTAACCACAGCTTTTCTTTAATATTTTACAAGCAGCAGATTTACAAATTATTCCCATAAAAGTTCCGCTGGATGGGCTTTCTGATGTCGTAATGCTGTCAATTTATCATCTTGTAAAATTAATTAAGGGGAGCTCAATGCTATGGACTTTTTAAGGAAAAGAAGAAAAAAAAACAAACTAACAAACCAGGCATGCATTTTCCCAGGGATTTTGATGTTCTGTGTCTATAGCTCAAAAAAAAAGGGAATATGAGGGATGGATATGGATGAGGGGATTGAACTTGAGTCCCTTCCAAGCCAAGCTGTTCTGTGATTTTATGGAACCAGGAGGGCCATGGGGAAGGGAAGGGTGTTGTCAACAGGTCTGGCCCCAAGTGTTTCATTACAGCTCATGCAAAAAATCAGTTTCATCCCCAAGCATTTCTCCTCCCCCACCATGAATACTTTTTTCCCGGGAATCCTCGCTGCTTTGCCATATTTTAATTAAGGGCAATTCTCCTGTTGTCATTGCGGGAAGGAAAAGGCAATGAAAGTTCCCAGCATTAGAAAAGGGAGCTCTTTTCTTTATTTTTGTATAAACATCAACGCCCAAATGGCCGTGCTCAGTAAACAGTGCCACAGAAGTGCTTTTAGGAGTGGAAAAGGCTCCAGACTTAATGAAAATATTTAATCTCCAACCCCAGGTGATGACACCAAAGTCACTGCTTCCACTGAGCTGGAGATGAGGCGCAGAGCTGGAGATGCATTGTGAGGGTGGGAGGGGCTGGGATGGAATTCCCAGAGGAAAGTTCCAGAAGGGCTCAAGGAAATCTGGCAAGGCAGAGGCAGGAGCAGGTCCTGGGCAGGCTGTTTGTGTTTATGTATTAAAATGGACACATTAATAAAGGCACAAGCCCCAAATGAGGGGCCCAAGGCCACAAATCCTGCAGGAGAGCCAGGACTCCCTGCCAGCCCCCCTGCAGCTCTCCATGGCCACGGGCCCCTCTCCTTGCAAAGATTCAGCTCTTAAGGAAAGAGAAGACAAGGGTTTTCCTTCCAGGGGAACTGCAGGATGGCTTTGGGAGTTGTTTTGCAGGGAGAACTTTCCGTGGATGCTGCAGTGAGCTCGGTGTCCTATAAGGAGACAACAGCTTCTTTTGGTATCCTGAGAATTGTTGAGTTTGGTGTGAGTTTAGTTCTATTCACCTTGGGGAACAGAAAAGGGAATTCCTTCCAGCAGGAGATGCTGACAGGGATCCTTGGAGTGCCAAGAGCCACAGGCAGGACCTGACCCTGTGCCCGGTGAGGCCTCCCCTGACATCCAGGAGGAAAAGGAAAGGGGGTGGTACAATGGGAATTGTTCTAAAGCCTCACAGAATCATAAAATCATGGAATATCCTGAGCTGGGAGGGACCCAGGGATCTCTGATCCACCCCTGCCCTGCACAGACACCCAAAATCCCACCCTGGACATCCCTGGGAGTGGTGTCCAAACTTTCCTGGAGCTCTGGCAGCCCCGGGGCTGTGCCATTCCCTGGGGAGCCTGGGCTGTGCCAGCAGCCTCTGGGGGACCTGACTGAGTGGGAAACTGGAATCTCAGGAGACCTGGGAGTGAGATTCAGTTAAATGTAGACTCTGAACCCCGGCACAGATGATTTATGAGCAGCTGACCATTGTCATCGTGTCCCAACAAGGCACTTGAGCCACACACAGCAAACCCTCCCTGTCGGGGATGTTTCCAGGGTCTGTGGGAAAGAGCCACAGGGACAGGGATGGGCACAAGGTGCAAGCACAGAAAAAAACACCCCCAGATCAGTTTAATCAGCCCAGAGTTTGCTTTTCATGGAATCCTGGAGTCCTGGAGATGTTTGGGTGAGGAGGGACCTCACAGCCCACCCAGTGCCACCCCTGCCATGGCAGGTCACCTCCCACTGTCCCAGGGGGATCCAGCCTGGCCTTGGGCACTTCCAGGGATCCAGGGGCAGCCACAGCTCCTCTGGGAATTCCATCCCAGCCCCTCCCCACCCTCCCAGGGAAGGATTCCTTCCCAACATCCCACCTAAATTTCCCCTCTTTCATTTCCACTTCCAGAAATCCCCGCACGCCCTCCGCGGCCGTCCCGCTGTGCCCGGCGCTGTCCGGGGAGCGCGGGGCGACTCTGCCCGGAGCCGCCTCGTCCCCTCCCCTGCCCGGGGGTCGGGAAGGGTTAAAAGAGGAGAGGAGAAGCCCCGCCGAGGCCGGGCTGCCGCGGCTCTCGGCTCAGCCGGGGCTGCTGCGGCTTTAAGGGCTTTGGCACGGAGGCAGAGCCGAGGCTGCCGAGCCAAATCTCACACAAGCTCCTTTTATTCCGTGCGCCGCTCCCGAGGGGGGAAGGAGAGCAACTGTGGCAGAAACAACGTGTGACATGAACGCAAAACAAACGCCCGAATTTCAGCTAAATTCCCCCAATTCACGGGGATTCGGGCGCAGAAGGTGGAGAGAGGGGGAAGCGAGGGCCGGGAAGGGTCTGTGCGCCCCCGGGGCAGAGGGAAGGAGCCGACGGAGCATCCCGGTGTTCGAACAGGGAATTCAAACAAAACAAACGCCCGAATTTCAGCTGAATTCCCCCAATTCACGGGGATTCGAGCGCAGAAGGTGGAGAGAGGGGGAAGCGAGGGCCGGGAAGGGTCTGTGCGCCCCCGGGGCAGAGGGAAGGAGCCGACAGAGCATCCCGGTGTTCCCAGAGGGAATTCAAACAAAACAAACGCCCGAATTTCAGCTGAATTCCCCCAATTCACGGGGCCTCGGGGGTAGAAGGTGGAGAGAGGGGGAAGCGAGGGCCGGGGAGGGTCTGTGCCCCCCAGGGAAGGAGCCCACAGAGCGGCCCCGGTGCTCGCCCAGGGAATTCTGCTGGGGAATCCAGCCCGCAGTTCGCTGCCATGGATGCGCATCCAGAGTAAATCCACTGCCAGGGGAACTGAGAGTCTCCAACCAGCGGCAGAGGCCAAGGAACAAACGGGCCAGTCTGCCTTACCGAGCAGCACAATGGGGACGGGAACAAACCATGCAAATCCCTATTTTTAGCCCCCAAAAAAGGCTAAAGATTGTCTCATTCTGTGTTACCAGCATTTACGGGCTTCATCTTTTTAAAAATTCCAGCTGGGTTGCTAGAGATCCCTCTGGCACGTGCTGGGGTATAAAACACCATGTACAGATGGCAATTTCTAAAAGCCTAATCAATAATTGATGGGATCAACGGAATAGAAAAGCATTCCAGGGCCCCACTGCCTGTTTTACCCACATGGGATGGATTTGGTTGTGACCAGGTGACATCAGCCTCACCATGGATTTGTTTAGCTTGGAAAAGACCATTAAAGCCGAGGGATTTTTTTCAAAAAGATGGCAAAAATTCTGGCAAGGCACAATGTGAGGAAAAACTCACCTCACAGCCCAAAGCCTCGTGAGTGTTGTGTTCTGATAGTCGCTCAAAAACGGGGCTTAAGTCAACCAGAAGTGCAGCAAAAGGTGCTTCCGTGACCCCATTTGTACTTTATGACACTTTATAAAGTATATTTTATCGAACACAAAAGAATTTTGAAGTGACACGGTTTCAATGGCAGATCAACCTTTCCTCTCGCTTATCTTTCTCAGACCCAGATTTTAAGATAAAACCTCTCAGGGTGCCCAGAACAGCTGGAAAAGGTATTGACATCGTGTCAGAGAAATGAAAAGTACATTTCTGTAATCTCTGAAGCTGCTGATCATTACAGACTTGTCATCTTATTACAAACCCAAATCAATGCTGGAGGGTTTTTTCGCTTTTACAGCATAATCTATGCTGAGGAAGAATTCCACTGATTGCTTTGTCAATGCTGATATGGAACCAGACAGGGACCTTCACGGGAATCATCTCCCCCTTTCCCCTCCAAGATCTGTCAGACCCCCGGGTTTGATATTAAACTCTGGCTCCAGACTCCCTGGCTGGCAAGGATGAGCTCAAACAGCAACTGGGAATAAAAGCGATTCTTGGATTTGATCTCAAACAAGCAGGAATCTTTCTATGGATTTGTTCCTATGGATTTCCATGACAGTCTGTGTTTTCAGTTTTGAGAAATTAGCTCCATCACTCTCAGTTCTATGAGCTACATGAGCAGAAAAATGTTTCAAGTGCTAAGAAAAAAAAAAAAATCCTTTTTCTACTGTAGAAATGTCCTTCAGTACAAACCTGGGTCAGACCTTAAACTTGAAGCCTCTGGAATAGATCACCAAAGCACAGCAGCACCGTCGGTAAAAATCAGTGAAACTCAGCAAAGGCCCTGAAAATTCACAGCCACAGCACTGACACCAAGACTTCCAGAAATACCTGTGTGAACACACCCAGCCTCTGTGAAAAGGGAGAGGAACCTCGGGAGTTCTCAGGGGTGCCACTTAAAAAAAAAACAAGTGGAGAAAAGACATGAGGAGATACCCACGGGCCAAAATAATGGAGAATAAATAACATTGTGAGGGTGCATTGGTTTAAAAGATTGGGCCTTCCCTCAGGTAATCCTGCAGCCCATCACCTTCCCTTCGCCCTGTGCACATCCCTGGGTTGTCTCACGTGGCAGAGGGTCAGGAACTGCTCACTTTGGAACACAAGCTGATTTAATTTTCAATTCCTTTCGATAAATTAAAAAAAAAAATAGCCAAAATCACCTGTTTCTGTTCTACAGGCCAGATCCCGCTCTTGGAAAGGACACAGAGAGGAGAAACCTCCCGTTCCCCATCCCCGTGTGGGGAAGGAGCACCAGTGACCTTCTGCAGCGATTCCCACCCGAGCAGAATCCTTCCGCAGGCGCCAGGCCCCCGGGGTTGACATAAATACAGCAGTCAGAAAGGATCATAATTATTGCTGGCTTTTAATGATTTTAATAAGCCGGGAGAATGAAAGGCAGGTTAACCATTCATCTGTACCTGACAGATTTCATTAAAAGCTCGGAGCGTCTCGGCGCTGAAAGGTCTCGTTTGACACATTTTGTCTGCGGGTCAGAACGCAGCCCTTCCGTCTTTTCCAGCCGCGATCACATCGCATTTGCAGGATCTCTGCTCTCCAGAACAAAGGAAGGGTTTAAGAGGCAAACACTGCCTGACAAATGAGCTTTACGCCAGGCGTTTTCCCTGTGGCGTGGCTGAGTTATTTGTTTCTCTCACTTGGGCATCAATTGCTTGAGCTGCGCGGCTGGGGACGGGGAGGGTCCGAAAGGGAGGGAAAATAAATCCGTAAATAAAAATAATCATCTTTCCATAGTGAAACCATTGCCCTCTTTGTTGTATTGATAAAGCGGGGCAATACACAGGGATGCAATAAATATGTTTTATTGTTAAAAAAACCCTGAGGTGAACCACACCCAAACCAGCTCAAAAAACTCAACTCCCGACTCGTTCCTGGTAATATCATGGAAATCAGAAATCATGGAATGGTTTGGGTGACAAGGGACATTAAAGGTCGTGTAACTCCGCTCCCTGCCATGGGCAGCGACATTATCCACCATCCCAGGGTGCTCCAAACCCCGTCCAGCCTGGCTTTGGGCACTTCCAGGGATCCAGGGGCAGCCACAGCTGCTCTGGGCAGCCCAAAATTGGGCCCCTAAAAGGCCCATCCCTGAGGAATTGTGGCCAGAGACCAGGGCAGGAGGTTCTGAAGGGTGTGCTCACAATTTGAAGGGTCGGAAGTGACCCAAGGGGTGACCCCACATCCCCCCAGCACTGGAATTGCAGCTGGGGGCCCAGGAATCCATTCCAGGGCTTGGGCAAATCCCTTCCCTCCTCTATTCCATGGCCTCCTTTTCCCCTGCAGCCATTCCAGTGCAGGAAGTTTGCTGGCAGAGCAGTTTGTTAACATGGACTGAGGCAGCACATTCCAGTCCAGCAGGAAAGAACAGGATGGATTCCAGGGATGGGAACACGGATCCCCCGAGGGGATGGCACCACCAGCAGAAGGTTTTATTGGAGATTCTCTCCCCGACCTACCAGCAGCTCCTTTTCCTTCCAGGAACGCTGCCGCAGCCCAGGCAGGATTTTCCCCTTTCTCAAATTCCTGCTGGCTGAATGGCAGGAGAATTCCACGGGGGAAATCAGCAGCCAAATAAAGATAATGGCAGGGAACGAGCCCCGCGAAAGGGGATTAGCTGTGCTAATAGGATCACCCATCACCTCGCCAGGGAATGTGGGCAAACAGCTCCCCTCCCGAGGCGGCTGCATCCAGCCTTACCCTTGGCATCTCCTCCGGATAAATGTGCCCATCTGAGCTCCTCGGAAATAATGACTCGCACTAATTACTCTGGTGAGGATTCTACTTTGACTTCCCTCTTGCTGGATTCCTTTTCTCTTCCGCATAAAGCCGCGGCTGTGGGAAGAGCCGAGTTTAATGAGTTTCGCGGTGTCAGTCCAGTTTCTCTTGGAGCAACCTCCTTAAGCACCAACCCAATCACACTAATTAGGCCCCTGGTTGCCACTGTCTGCAGTAAAGCCAAGGACGGGAGGGATATTAACCCACCTCCTTTACCAGAGCAATCCCAGAGCCATCCCCGCAGATTTAAACGGAATTACACTTGCAGGGGGCCGGGGAGAGAAAAAAAATACACGGAGAGTCCTCACCTCGGGTTGAGGACAAATCAAATATTCCGAGGTTTGATGCATCCCTGCCCAATGCAATTACAGCTCTGGTGAAGGTCGTTATATTGATCCGAGGCAGGGGAGAACAAGGGAAGATGTTCCGGCCCTGCTCAGACAAAACTTTGAAGGAAAATCTCCCAAGTGATGTGGGAGGGAACCTGAGCGATCTCCAGAAAAGATTTCTTATTTTATTCTTTAAGTCAGAGAAGAGAAAGTTTGTGTTGTCTCCAAGAGTGGATTTTCAGCAGAGGGATGGGGCGGGAGAGGGACAAATCACCTTGGCAGAGTGGGAATGTGGGGCTGTTGGACACATTCCCACTTGCCCTTCCTTTCTGCCTCACGCTGGATCAGGAATGCTCATGAAGGGAAGGAGAGAGCACAGAGCTTGATTAATGTCTAAATTATCTACAGGCATCTTGGGGAGAGATCAAGGTTTGACCTTTCCTGGCTTCACCCACCCACAGATAAACACCGTGGGCAGAAAAGCGAGGACAGCTCCAAGTTCAAACCTCGCTGCTGTGAATTATTCCAGCCCGGGCTGCCAAACCCAGCACAAAGCCCTGAGATCAGCAGCCCCTTCTGGAAGTGTCACCCCCCAACCCTCAGCTGCACTGGGCATGGCAGGGAACCCAAAATCAATAGGACAATGACAGAGAGTCTCTGCACACATTGTGACATCCCCTTTGCCTGAACGCTCCAAAAGAAACCCTGGGGGTTGCCTGATACCACCTTAACTTTTGCCGGTTCTTGTACAGTAACTTTGTAAACTCCTTGTTACTCTTTGTAACTCCTTTACTTTTCATTTAGAGAATGAAACACGAGGGTAATATGGTGATTTAAATCCTACTTTAAAGGACATTGGCTCTCACGAGGTTGTAAAATTTGGAAAACAGACAAGAGGAGAGTTACACGAGGAACTGGAGGGATCTTGGAGGGTGAACTGAAGGCAGAACCAACGTGTGAACGTGCATTTGCATTAATTAACAGTCAGCTGGTGTGGAGCCGATATTTTCTGAGCCTGAGAATTGCTGAGCTCTTCCCGAGAGAAACTTTCCAACAGTTTTTCTTTTTCCCAAACCAACCCTGTGTAAACAATATTCCTGTCCCATGGCACCAGGTGTTGCTGCTGTTTGTGTCCCTCAGCCCATGGCAGAGGTGTCAGTCCCATGGAGCAATAACGTGCCTTTAGCACAGCGTGTTATAAAAGGGCTGAATGAATTGTAAATAAACCTTCTGATTTCTGCTGCCCCTGACTGCAGTCAGCACCTTTATTCCGTGTCCTGTTGGGACAAGCTGGTGGTCTTGTCTCTGTTTTTTTAAATCCTCAGGAAGTGCCAGCAAACAGAGGGACGGCTCAGAGCTGAGCAGCACCACGGCCACATTCTGCCTTGTTCTTCATGTTCATTAAAGCCCTGAGCAAGGAGCACATCCCTGCTGCAAACATCCCAGCAGGAATTCCACAGGAACATCCTGGAGCTGCTTCGCTCCTGCAATGCAGAGTTGGTGTGAATTGAGGCCCAGCGGAATTCAAAGGGGGGAAGATCTCAGCTGATGCTGCTCTGATACAAATCCCCCTGAGGTCAGTAAGGATTTCGCCACAAGAAAAGGGAGGTGAAGCAGGGAATGCCAGGAGGAGCAGAGCCGGGAGTGCTGATCCTACAGCAGAGGTCGGGCAGGGTTAGAATCGACAAGAAAACGCCCAGTTCAAGGTTATTTGTATTTTTGGTCAGATGTGTTTTGGATCTTCCTTTGAAGAAGCAGATTAAGCTCAGGACTTTTTTGTCTGTGAAGAAACTGTGGGGGAAAAAAACCCCCAAAACCCCAAAAAACCAAACCAAACCAAGCCAAACCACAACCACTAAAACCAACACCCCCCCACCCCAAAAAAACACTAACAAACAAACAAAAAAAAAACCCAAACCAAAAAAAACCCTTGGAATGTGAGCAGCCACCTCGGTTTACACCGTTTAAAATCTACCAGTCCTTAATCTCCCTTCAGAAGATTTAGCCGGATTTAGATGGCAGACGGCAGAAACGGGTGCAGTGGGCACGGGAGGAGTGGAAAGAAAGGGAAATCTTTAAATTGCCATCGATGATCACAGGAAGGAAAGCAAAGAAGCAAAGGCTGCTGCCCTCGGGGCAGGATTTGTTACAAATCCGTGTCGGGAGCAGCTGCATCCCCCGGGGATGGGCAGGGAAAGCCGCTCACCCTTTGGGGTCCGGTTCAAATCCGGGGCAGGGGTGGCTTTAAGCGATCACAGGGACAGGCTGGGAACTGATTTTCCCTCCTGAGGGATCACTCTCTTATCTCGGCTGTCCCTGTGCAGTTTCTCATGGGGAGAGCAACGCCCTGAGAATTTGGGAAACAGATTTTGGCCCCAGACACTTGTTTGATTCCCACAGGGCAGATCAGGGAGGTTTTTAACCTCCAAAAACCCCAAACTGGAGATGCCATGACCCCTGTGGTGTCAGTCCAGGGCAGATCAGGGAGGTTTTTAACCTCCAAAAACCCCAAACTGGAGGTGCCCTGACCCCTGTGGTGTCAGTGCAGGGCAGGACAGACCTGCCCGAACACAGGGGACTGGACAGAGGCACAGGGATATTCCTGAGCATGGAGTTAATTGAAATTTTCTAACCCTATAACCGAAAACTTCCCACATAAACACATTCAAAACCCAGCTGTAATAATAATTAAAAAAACCCTTTAAAAAAAGTTCCAAAATTGCTCGAAAAAAAAAAAATCTTTGCAATAAGCTAAGCCCTGACATACGCTTATCACAAGCTGCTAAATACTGGAAAACAGATCCTGGACAGTGGCACAATTCCACATGAACAGATCTGAGGGTTGAATTCCTGGACACGCAAAATTCTCACCCTGAGCTTTTCCCCACAGAAAACTGCAGGGCTCCTTGTGGGATAATGCACATCCCACAGCCATTGAACCGTTCCCTGCTGCCGGAGCTCCTGATGGCCTCTGACACCCCCGCTACCCAAACCTTGCTCCTTTTCGGAGGCCCTGCATTAATCCCCACGGCGTCTGCAGCGTTTCCTGGGACAGAGACAATTCCTAATGGTTGGCAAGGTTTTGTTGGAGGCAGCAGCTCGTTTGGGCCCGGGCTGCCCTTAACAAACCAAGGCTCTTCATCTGTCCTTTCAAGTTATCCTCAGAAGGCTTTATTTCAACAGTGCCGATGAAGACTGAGGCTTTTTGAGTAACCGCTCTACCCTCTTTGGGAGGCAATTAAGGAGTGCAAGAAATTACCACCTTCTGTTTCTATTCTTGTCAGGCCCCGATAATTGGTTTGTTTTAAGGGAGGGGAAACCAGTCAGACGTTGCCAAGTTCAACATTTGGAGCTGCTGGGGGACGAGCAGGGCAGCGAGAGCTCTGCCAGAGCAAAGGAGGTTTGGGAGAGGTGCCCTGAGTTTTCCCTGCGGGCAGGTGAGCCCCGGCAGCTCTGGGATCATCTGGATCTTCAGACAAGCAGGGGATTCCCTCTCCCGTGTCCTGCCGTCCTCTCTCCAGCCTTCCTCTGTCTGGAGCACGCACGGAGTTTCAGAGCACAGCCAGGGAAGTCTTTGAACCACCCCAAAACTGCCCAATTTCCATGTTTCAGAGTTAACCCTGCAGATCCCTCCGCATCCCAAACCCCAAAACTGCCCAATTTCCATGTTTCAGAGTTAACCCTGCAGATCGGAGTGTGCTGAGTTTCAGTGATTAAAACACACAAATTACAGGGGAAAGGATTCATTACAAATTCCAGGACTCTGGATCTTCAGAAAAGCAAGGAACTCCCTCACCAGTGTCCCAAACTGCCCAATTTCCATGTTTCAAAGTTAACCCTTCAGAACCCTCCGCATCCCAAACCCCCAAAACTGCCCAATTTCCACATTTCAAAGAGCCCTGCAGATCGGAGTGTGCTGAGTTTCAGTGAGCTCAGTGATTAAAACACATGAATTACAGGGAAAAGGATGCGCTACAAATTCCAGGAGCCCCAGTTTTCCCTGCCCAGCCCATTCCCCCTGTGGCAGGCAGCCCCGCGGGCTCTGCCAGCAGCAATTAGCAGCCTGACCCACGTTAGCTCTTTGCCAATAATGCAGCTCCTGCTGCTGCTGCTCTTCAGCCACAGGCTGGGAATCAACTTCTGGAAAGACAAATCCATACAACCGCTAAAATTGATCAAGAGTGGATGAGGGAATGACAGAAAGTTTCTGGGCTGGATGTATCCACAGTGCACACGCCTCAACTTGAAAGGTTTGAAATTCAATTACAGAAACTGAAATAAACGACCATAATGTTTTCTATTATCAGATACATACAAATCATCTTCCCTCCCTTCCCCTGCCCCAATAAAACAAATCTCAATTACTTTTTCATAATCAACAAGCTTGACCTTCTATCAAAGTCCTTTGGCAGTGCAGAACTTTGGAAGTTAAATCATAGATCAGTGCTAGGACAACCCGGCAGAGGATCTGCAGCTTCCCAGTGCAGCATCCTGGTGAAAAAAAAAACGAGGATCAAATGCTTAAAATGCAGCTGGAGCACTCTGAGGAAAAGCTGGGCATGGAACACCAAAATCCTGGAAAATTAATGGATAAATACAGAATCCCTCTGCCATTCATCCCAGCCCCTCCGAAATCAATGGGCTGCTGTGCCTGAACCTCCTGAGGGTGATTTCCTGAACTGTGTCTC
Organism: Cyanoderma ruficeps; assembly: GCA_008694505.1. Lineage (NCBI taxonomy): Eukaryota > Metazoa > Chordata > Aves > Passeriformes > Timaliidae > Cyanoderma > Cyanoderma ruficeps. Next base: position 308,749 of record VZDJ01000331.1, read on the forward strand.
TACTGAAAACAAGTTGTTCCTCGTGTCTCAGGACAGGCCTGACGCTGTTTGACACCACGAGGACACAGACCCCGAGATCCAGAGGGCTGGAAATGACTCCTTGATTTCTGGGACGTGTCTCCCTTTTAGACTATTTCACACAGACCAGTTGGGTTGGGGACACAAAGACAAACCTCTTCACTCCCATTGCTCAGAGCAGAGGGACAGCAAGAAGAAGTCCCTCCTGGGGAAAGGAATGAATAACAAAGGTACAGTGACAAAAACATTTCTCCTGTTTACAGAAAATTCCCTGGGAAAGGAATTTCAGCAAACCAAAACATCTCAGGCACGGAACCAGGGCTGCAGGAGAGCACAAAGGCTCCTGCCTGAGGCCAAGGGGAGCCCCTCCCTGTCCCTGTGCCCAGGGAGAAATAAGATTTGGCAGCAGAACCCTCCCCAAACCATTGTCCAAACCAGCCAAGGCCTCGTCACACCACGGCAATGCTCCTGGGAGGAAACCTTTGGGATTTGGGGCGTTTTGGGGTGTCTGGAGGATGTCTCTGATAAAACCTTCCCATAAATGGGAATTCTTTCATCCCACATCCAAGGCTTGGCCTATTTCTCTACTTTTGAGGAATTTTTGCTTTCCCAGGGTCACCTCGATGTCATTTCCCCTCCTGTGGTGGAACTGTCAGGAGTCCTACCCTTGGCTCACGTCATCCAAGCTCACATTCCATGTGACCTTTCCAGTCTTTCCTGCTGGATTTATTTTGGGACGCTTTCAGTCCTTTCTGCTGGCGTCAGAGTGTGAAGGAGCAGAATATATCTGATTACAGAGGACAAAGTGTTGCAAAAGAGGAAAAAAAATCAGAGTTTTCTCCCAGGAAATGGAGGAATTCTTCCAACTGAGGAATCTGCAGCAGCCACAGCAAACCTGGGCACCTCCTCCCCATTCCGTGATTTTCTTTTTGGGCACCACAGTCTCTCCTCAAAGCTGCTGGCTGTTTTTTTCCCTCCACTTTTACTGTTTTAAAAGCCCTTGTGGCACCTTTGATGCAAAAATAAATAAGAAAGCCAAGGATCTCCTGGGCCATTCGCTGTCAGAGGTTCAGGAGCAGCGAGGACTGAGAGACACCAAGCTCTGGAATGAAGGGAATGTGAGAAATTCCGTGTCTGGTGTGGGGAGAAGCTTTGCCTTGTGACTCCCTCCCTGCAATCCCCACCTCCAAGCCATGGTTCAGCTCCAGCTCTGGGGTGGCTCTGGCTCAGGCGCCGGGGAGTGAGAGCAGCTGAAATCCGATGCCTTTTGTTCTGCCCAGTGTCCAGGAGCAGAGCCCTGTCCAACAGCGACAGGAATCTGTTGTTTTCCCCATTTCCAGCCCCTCTGCCAGTGCAATTCCTGCACTCCGGGTGGTGCTGAGTGGAAGAGCCCATGAGGATCCTGAGCTTCAGGCACCTCTTTTCATTCCTCTCTCCTAATGTGTGCTCGTTTCTGGAAAAACTTTTTTTTTTTGCATGTTTAACTCGCGTATTAATCTCCATCGAACTCTCCAAAGATGAATTTCAATCTTCGTGGTTTAAAAAAAAAAAAAAAAGAAAAAAAATAGAAAAAAAGGGAGAATCGTTTTTGATTCACACCCTCCTTGATTTTCATCAATCAACCTCTGCTGCTCAAGTACTGTTTAATCAAAAAAAGGAAAAAAAATCCCAGATGGCTCCTAAGATTTATCACTGGGATGGAAAATGCTGCATCTCAGCTCCCACATACAGTTGCTCCTGAGACCAACTTCACCAATCAAAAATATGGAAAAAGAAATGAAAGCCCCACCAGAACAGGGAAAAGCCCAACCCTGCCTCCTACACTTGTGTGTGCCAGACTATGGAATATTTTTATTTAGCTGGAAGGATTTAATAGTGAAACCAGGGTGGCCCGCAGCATCAAAAGCTGCTCCCAGGTAAATCTGGGCTCACACATTGTCTTAAAAATTTCAGGAATTTCAAATTCAAGGCCTTTCCCAAAGCTCAGTGGAGTCCTGGAGCTCGTCCCCTTCTCCAGGTCCCTGGGGTTGGGTCATTACAAAGCATCAGAAACCCAAACTGGCAGTTTAAGAGTGCCCGGGGGGTTTGGGGCACTCAGCTGCCATTAAATCTCCATTTAACTCGGTTATCTGAGATCTTGCTGGAGATTGTGGCATAAACAAAGCCCGGGGTGAGTTAAAACACGACAGGAAACCCCAACGGGGAATAAATTAATGCCCAGGTGAGTAGTTTATACCGCAGAGGGTGCCAGGACAGGGGGAATGGATTCCCACTGCCAGAGGGAAGGGTTGGGTGGGATTTTGGGAAGGAATTCCTGGCTGGGAGGGTGGGGAGGGGCTGGGATGGGATTCCCAGAGGAGCTGTGGCTGCCCCTGGATCCCTGGCAGTGCCCAAGGCCAGGTTGGGATAACCTGGGACAGTGGGAGGTGTCTTTCCTCTCCCGAGAGGAGCAGCCCCTCCCCTGTGGCAGCAGCCCCTTCAGATGTTTTCCTAAAAAATAAACCAAACTCGCAGGTTTGTCTCCTTCCTTGTGTGCCGAGCCTGGATGTGTCCCAGAAAATCCTCGGGAATTTGCATGTGCCCAGATCAGAGCTCTAAAAGCCCATCTCATTAAGTGATATGAAATAAAGAGTTCCATTATCAGCAGCACGTTGCAGCAGGAGGAGGGAATGCAGAGGAGAGCCGTGAGCCCTGGCCACGAGGAAGAGCTGAGATTATTGGTGCTGATTAACTCAGAGGGAAAATGACTGAAGCAAGACACGATTATCACCTTTAAATATGAAAAAGATTTCTGTGAGGAGAAGGAGAATTTATTCCCTAGCACAAGTTTATATTGAATTAATGGAGATGTAAATGAGGCACTGGGAAAAAAAACCCCAACTTTTAATTGCTGCGGCAGTGGCAGTGAAATATCCCCTGGATGAAATGCTGGGGAGACAATGAGCACACACGTCCATGAGCAATGGCAGGAACAGCACATGGACACCGCTGGTCTCAGGGCCAGGGTGCAGCTGAGGCGTTTCCCACATCCCAGCCCCCGAGGAGGGTTTCTCAGGCCCACAAATAGGGCTGGTCCTTTAGGGCAGCACCTTCTTGTGAACATCTCCACCAGTGAGCGAGCTGGAGAAACAGCAGGTGTAGGAGGAGGAAATCCACAGGGATTGTTTACAGGGATTGTTTTGGGTTCCTCCTCACGACTCCCCAGGCCAGACTGAGAGAGTTTGTCCTTGGCTTTCCCACAGGGCTCAGGGCACAGCCTGGAGCCTAAAAATCCATGTCCTGACCACTGCCAGTCCCCACAGGTAACTCCCACTGGAATGTTCCTCCTCCAGCCCAATTCCCCCTGGCACCACCAAACACGGCCCAGGACTTCCCTGGAGTCATTGAATAACCCTGGGGAGGGCTGGATGTGTCAGGGCAGGAGCCTGGAGGATCCACGGCTCCCTCAGATCCCCAGCTGAGCCTCCCAACCTATTCAGGACTTTTCCTTTGAACCTCGGTGAGTTTTTAAGCCTTATCTGATGAGCATAATGATATTAAAGTGTTTTTCATTACTCACAAAAAATGAACAGAAAGGATAAAGCTGCTCCAGACTGAGGCTGTCTGAAAGGAATCAATAGTCTGAATCCCTCAGTAGATCCTGCTTGGAAAATAAAGCATCTGCTTGAAACTAAAAGGGATTATTTGGACGTGAGAAGCAAGTTTTGACAAAAGTACTTCTGGGAAAAATAAAAATCCTGGGAAGATTTAAGAAACAAATGGAAAAAAACCCTCAGATAAATAGTGATAGGTGTATTCATGGATATTCCTGTTTGTATGTGTGCAGCAAAAATCTCTGCATTGAGAGGCACAAAGCCCCTCAATTCACCAGCCCAGAGGAGGTTTGGGGGCAAACAGGTTTTAGCTGAAACTCCTGGAAATGTGATGGAGGGAAAACAGGGCAGAAAAGGATACACTGAGCCTGAGGCACAAGGAAACCAAGAAACTGCTCTGGACCTGAAAACCTAAAAAAACCCCCAAAAAACCTTAAAATTTCAGAGCTCTGTGTTCATTTTGCTGCCAGGCAAACCCACGATCCCACAGGGGAATATCTCAGTCAGGAACAAGACCCAGGAGCAGCACTCACTCTGAATTTTCCAGTCTTTTTCATGTTGTTGCTGTTGTTGTTGAAAATATATTGATTTTTGGAGCTGCAGCTTTTCACGGGGATGTCTCCACTTCAAGGAACACTTGTCACAAAAATTTGCTCACACCTGACAAACTCTGGGCGAAATGTGAGAGGGGATGTTTGTAACAACAAGTCCTTGTTTGGAGAATTGTGGATTTCACATCCCTGGAAGTGTCCAAGGCCCGGCTGGATGGGGTTTGAGAAATCTGGGACAGTGGGAGGTGTCCCTGCCCGTGGCAGGAATGGCTCTGGGTGGGATTTAAGGTCCTTTCCAACCCAAACTGACCTGGTTTCCCTGGAAACCGATTCTGTGATACTTTTCAGACAATTTCCTCCATAAAGAAATCAGGCTCTGAACTCTGTTCCTGTCTATTTCCCCCATTATTTGCCCAACTTTGTGCTTCAAGAATGGGTTGGGAATCCTGGGAACCTTCTGGTCTCAGCTTTCCCCAAATAAAATTTCTCTTTGTTTATGGCAGGACTGGAGGGGATTAAATTAATTTTGATTCAGCACGGGGAAGAAACTGTGGACTCGATATTTTCTGAGCTTGAGAAGAGCCAGCCCTTCCCAAGGGAAACTTTTCCACAGTTTTCCTTTTTCCCAAACCAACCCTGTGCAAACAATATTCCTTTCCCTGGCAGCAGGTGTTGTTGCTGTTTGTGTCCCTCAGCCCATGGCAGAGGTGTCAGTCCCATGGAGCAATAACGTGCCTTTAGCACAGCGTGTTATAAAAGGGCTGAATGAATTGTAAATAAACCTTCTGATTTCTGCTGCCCCTGACTGCAGTCAGCACCTTTATTCCGTGTCCTATCGTGACAAGAAACGTTTTTTCTGAAGAGAACAAGGGATTATTTCTCATTATAATCAGAGGTGTCACCTTTGTTGTGCCTCCAGCCACGCTCCGTGTCCATGGGGTGTGGAAACAGGGACAGGCCACGAGGCAATTAGGGAAAAAAATTAAACCTGCGAGACTCCTGAAGGGTCTGTGCTGCTTCAGCTCCCACTTCAAAACTACTGAGCATCTCCTGTTGGAAACACACCCTGTTAGCCACTGGACAATTAATATCCCTCCTGTGCTGAAGAACCTGTCTGTGATAATTGCAGATACCCAGATCTGGGCACAGAGAGGATTAATCCTCCCGTGGTGGAAGCAAAGCTGAGCCTGTCCAAGCTGGCTGAGCCAATTTACAGCAGCTCAGCACCAATCCTGGCTGCCCCCCGGGCTTCATTAACCCCGGGCACTTTGGCTATCAGGGAATGCCCTCCCAAAAGGATCCCTGAGGAGCTGTTCTCACCTGTGGGATGTGCTGCTTGTGCTGCTCAGAGCTGCAGGAAAAGGATTTTATTCTATTTATAGGCCTGGCCTGGCCTATCAGACACAGGATGAGCTTTCCTTGGGAGGAGCAGCAAGAATTATGGTGTTTATGTGTTCAGTTAAATAAACAAAACACAAAAAAATAAATAAAAATCACTTAGGAGTCAGCCTGTGCATGGGTAGTCCTCCCAGCTGAAGCACTTCTGGGGAAAAAAAAAAGAATTATTCCAGCCTCAAGTTTGCAAACCCAGCTCAAAAACAACAACAACAACAAAAAGATTCTTTGCTTCCACACTCTTGGAAATATCCATAATAAGCAATTTTGAAGCTGGAGGGTGGGGGGAAAAAAGCAACAGTAAATGAAGTTACGGCACATTTTTTATCCCAGGTTAGGGGATGGGGTTGGGGGAGATAATTATTAATTATTGGGCAGGTAATTATTATCAGTACAACTTACTGAAAAGTTCCTCCAGCCTTCATCCAGCCCCTGGGCGTCTCTCCCAGTGCCAGGGTCAGGCTGTGGCTGTGGAAGGAGCCCTGGACCATCTGTCCTGCTTCGAAAGGGTTTAATCCTTCCTGCTCCCATCCCTGGCTTATTGTGGAATATTGTCTCACAGCAGAGGGGCAGGCAGCCTGTCCTCGCAGGGCTGGATAGTAACTGTTCATCCCCAGCTACTGCAGACAGATTTATAAACTAATTAACTCCAACCATCTCTGAAGCACCGCTCGTGGTCTGAGGAGTGGGATCAAGCAGCTGAGTAATTCCTGTGGATAAAACCCCAAACCCACTCCACGGAACGTTCCAGAACCAGCCCCAAATTATTTTCTGACTGATGTAAACCAACCCGTGTACAAACCTCTCCCCAAGCGATTCAATTACCTGATTTGGGAACAAAAACCCTTTGGGAAATGTTCTTTTCCCTCCCCTGTTCCTGTCAGCTCTTGGTTTCTCTGACTCAGCCACAATGAAGTTGCTCCATACACCGAGAAGTGACACATTCCCCCTCCACGAGCTGGGATTTTTTTGTTAGGATGGGTTTGGTGCAAAGAGCAGCTCAGACTATTTTTATTCCTGTCTCTTATTTTTTTTCCCCGTGCAGGAACACACCAGCCTCAGCTCGTTGCCTTTTTGCTCCCGTGTCTCACACATATTTTCTGCCTCCTTAATCGCTTCAATTTGCTTGTTCCTCACTCAAAAAAATTCCATAGCAACCTGTGTTTAAGGAACTCTCCCTCTCCTCCTCCGATTTTAGTGTAAACAGGCATTAAAGCAAAAGTTTTAAATCACAGTTGACTGAGGAGCAAACAGCTCCAACTTAGTTTTTTCCTGCTGTTTTTCCAGTATTAAAAACAGTCTTTTATGATTCCCGGTTGCCGACTTTGATTGTTTATAAGCAATTTTCCAAGGGGAAAATATGTTTTCTCCATAGAGTTTAACTGAGAATATTATTTCTGCGGGTGCCTGGGAAAATCTGGAGATTTCCAAACTCCCACGTTGAGAATTGGCTCAATTCTGCCCAAAGCTGCCCTGACAGCCCTCCCCTGACCCTCGGCATGAGCAGAAATCCTTGAATTTGTGGTGATTTTGATAGCATTGGGTTAAAATGTTTCTAAAAATTGTGGGAATTGTATAAAATAGGTTCAGGGGAGGTGGAAAGAAAGGTCGGGCCTGGATGGGCCTGGGAAGGGGAACCAAAACTACGCAGGCCCTGGAAACAAGGTTTAGGTTTTGTCTTTACTGGATCACGTGAAACTGCACCTGCACAATCACCATATTATAAATTACGTGATTGTTAAATGTAATGATTGGATGTAAATCACTCCAGAACTCATCCCGACATCTCTGGGCTTTTAAATAAATATCTGACTCCAGGGATATAAAGAAATTATTCCAGAAATATAAAAAAATGCCTAATTCCAGGAATATAAATAAATATCTAACTCCAGATATATAAATAAATATATATCTAACTCCAGGGATATAAGTAGGTATCTAACTTCAGAAATATAAATAAATATATGTCTAACTCCAGATATACAAATAAATACCTAACTTAAGAATGTAAATAAATATCCGACTCCAGAAATATAAATAAATATATATCTAACTCCAGATATACAAATAAATATCTAACTTAAGAATGTAAATAAATATCCGACTCCAGAAATATAAATAAATATACATCTAAGTCCAGCTATATAAACAAATATCTAACTCTAAGTTAATTTCACTTCAATTCAGTTAATTTCTGTTTATTTCTGTTTATTTCAGTCCAGGGCGGCCGCTGACAGCAAGCCCAGGCATTTCAGGGTGAGGAGAGCAGGCTCAAGGCTGCTCAGAGGGATAATGGAGAGGCAGAATCCTTTTCCCCCAGGAAAGGCCTCCCCAGGTAAACCTTTCAGCACAGGGACAGGAAAAGGCTCGAATTCCCCAGGCTGACTGGGTCTGTTACACTCAGGGAGCTTTTCTGGGTGTGTTCGATGGAGGAGAGCAGAATTTGCCCCAGAGTGTCTCAGACAGAAATAATTAGACGATGATCTAACATCTGCCCTCCTCCCCAAAACCCTCACCTGGCTATTTACGGCCAATAACTGGGATCAGGCGCAACCATAACAGTTAATTGTTCATTGTAAATCTGCCTGGATGATAATTTCCCATCCCTCCGGGTGACACGTTCAGTGCAGTTTCCAAGTTTGGATTCTTAGGGCAGAGAGTTCTGCCTCCTGCCCTCCCTCAGGGTCGTCTTTCACTCCTGAAACGTGCCCACAAATCAGACATTTTGCAAAAAAACCCTTTTCTCAGTTTGAAGAGGAGGTTGGCTCTCAGCAGGTATTTGGATTTCCTGCTCTCAGCCCTCTCAGGAATCCTGGGGATGGGGAAGCAGATGGGCAACCAAATTCATTCTGAACCTCCAAAGCTCATTTTGGGCGAGGTTGAAGTGTTTAAAGCAAAGTAATTGATCATCATTTCATCTCACCCATTGCTAAAAATGAGTTTTAAATAATCTTATTAAGAAAGGGTCTTAAAGGCATTTGGGTTTGGGGGTTTTCATTTTATTTTTTATTCTTTGGGGGGACATGGGGAGGAATTTTAATTTTTCTCCTCCACCTTTTCTTCCCCCCCCTCTAATTAACATTAAAAAATTATTATATTAGAAGAGATGGGGAATTGCTCACAGGGCACTCACTTCTTCCAGCAGTGAAAAAAACTCTTTTTTCTTTCCTCGCTGCTAATCCCCAGTTAAGAAAAGTCTTTGACTATTTCTATTTTTTTCCAAGAGCAGGCTGAATCCGTGAACAGGGAGTGAGAGCAGAGCTGCAAAGCCCCGAATTTCCTCATCTGGGCACTTCCCCTCCTGTTCCTCCCCGGGACTAATTCAATCACCTTCCCCAGGTCCGCAGCATTTCTCACAAGCTCCCCTACTCCAAGCTAAAGACTCTAAACGAGACCTGAAATCACGGCATTACATTCATCAGAAATAAAGCTCATTTAAGCCCAAATTCCTGGGATTTAAATCCTAATGAGGCTGGAGACAGCTCCGGAGTGGCAGAATGGGAGCAGGAGCACCCCGGTGGCCCGAAATGAGCTCTGGAAAAGCTCCTTTGCTGTTGTTTAACCACCAACATCCCTCAGAAATGGGCTCAAATCAAATCCTAAACTCAGGTCGAGGATTTATTTAGTTATTTATTTATTCAGATTATCTGCTGTTTGGAAAACAAAATCGGAATGGGAAATGTGAGGGGGAAGTAATACTGGTTCTCCTGTTTTATCACTATTTCTTCTGGAAATTCCTAGGCTCCCTTTCCATTTCTTCCCCCTTTTTAAAAACTAGATATTCCAGCCACCACAAGCCAGTTCACAGAACTCTGGAATCAGTGAGGGTGGAAAGGACATTCAGGATCACCAAGTCCATTCAGTTTGCTTCGAGACCTTTAGTGAATATTCCTGCTGGTGATGAAGGTTTTCCTGCCCCTAAAACTGTATTTTTGGGGAAAATTTACTGAAGAGAAAAAATCAACTCCAGGTACAGCTGAACAAAAAGACAATGGAGGCACAGGTGGAAAGATTCAAAGGTTTGAAAAGTGGAAGCTTTCCAAATTCCAGGTGTTTTTCCAGCCGTGAGTTATTCCTGGTGTAAATTCCTGAAAAGCATCTCCAGGTCCCAGTGATCCCCTCTGGTTTTCATGGATCTGTAAACGAGCAGGGCTGGAGCTGCGACCTGGCGCTGCCTTCAAAGGGAAAAATGTCTCCTCTTGCCATTGGAAACATAAAAAGAGACTGGAAAACATAAACAGAGACTCAGCCCCAGCAGATCACAGCAGGGGAATTTTATACACAGTGCTGGAAAAGGAAAAAAATGGAGTTTCAGGTACATCCAAACCCAAATTGCCCTGCACAGTTCGGTGTTTAATTAGCAATCAACACCCTTTGGTGACCCTGGCAGGCAACTTCACCTCCATTAGGCTTTTAAAGTCTGAAAGAGTGTTTTAAATTGAGAGCTCCGACCCTTTGGTCTCCTCCCTGACCTCCTACCCCAGTTCTCCCCCAGCATCTCCCCTCCTGCTCACCCCTGCGCCTCCTTTCAGCCCTGCTGGTAAATGTTTGTGTCACCGGCAGCCCGGGGCTTAAATCAGAGCAGAGCTCTGCAGTGGGAACTGCGGGGAACTCCCATAAAAACCTGCAGCGGCCTTTAATTGGCCAGGTAATGATCGGGTTGTAATGTAGCCAGGCAAAAACCGCTGCTGGAATGAGGGAAAAGCTCTTTAACCCGGCGCTAATTAAGACAAAGCTCTGGGGAGGCCCCAGACCTGCAGGTCCACACAGGGGGTCAAAAGCCTGGGGCACGTCCCTGCTCACCCGGGAGCTGCCCCGCTCCAAAATCAGTTCAGGGAGTTCTCTGCTCCTTCCAGCTGTTTTCAGCTTCACCACCCCAGCCCAGCTCTTCCCAACTTGTCTTTTCCTGAGCTGCACCTCAAAACCTGTTGTTGTTCCCCTTGGGCAGGATGTGAGTGGGGGCTGTGCCAGTGTCACCCGTGGTGGCCCTGCACACGGGGACACTTCCAGAGGGCTGTGGCACCTTCCTACCTCCACCCGCCACAACCTCACCCGTCACCTGCACAAACACGGCCTCAGCCAGGAAACGGGGAAGTGTGCCATGGCTCCGTGCCTGAGGCGTTGTGGTTTTCTGAAGTTCTTTTCCCAGGGAATTTTCTGGAACTTTTCAGGGAATGTTTTCGTAAACTGTAACCTTTGTCATTCATTCCTTTCCCTAGGAGGGACTTCTTCTTGCTGTCCCTCTGCTTCTGGGAGTGAAGAGGTTTGTCTTTGTGTCACCAACCCAACTGGTCAGAGCAGAGGGACAGCAAGAAGTCCCTCCTGGGAAAAGGAATGAATAACAAAGTTACAATTCCAAAACCATTTCTCCTGTTTACAGAAAATTCCCTGGGAAAAGAATTTCAGGAAACCAAAACACCTCAGGCACGGAACCAGGGCTGCAGGGAAGCAGCAGGGAAATCACGAGAGAGGCAGCAAAACACCCCCGGACACAACTCCTGCCTTCAGGGAAGGGTTGATCCCGAGGGTTCCTGTGTCCTGCAGGTTTGTGCAGCTCATTCCCCCCGGCCAGGACAGAAAAATCACTGCCTGGGAAATCTGCAGACTTGGGGTTTTTTAATCTTCCTCACTCCTTATTTTATTTAATTGAAGTTCCTCGCTGTCCTAAGGAATTCCTGATCTTCCTCCTCGGTGCTGGCAAAGCTGGGCAGGAGCAGAAATGGCTTCCCAGGATTTGAATTTCAGTAGGAGCTGCTCTTGGGTGAGGCACAGACTCGGCTCTCAAACAAAAAGCAATGCCAGATATCAAGATTCAATTGCTCCTTAAGATGTTCTTGCTCTGCATTTAAATATTCTCTTCCTCTGGATCCCTTCCTCCCATCCTTCCCATTCACATCATCTATCCCATTACAGGGATGAAATTCAAATGATCCCAGAATCAATACCGGGACTTCTCTGCTGCTTTCCAGCTATTTTCAGTCTCATTGCCCCAATCCAACTCTTCCTAACTTGTCTTTCCCTGGTAATTCCCCTGTCTCAGATTCAGCTGAATGACAAAATATATTCGCCCATCTAAATGTATTTATGCTCTAATAATACTTGAAAATAAAACTCAGTCAATCTCTGCTTTAATCCTCGTCCTTTCCTTGGTGTTAATTTCCCATATTTGGGGGGAAAAAAGCAAAAAAAAACCCAACTCCGAGCACCTTGAGGGGAGGAAAAATTTCTATTTCATGCTTTATTAATATATTTCAAATTCATGGGAATTACACTGCTCAGGGTGGATGAGCAAAGTGGGCTTCTGAGAATTGCATTTATAGAAAAAATAAGTACTGAGGTAATCTTCAGAAGTTAAATTTCCTTGCAGTGGATGGTTTCTTTTCTAAGCAGGTGACACAATTGCTTTGAGACCTTGCCACGAAATATCTGATCCCAGAGTCACTCAGAGACTCCTGGAGCATCTCTAAGAGCCCAACAATCCCCTGCAAGGAGTGTTTGATTGCAGATAAAACTTTATCTGGGCAGCCTGGTCTAGTAGAAAGCGCCCCTTGGAACTCCGGGGGGCAAATCTGCTGAAAAAGGGGAAAGTCCTTGATCCCAAAATGTCATTTTCTCCTGATTTCCTCAGATACAAAGCCCAGGCATGTGACAGCCTCGGTTTTGGTGAATAACTCCCTGATAAATGGGCTGGCAGCCCCCGGCTGGCAGCAGGAGCACGCTGGGCTTGCAGGAACAGCTGGATTTGGACATTTGGCTCTTTTATTCTCTCCAGGCAATTAGAAGCCAAGTTTGCATTGCCTGGCACAAAGCCCAAGGGATTATTTCTCCTCCACGGCGCTGGAATGGGTTCATTCCCTCTCAAGGTTATGTTCTGTTTATTCCGATTTTGTGGGTCCTGCACTGTGCTGGGGTTGGACACTTGGATGAGCACCCTGAGTTTTTGGGGCTATTTTGGTGACTGTGATTGGTCGGGACCTGGTTTTTCCTCCCCCTTTGATTTGCATCTCATTAATTCCAGGCTACTTTTTTAAGGTCGTGGAAGAATGGGACAAAGAGCAGCGTTTGCAGAGTGGGCGCTCAGAGGGAGCTTTGGAAACTGCCGCCTCGATTTTCACAGTTCTCTGAGGTTTTACATTTCTGGACTGGGGTTCTCAGGCATTGTGACACAAACAGAGTGATGTTTAGTAAACTGTGTGTCCCTTCCTGGGGCAAGGACAAACTGATGGACTTCTGCTCTGACCAGTGGGGTCAGAGAGGTGTCAACCTTGTCTGCCAATCCCTGATCAAACTCCAGAAACTCTTTAAACCCTAATCCCAAATAAATATTTGTCCTTCTTTTGCTCTCACAACTTCACGGTGTGAGTGCAGCTTTTTGTTATCCGTCTGGTGACAGAAAACTGCCAAAATTCTTCCCCCTAAAATAGATTTTATGGGATTTATTCCAGAGTTGACCATCCTGGTGGAAGCCAAAGTTTCTAAACTCCCTTCCCTCAGCCCCAGAGAGTGGCAGGAGCAGGGATTATGCCTCTGGATGAAGATATTTGGCATCAAGGAGTAAAAACTCCTCCTGTAAATCATGTCCAGCTCCCCACTCAGAACATTCCCCTTCCCAGCACAGCCCTTTTCCCTCCCCAGGCCAGGGGGACAAAAAACTCCTTCTCGATTAATAAGGGCAGTGGGAGTTCAGGCCGGGATTTATGGCCCCTGTTTGAAAGCATTGGAAGAGACGTTCCCTCCTTCATCACCAAATGGGTTTGATGGAAAACCTCCAGGAAGATTTTCCTCACGTCGCTGGGAAACCAAAGAGCCCCAAACGCTGAGCCACGAGTGGCACCAGCGACAGAGCCAGGGAGCTTCTCGTGCCAAAAGCCCAGAAATCAAACAAATTATCAAACTTCAGGGAATTCAATTAGGAATGAGAATGAACTTTCTTTTTTTTTTCATCCCGAGGTGTTAATGCTGCTGCAAAAAAGCCCTGAGGGCACAAAAGAGCTGAAAAACAAGCAGCCAGTTTTATTTGTGGAATATCTGGTGCATATTTGGAAACAGGACGGGCAGGAAAATTGATGTTTCTTTATCAGCCACAGAGAACATCAAACAGCTCTGCTTTAATTACGTGTAAGGAACCAGAGTCAGCTCAAATGCAGCAAGTGATGCTATTTTTGTGCTATTTTTTTACACAAATACTTACAGCAAAGCTGTAAAAAAAAACCAGTTCAGCCTTTTCAGCACAGAACAAGCAACAAGTTGAAATTTGTTTTGGAATTGAAATTTATTTTTTATAAGGTTTTTAGGGTTGTATGTCTTGAAAAATTTCAGAAAAAGGCCAAAGTCGAGACCCAGAATGCAAACACCTTCTTTCTTTTGTAAGATGGGGGCTGCCATAGAAATCCTGGAAAATTTGGGAAAAGCACACTGGGAAATGACACTCCTACTAATGAGAGGCTGAAGCAATGAACAATATCTTGATTTTTGAAATTGTTATAGAAACAAGCTTGGATCTGGCACAGTTCTACTCCATCACAAAGTGATGTCAGGACAGAATTGGCTGCAGCTCTCCAGGTTCCCTTTGGGGGATCTCTGAGCAAAGCCACGGGCACAGGGATCCCCTGAAAGTTTGGAAGGACAGAAGTGAATGGCAAAATTAGGGATGAGAAACTCGATTGCTGGAAAAAAGTCCCAACTGCTCCCCTTGTGAGCACGATCCCAAACAAACCATGGAGAGCAATGGAGTGTAAATGTCATCCCAACTGCAGGGAGTGCCCTGAGCCCACCCCGGGCCGGGCTGGCCGTGGAATCCTGGGATGGTTTGGCTTGGAAGGACCTGAAATCCCATCCAGGGTCACCCCAGCCATGGCAGGGACACCTCCCACTGTCCCAGGTTATCCCAGCCTGGCCTTGGGCACTGCCAGGGCTCCAGGGGCAGCCACAGCCCCTCTGGGAATTCCATCCCAGCCCCTCACACCCTCCCAGCCAGGAATTCCCTCCCCAAATCCCATCTAAGCCTTTCCTCTTTCCTCTCTAATCCATTCCCCCTGTCCTGTCTCTTCATCCCTGGTGAAAAGGATGAGGAGGGGTTGGTCTGATACACTTGGTGACCATCGTCAAACATCTTTAATCTGGGGAAATAAAATCTCTCGTTTAACGACCATTTCCACCAACTGCTGGACCAAGGATCGTCTCCTTTGGCTTCCAACCCCTCCGTCCCTCAACCACACATCTTCTGTCCCTCAGAACTTCACTGGAGAACATTCCAGCAGCACAAGGAGAGGCTCAGTCTGGGCACCCCCAGGGAACAACCTGGGCCTTGTTTGGACAGAAGGAAAAACGCCCTCAGGTCGGGCTGAGGTGAAGAGCACACAGCCTCAGGAGCTCCTGGGGAAAAGCAGGACCCAGGACAAAAAAAAGGCTCCTCAGGATTGTTGATCCACGTTTTGATGAAAGCTTAAAATGCAAATGAACAGAGAGACAGAGAGAATGGGGATGAAGCATCTTTAAACTTACAACAAATCATTTTATATTGATAGAGTCCTGGGCTTAAATCCAAGCCCAGCTATTGCCTTAATGCAGACTGATTTCGGGAGACTTAAAAATAGCCAAGATCCTCTGGTGATTGGCAGCCATTGTGGAGAGACCTGCCAAAGTCAAATTGATTTTTATTTTTTTTTTCTTGCCTTTTGAAGGACTCCACATAATTTAAGCAAAGCTGGAAATGAAAGCACGCACACACACACAGAGATGGCTCCTGGATGATTTAAACCACTCAGGGAGGGGATCTGCTCCTCCAGCCTCACCTTTGAGGGGAAATCGTGGATAATATGACCCCAAAATGCTGGGAAAAGTCCAAAACGGGTGATTTTGCTGCTGATTGTGCCCAATTCAGCTCAGCCAGGATGACAATTGTGTCCCCAGTCCAACTGGTCTGTGTGAAATAGTCTAAAAGGGAGACACAGCCCAGAAATCAAGGAGTCATTTCCAGCCCTCTGGATCTCGGGGTCTGTGTCCTCGTGGTGTAAAACTGTGTCAGCCCTCAGCAAACATCTCCCCCCCTCTGTTTTCTTCTGTAAAAACCTCAAACTCACTGAAGGAATTGCTTTAAGGGGCACTTTGCTGTCCTTCGTACTGAAAATAAATCCCAGTGAGAACCCCCCAAGTGCAGCCTGCTCCTGCAGCATCTCCCCTCTCCCAGGAATGTCACCGGCTGCCCTGAGGAATTTCCCTTCTCCTGTTGTTCCGTCACAGCCCAAGGCTCCGGAGTGACCTTTTCCAGCAGCTGGATCCAGCAGGGAGGCGCCCCGGCCACCCTCGGGAGGAATGCTCACATGTGAGGCCCATTTCCAGCCGTGTCAGAAGGGATTCTCGTCCTCGTCAAAGGACCAAGTGCTGGGAGTTGAAAATGACGCTGGGAAGAGAAAAAAACCCAAACAAACAAACAAACAAACAAAACCCAACTAAAAAGAAAAAGTACATGTCCACCAAGTGGCTTTGAAATTTCCATCCCAAANATCAAAAAATCCCCTGGAATTGTTTCAGGTTCTTTATATTGATAGAGATATTGTATATTATATTGAGAAATTATTGATAAATATTTAAATATATTTCATCAAAAACAAAAGCCTAAATACCCCCAGGTCCAGAGAAACCAGGGCATTTTTAACTGTTTTTTTCCATTACTGTTGGAGGTGAGGGTTTTTCCTTTTGTTTTCCTTTCTCTGGGGGAATTTTCTCCCCTTTCCCATCTCACTGCTGGTTCCTGTTGTCAATAAACCTTTTCCTCCTCCTTTCACAGGAGGGTTTTTTTAAAATGCCAGGACTATTTTAAATCACAAAGACACAGAATCAGGGAATCCTGGAATGGTTTGGGTTGGAAAGAGCCTTAAATCCCACCCCTGTCACCCCTGCCATGGCAGGGACACCTCCCACTGCCCCAGGCTGCTCCAGCCTGGCCTTGGGCACTGCCAGGGATCCAGGGGCAGCCACAGCAAATCTGGGAATTCCATCCCAGCCCCTCCCCACCCTCCCAGCCAGGAATTCCTTCCCCCAAATCTCTCCCAAACCAGCACATGGAACCGTGGAATGGTTTGGGTTGGAAGGGACCCCAACATTCCCAGTCCCACGGCGGGTTCCACAACTCCCACTTTCCCCAGGCTGCTCCAGCCTGGCCCTGGACACTGCCAGGGCTCCAGAGGCATTAAATGTCCTTTCAGCTGAACCTGTCCCTTTTCCCACTTAATTTTTTTTTTTTTAGATGAATGGAAGGGCTTCTCCAAATAATTTTGGGTGCTGAATATAAAGTCCAGAGATTTGTGCCGGCGCTGCTGAGCTGAGAACATCCCCAGCAAATCTCCCGGGGAGCTCTACAGCCACCCCCTCAACCACTCCTTGTCAGTGGGAATTTGATTTCCATCACTCATCTCTGATTGTGCAATGATTATCAGCTCTGGATTATTAAATTGGCTGCTGGATGGGAGGGAGGGGAGGGAGAACCCTTCAGCTGAATCCAAGGCCAGCATTGAATACTCCCCTTAATTCCAGCCTACCGACGTTGGAGGCCTCTGTAATTCTTTCTAAACTGTCAGTTAACAAGAATTACCCGTGTAAACAAACAAATCCTGTGTGAACAGGCTCTTTGGATAGTCAGGGACGAGGCTGAGCGAGCGCTGAGGAACATCTCAAGTCTGATGTTTTAATCAAAGCGCGGCTCCCGCTCACGGCAGCTTCCCACACGCCTTTATTCCTCCGTGCTTTATTAAAAGACAGGATTTTATTAAAACCTGGGGGTTTCAGGCTTTATTGTGCCTGCAGACATCCCCATCCACTCCCCTCTCGGTGAAGGAATTCATTCACAACTCGCCTGTGAGTTTTGGAGAGCTCCCCTTCCTCCACCTGCTTTTTACTCCGACTAAAAAAAGCTGGAGTCAGTTAAAGCTGCTGAATTTTAACTGTTACTTCACAGATTGTCACCAACAAACTGAACCTCCACTCTCCAGAAATTGGGATTTTGGTGCTCTGATCTCATGGATTGAGATGCTTTGTGTGCCTTGCAAGTCTTAATCCTGCTGCACTTTGTATTTGGATGATGCAAATTCAGTATTTATTGACAAGAAGCAGCTCCAGAATTAACTTCAATACCCCCAAACCATTCTTACACCCCTTCTTCTGTGCTTGGTCGGCATTATCGGGAGGTTCTAACTCAGGAGAAACACAGAGAAATTACATTAATTAACATTTGAGGTCAAGACTGTAGCTTTGAACAAGGTTAAGTAAAATATGGAAAGTCCCAACATAAAATCTCAGATGTTAAAAGTTTAAAATACTCTGTGGAAACACAGGCACAGTTCTTAAGAGACTAAAACCCCCTCACGCTACTCTTGAAGGACCAGCTGCCCCAAAGCTCGTGACAAATGTGGAGTTTTGGTGTTATTTGAGCTCTAAATTTGGAGGAAAAACTCCCTGTTCAGGCTGGGAGAAGATGGGATGAGATTAAATCTCTATTAAACTTTTCAGATAAAAAGTAATCTATTCCCATAAACCAGAAAAGCTCCTGTCAGGAGACTCTTGTGAGGATGAGGATTTAAGGTCAGAAAAGAAATGGATCCAATTAGCAGTGACAGTTTCTGGGGGGAAATATTGGACAATTGAGTCAGAATGACATTTAGGGGGGCTTTTGGTTAGTTTAATAACTCAGCTGAGACTGGACCTGAGGGCTACACCCAGGGTGGACCGAAATAGTCACCAAAAATGGACAAGATCTCACACTTTTATAAGTTTTGGTCCATTTGCACATTGGGGTTTAATTGTCCAATTCCAGCTGCAGGCTGTGAGGTCCCATCCTTCTTGTCCCTCCCTCCAGCCACCCTTGTTTGTGCTTTTGGGGCTGAGAGTTGTCCTTGGTGTGGGGCAGGAGAAGGATTTGTTTTGTGTCCCTGCTGTGTGCAGAGCTGAGTGACACTGACTGTGAGCTCAGGGCTGCACCCCTGGGCACCACAGACCCTGAAAATGTGAAAACTAAAGCTTAAGGCATCAACCCGAGCAGAGATTCCCCTCTAAAGCCACTGAGCTGGGGCTGACCTGGCCCTTGTTTCACCTTCATTTTTGCTGTGGAATGTGATGAGAGAGACAAATGGGGAAATGCCCCGCACCGTGCCGGAGCCTCCTGCAGCTCCCAGCGGTGGAAACACAAACCCGACCCTCCGGGGCAGATTTATTCACCTTTTGAGTGGATTGTAGCACCAAATGTGCCGCTGCAGCACCTCAGTCTGAGCCAGGGGGGCTCAGCACCTCCTGCTTGCCCCGGCCTTTCCTTCGCCCAGAGCCTGGATGGTGGAAGGAAAAGGATCCCAGGGGTTTATTCCAGGCTGGCACGGGGAGAAAATCCCCGTCTGGCTGCCAGGTGCATTGCACCGCTGCCCTCCCCACGGCGTGAAATCATCCCTGGCGTTAAACCCCTGCTGATTCAGCCCTCGGCAAGGGCGGGTGGTGAGCCCAAAGCCGTCCCAAAGTCACGGACCAGCCCGAATGACAGACCTGCCCGAATGACAGACCTGCCCGAATGACAGACCGGCCCGAATGACAGACCTGCCCGAATGACAGACCTGCCCTATTAACAGACCTGCCCGAATGACAGACCGGCCCGAATTACAGACCTGCCCTATTAACAGACCTGCCCTATTAACAGACCTGCCCTCCGCGCCCCTCCCTGCCATGAGCACAGGGATCGTTTGGAAATGCATTATTGACATTAATGAAGCAGAGTGAGGATAACAAGTCACAGAGACCAGGAACGGTGCTCAGTGAGGATAACAGGTCACAGAGATCAGGAACGGTGCTCAGTGAGGATAACAAGTCA
>VZDJ01000331.1:328162-422397 GCA_008694505.1 Cyanoderma ruficeps
AGGAACGGTGCTCAGTGAGGATAACAGGTCACAGAGATCAGGAACGGTGCTCAGTGAGGATAACAGGTCACAGAGACCAGGAACGGTGCTCAGTGAGGATAACAGGTCACAGAGATCAGGAGCAGTGCTCAGTTCCTGGTCCCGCTTTGTTTTCTTGGAGAAACATTAAACTGCTGCAGCAGAGGTTGGTGCTCCGTGTTCACAGTGGAAACAGCACAAAAATGATCTAAAATGAGCGTTACTTGTGGCACACCAAATTTCCACTGACTGAAGAGCAACATTTTTTTTTCTATTTGTGCTCCTCCCTCCCACATTTCTGGAAAATCAGAATTTCCACCAACGAGAAAGAAATTCCTGTTGGAAACAGGGCCTGGCATCATGAGAGCAAGTCAAGGAATGTCACAGAAACACCAAACTGCAGGAAATGTCTGAACTGTGCTGAGAATGCAGCTGTGCTTTGCACGGAATAAGACTCGCAGAGCATTTTCATGTACGGGTGAAGAACCTTTTTATGGAGAAACGAGTCCATATTCTATCTCAGGCCTTTCCATTCCTGCCTGGGAGGATTCTCTGGCTGGGCAGACCGGTGGTCTGGGCTAACGTGGCGATTTCTGTATCCTCGGGCGGACAAAATAAAACAGTGCAATGACACACGCGGGGGAAAGATCTAGAAAAGCCTAAAAATTAGCGTAAACCCATAAAAAATGGCAATAAATTCATTTTCTCCTCCTGCGTTGCAATAGGGTTTTATGGGCGACATTAAAGCTGCAACATGAGTTATCCTTGCAGGGGTTACTTGGAAGTGTCTGGGACTGGGGGAGGGAACTGAAATCCAGCAATCCTGGGGGTGAACTCGTTTTATATCCCCCCTAATTACATTCACAATCCACTCATTTGAACCTCCGTAGGTATTATTTAGATGTATGCTGGATGTTCCGGCTAAAATAAATTGAAATAAAAATATAATGCAGAGCTGGAAAATACACTCCGTGTAAAGTACTGCATCTCGCTGACAAGTACTTAAAAAAAAAAGGCGAAAAGTAATAAAAATTACTGCTAGAAAAATCGAAATGTTCCATTCCTAGATTTTATGGGGGCAATAAAAAATGAAAAAGAAGCTCTAGTTAAGCTGGCCTGATGAAGTGATATACAGCCAGAAAGGCAGTCAAGGTTGTGTGGAAACAGATTTAAAATTGATATATATCAAATACAATAATTCCGGTGCATATTAAATAGGGTCTGGGTGGGATGTTTGTGCAGACTTGCACCGGATGATTGTAAATTAAATAAAAAAATAAAGCCCCAGCTGGACAAAACTGGGATGCAAAAGGGGTGGGATGGAGCAGCTGAGAGCAGCTTTATCCCACTAAAAGAGGGCAACTGAGCCACACTGGAAATTTTGTTTATTTCATTTTCAGGAGTGTCAGGAAGGACCTGTTTGATCCCATTTTTACCATCGCGGTGAGCTGAGAATTAATGCAGATTTGTGTTCGTCCAACACAAGTGGAAAGTCAACCTTGGCTGGGTTGGATCATCCCCACCCCGGCCACGTCCCAGAGGGGCTCAAACCTGGTTATTCCCTGGGGAGAGTGCCTGGGATGGGATTCCCAGAGGGGCTGTGCCTGCCCCTGGACCCCCCTGGCAGTGGCTACTCAAGGAAACACCTTCCCCTCCTTCCCTTTAGGGCTACGGCCAGTTTTCCAGGGAAAATCCCCAAAAATCCTGCTGTGATCAGTCTCTGTGTGTCCAGCTGCCTCGATTTTCCAGGGAAAATCCCCAAAAATCCTTGTGTGATCAATCCCTGTGTCCAGCTGCCTCGATTTTCCAGGGAAAATCCCCAAAAATCCTTGTGTGATCAATCCCTGTCTCCAGCTGCCTCGAGCTCAGACCCAACACTTCTGACCTTAGAGGGTTGGAGAAGAGGAAAAGAGACTTTTTAAAGGGATGGAAATAGGAAAAGAGGCACTGTAAAGGGATGGAGAAGGGGAAATGAGGCTGTTTAGAGGGAGAGAAAAGAGGAAAAGTGGTTTTTTGAGGGATGGAAAATAGGAAAAGCAGCCCTGTAAGGGGATGGATGAGAGGAAATGAGGCTGTTCCCTCCCTTACTGCAAAAACCTTCCACTCTTTAAAGGATTTAAACAAGCCACCCTCAATTCCCCACATGGAGACACCCAGGCTTCTTCTCCTCCAATGAAATCCTGGATTAAAATACAAATATTTGCCGTGGACACGCTGGAGGTGGCACGAGATGGAGCTGAGGCAGGCAGGAGAGTTTTAAGAACATTTTTGGTGCTGTGATTTACAGGAGAATTACAGAGGAGCGCTTTTATAACAATTTTATAGCAACTTTTGCCCCCCTTCCCCTTCTTTAGTGTTCCTGAATCTCCTGTGGCTCTTGAGGAAGACAAAAACTGCACATCACCGTGTGAGTTAATTCATTATTAAAGCCCAAGCTCCCGAGTTCTTTGAACAGGAGGTGGAAAAGAGGCCACACTCAGGCCTCACAACTGCAAAAAAACACCCCAAAAAAAAAGATTTGAATCACAAACCTCGAAAGACCATAAAAGAGATCATTTCCATGACTCTTAATGCAACCTTGGAAAGATCCGAGCCGTGCAGAGAAATCACTGAGCAGCAATCTAAAAATAAATAGAAGGGTTTAAAAAAGAGATTGGGCGAATTCCTGGGGGAGAGATTCACTCGCAGCATCAGCAATAAAAAATAAAACCAGGATTGTCTCCGTGGCTCCTTCACCTCCAGAAGGGTCTGAATGCTCTTTAAGGAGAAGTTTCAGGAGAGGGATCACTCATTGCTCCGAGTTTGCCAAAATCTCAGGTTATTTCTTCTTCACTTCAAGGGTTTGACACTGTCGGGACTGGGACTGGGACAAAGATTTTATTTATGAAACCATCAGTCACATCCAGCTGTAGGTGCAGGGTACAGGATAATTTTATATTAATATAATCTTCATATACATATTATTTGAATAACATTTGTTTCAGACAAAAAAATTGCACAGAAAAATCAATTTCTCATGGAGGAATGAACCCGGACCACTCTTTTTCCAATACTGCGCTTCTCGTCCTGGAATTTTTTTTGATAATACTCTTTTAAATATTTTCTCTTACAATAATGAAAACCCTGCCCAGCTAAGGGCAAAAATATCAAAAATATTATTAGAACAAAACTTTACAAATCAGCACCACACAGCCATTAAAAGGGACAATTATTAATAAGATGGTTCGTCATATTTGGCAATAAAGCAACAAAGAAAATCAGATGCAGAAAATACACCCAGAGAAAAATATCTTGTGCAGGAATGCTTCACCTTTTCCAACATTTTGGGATGTCAGAAAATCGGAAACAACTTTGCCGTGTGTCGTAAATTCCAGGTACAGCTGCCACGTGCTGCGTGCAAAAACAAAACGCCTTTGGGCCCCAAAGTTAGACAAAGGTAAGAGACAGAAACGACCTGACTTTGCTGTGGTCACGCAGTGACGGGGTCAGGCGCAAATCCTGGATTCCAAACATTAAATTCACACCCCGTGGAGCCGTTAGCGTGGCAAATATCCAGAGAAACAGCTGGGAAAAGCCAGCAGCAGCAGCAGCACACAAATGTCACTGTGCACACAAATGTCCCTGTGCACACCAATGTCCTGGCCCGGACGCTGCTTGTAAAATTTATTAATTTCTTGAAGTCCCAGCTGAAGGAGGTATAAAATAAATATCACAACAATGTCCCAGCATAAAATAAATATCACAAGAAGGAAGATGCAGATGGAAAACACAAAGGCTTGGAGACCCTTGAGGAGCAAAGCAGGGAGCAGCTGAGAAATCAGCTTGTAAAGGGAACCAAAGGGATTAAATCAAACTCGGGGAGAAGACAAGGAAATGATCAATGACGGGAGGCTGGGACCAAACTCGGTCTGGGGTGTCCAAATGAAATATAGAGGAGATGATGGAAATGGGAATGAACTGAGCCAGGACTCCGAGCTGAGATCTGAGGCCACGGGGATGGGGATGGGATTGGGAATTCGGGGCTGAAATTTCTGACAGGAGTCCAGAGCTCCACTTTTGGGGTATTTCTCCACATAAATTACATCCTAATTGTCAGATAAGCTCATCCTAATTATCAGATAAGCTCATCCTAATTGTGGGCTCAGTGTGAACGGTGGAAACAGAACGGAGTCGAGTCAGGAGCAGCAGTTAACAATGAGTTAAATGACCCCAAACGAGGCTGTATTTATTTTATTCCCCATCACCAGCAATTAGAAATCATAACGAGAGTCTTTTGACCTTTAGAATAACTGACACAGCCTTGTGCAAGCCGAGCAGAGCTGCCTCCCCAAGAACACAGGCAGGGGAAGGACGAGAGTCAAGAGCTGTAATTAGCTGCATAATTATTTTCCAAAATAAAATGTGCAGTCTTGGCCTCCTTGGCAGAGCAGAGTCGTGGGGCTGGTGGTGTTATCTGCCATCTCTGCACTGTGGGGCTGATAAGGGAAGGCGAGATAAGGGAGATCCACTGGAGGATGTGTTCATTCCCCGACTGCCCCAGGTGCTGTGTCCGTGTCCTTGGTTGTGGGGACTGGCAGTGGTCAGGACATGGATTTTTAGGCTCCAGGCAGGGCCCTGAGCCCTGTGGGAAAGCCAAGGACAAACTCTCTCAGTCTGGCCTGGGGAATCGTGAGGAGGATCCCAAAACAATCCCTGTAAACAATCCCTGTGGATTTCCTCCTCCTACACCTGCTGTTTCTCCAGCCTGTTCAGTGGCAGAGATGTTCACAAGAAGGTGCTGCCCTAAAGGACCAGCCCTATCCATTGTACCCAATCACTGGATAAACGAATCTGTCCCTCAATAACCTTTGCTCCGAGCCCTCTGGAGAAATCAGAGTTCTACCTGTCACTACATGAGCCATCCTGGATCATAACAATACTGGGTTTTGAGGAGTTCTGAGGAGGGGAAGGAAGGTCACTGACATCAGAACCAGCGGGGAGAAATCTGGGAATTCCAGGCACAGAAAGTTCTCAAAACCTGCAGGCCCAGACCCAGAAATGGACACAGGGTTCCACCTGAGACCTTGGAAAAGGCTTCCAGCTTTGGAGACCATCAGCAGGAATGTGGGTTTGTAGTTTAGACAGAAACACATTAAGTTTGGTAGTGGGAAGTTTTAAGGTTTTGAAGTTTGGATGTAGAAGCAGTTACAGAAATAGTAAAAAGTTTTAAGGTGTAGCAAGTAAGTTTGTGAGTCATTATGTGGTTTGTTAATAAAGTCTGCGTGCAGCAAAGACGTGTGATGATACAATTTAATGAGGGATTGGTGTGAAAGTGGAAACTTCCTTTGTGGCAGTAGATTATTGGCTAATTAACCTTTAACAGACCCTGTGACCTGTGGCCTTGTGACCGCTGACCACCAGCTCCTGGTGTGTGTGGCCAGGACGTTCTCACTCCTTCACGAGACCGTAGAAGACAATGTTCATAGATTATGTTTTAAGGTGATATTAATAAATCGTGTTTTAAGACTTCTCCCAGTGGTCTCTCTCCATATCCCGAGAGAGGAGGAGCTCTTTTCTCTCCAGGAATACAGTCTGGGGCTCTAATGATCCTTGTGGGCTAAATTCTGTATTTTTTCCCCCTTCACTCAATGACAAAATTCTCAAGTCAGGGTTTTCAGCCCGAGCTCCACTCAGAGGCCACAGGAACAGAATCCACACGAGAGCTGGAGCAGGAAGGAAGGGAAGGAAGGGAAGAAGGAAATCCAAACCTTACAGAAATATTGCTTAAGTGGATCTGACTCTACAGGAAACAACTGCACATTGAGAGGGCCTGGACTAACAAATTGATCTAAAAATAAGCTGGATAATATTGTTTGTGTATTGAAACAAGAACAACCAAAGCAATTTAATTATTGTTGCCCCAGAAATCCGTCATTACACCGTGTTTGTCTGTGCTGCTGTTTTCTATTTACCCAAAGCCAAGGTTACTCTGTTTATTAGAGCAGCAGAAGCCTTTTCCAATGTTATTCCCAATATTATTCTCATTAATAGAATTATAATATTGTCATTATTCCAAAGCAAGAGTGGATCAGAGAATCGGCACTAAAACCTAATTTGGACTTTGCTGATTTTAACGTGAACCTGATTTTCCTTTCTCAGGACCAGGGGAACTCCACTGAAACTGCAGCAGGAGCACCCCTGAATCCCTTGTTTGGGACTGGAGTGGGAAACACCTGCAGGAACGGCACCACGGGGGATCCGAGTCCTTGCCAGCCCTGAAAACTTCAGCAAAGTGCTCAGGGACGTTTTTTCTTGAGGCCATGAGACAAACAAGAAGCTCAGAACCCGCATCTGCCAAGGGACAGACAGAGAATATTCACAGGTTTGGGTTTTTTTGATGAAGACAGAAAAGATTTAATTATTCAGAACAAAACAGACCTAAAGGAGCCTGTCAATTAAAGTGACTGATAAAAGTTTAGGGTTGCTGTGAAATATTTAACAGGGAATGCTGAATTTTTTATGGAAGAAATATTTGTGCTTGCCAGAGCCTGATGTTAATATACAGAAATTAATACAAACATCAAACCTGAGCTCTGCAGCTTTCAGAGAGGTGCCTCAGGAAAGGCTTTGTCCTCTACATCTGTCAAAATTAACACCAACAGCACCAAACCCAAAATCTGGGTAACTACACCCTCGTGTCAGCCCCTGTGCACAGAGCTGTCCCCGCTCCGAGGAGAATCTGCCCATTAAAATCTGTCCCAAACTGAATTTACACCGAATCCTGACCGTGATTTCTCCACTCCTAAAAACCAGAAAGAAGCAAAAAATTAACTCCAGGCTCCCCATTCTGTGGTTTTAATTGACCTTGGGTTAATGGGCACTTTTAGAATTAACCTGGTTTTTAAATAATTATTGCGGCGTCACATTGTTTTAATTATGTGGCTGTTCTCTGGCTGTTCCCTCACCAAAACCTCCAATGGCACCAACTGACCGAAAGGGTTTGAACTGTGACAAATAAATCCTGTAACTGCAATCCAGATGGATCCATCCCAGGATCACAAACCATTCCAATCCAAACCATTCCAATGGAAACGGATCCATCCAGGATCACAAACCATTCCAGCACAGACTGATCCATGCCAGGATCACAAACCATTCCAATGGAAACGGATCCATCCAGGATCACAAACCATTCCAGCACAGACTGATCCATCCAGGATCACAAACCATTCCAATGGAAATGAATCCATCCAGGATCACAAACCATTCCAACAGAAAATGATCCATCCAGGATCACAAAGCATTCCAATAGAAAATGATCCATCCAGGATCACAAAGCATTCCAACAGAAAATGATCCTTCCAGGATCACAAAGCATTCCAATCCAAATCATTCCAGCACAAACGGATCCATCCCCGGGATCACACGTGACACAACTCCCTACTCATATCTGAGTCACTGCAATCTCCATAAACTCCTGGAATAAACTTAAACACAGTGATTTCCTGGCAGGAAATGAATGCTCTTAGGCAGATGAAGGTGAAGTTATTGCTGTCATTATTGAAAACAAATCATTACAGGTGCCTTTCCCTCCCTGGAGAGTTTCTCATGCTGCTGTTACAGTTCCCTGCAGCATTTCCACCCCAAACACAGCAGGGAAAGGGGAAAATGGAGTTTATCTATCCAGTGAACCTTCCCCCAGGGCAGGGAAGGGGGGAAATGGGGTTTATTTATACAGGGAACCTTCCCCTGGAGCAGGGAAAGGGGAAAATGGAGTTTATCTATCCAGTGAACCTTCCCCTGGAGCAGGGAAGGGGAAAAATGGAGTTTATCTATCCAGGGAACCTTCCCCCAGGGCAGGGAAGGGGGAAAATGGGGTTTATTTATAGAGGGAAGCTTCCCCCGGGGCAGGGAAAGGAATAAAAGGGGTTTGTGTTCCCAGCCCCTCACCGGCCTCTTCCTCACGGGGTTTGTGCCCCAGGCACTCGGGGCAGGTCCCACCCAGAGCCCGCCTGGAGCTCCCCAGCACATCCTTCCCTGCCCCGGGAGTCTGCAGAGCCTGGATGAAATCCTGTCATTGACACGGCACTGGGCGATCCCGGCTGAGGGCCGGGCAGGCAGTTCAGCATTTCCCGGGGCTGTTGTGGCCAGGGAGCAGCCGAGGTGACAATCCGCAGGAGCCTGAGCCCGGCCACATCCCCTCCTCCTCCTCCTCCTCCGGGTTACATTCTACCTTCAATTCACAGCCACAATTCCTCCGCTTGCTCCTGTCATTCCCTATGGAGCCATTCCTTCCCTGCACTCACTTTCTGCCCTTCCCTTCCCTAAGTTCCTCCCTCTACTCCTTTTCCCTTTCCTTACCCCTTAAATTAAAAACTTTGAGCGCTGGCACTGCCTGAACACAACTTTATCCTGCTCTCAAAGGCTGCTCAAGTTCTTCCCTGCACCAGGCAATATTTCACCTTTCCTGTGAATTTGTCTTTAAAAGGACGTCACCTAAAAAGAAGATAAAGTTGTTTTCTTTAGCATTTGATATATGCAACAATCCTGCTCACCTCAGTGAAATAAAAATGCGTAATTGCCAGCCTGAAAGCCATAATTTGCGTTAATATTCTGATTTTACAGCTCTTGTGCAGGCAGGGCTGGAGCAGTGGCCTCAGCATTTGTGCCTCCTTTAGGTGAGCAGGGAGAAGAACTGCAGGTCCCACCACCCTCCCCGAGCAGAACGTCCCTGATTAGATTTGGGAACTGGCTTGGAATCGGCTTTATCAATGATCCCCATTTCCTGGATAATGGAATTAATTTATTCATTAAAATGTTATCTAATTATTGAGAAGAAATCTCCATCCTGAGTGTGAGATAACGGCAGCTCTGCTTCCCATCTTCCCCCTCAGCAGGACTTGTAACTGGCAATATTGGGTAGTGATTTTATTATTGCCATTATTCAATCCAGCCAAGCTTCTTTCTTTTTTTTTATCTTCTTTGTACTCTGTTTACACTTTTTAATGAGGTTTTAATCTTCCCTGACGTGTTTATTCAGGTTATTTATTTTACAAAAGCAAGGGGCCTTAAGTATAACTGAGGAAATCAATGTTTTGGATTTTTTTTTTTTTTAACCTGGACCTGAATCTCTTTCTAATTCTCCTTTTCAAATACTCTTCAGTCTGAGGGGAAGAAAACACGCAGGGTTGTGGGGAAGATTGGAGAAAAGGATGGGGATTTTTTACATTAATTCAAGGAGAACTCAGATTCTTAGGGAAGAATGGCGAATCCTACAAATCCCCCTAAGAATAATTGATTGCGAAATATTAACTTGAGCCTTCAGAGATTTCAAATCAAAGTGCATTAAAGCATTAAAGCAAGGCGAACCTGGGGCTGGCAATCCGGCATTCCCTGACATTCCAGCAGGGCCGGGACCTTTCCCGTTCGTTCCTGCAGGGTTTGCGCTCCTGCTCCGGGTTTGGGGGCTCGGCCTGGGAAACCCGGCAGAGGACGGGGGTCGGGAATTGCCAGGGAATGACCTGGAGCTGGGGGTGGATTTAGCGGCTTCAGGATCGCTCTGCTGGGCTGAAGGGGCTCAGGGAGGGGAGGCGTCAGAGCTGGGAATAAACAGTCCAGAGACGCAGTTTTGGGTCCGGACTCAGATGTTGGTTAATTCTTATCTCTGTCACAGTCTCACAAGCTGCGAGTTCTAACCAGCAAAGTTAGGCGAAATGCATTTATCCCTTTCTAGGTGAAATGCATTTATCCCTTTCTAGGTGAAATGCATTTATCCCTTTCTAGGTGAAATGCATTTGTCGGGTCTCTGCTCCTGCCCAGGGAATTCCCCATCCCTGGAAGTGTCCAAGGCCAGGCTGGAGCAGCCCGGGGTGGTGGAAAGCATCTCTGCCCCTTCCAACCCAAACCATTCCATAATTCCACGGTTCTGTGCTCCAGACCTGCTCCAGCACCTCTGCAGGGAAGGGAGGGGGAAAATTCAGGATTTAAATCCCTTCCCCACACAACACCTCAGCAGGATTTCTGCCTTTAACGCTTGTCATGCTGAATTATCCCCCTCGAAGTTAATAAGACACTTCCCATTTAATTTTCGGAGCAGCAGAAGTATTTAAAGAACATTAATGGAGTCAGACTTAATTTACTCTTTTTCCTTTTTTTTTTTCCCGACTTGCAATCGCTTTCCCCCCCTCCTCGTGCTCGTTAGCTATTATTTTGTAAATGAACGAACTCCATTTCATTCGGGCGCAGATTTAATTGTTCCTCATTGGAAATGTCAGCTTTCACAGCTCATTAATAAGGTGGAAAAAAATAAATAAAAGCCAGGGAAGGGATGGGGATG
Source organism: Cyanoderma ruficeps (assembly GCA_008694505.1). Lineage (NCBI taxonomy): Eukaryota > Metazoa > Chordata > Aves > Passeriformes > Timaliidae > Cyanoderma > Cyanoderma ruficeps. Next base: position 338,496 of record VZDJ01000331.1, read on the forward strand.
AGACATAAACTCGCCTGGCAAGGGAGGAGGAGCTTTAGTTAATGCAGAGCCCACGGGTGGGCTGGGAGATCCAAAAGTGGTTTTTTTTGGAGGGTAATTCCCTGGATTGGTGGCTGCATCCTGCTGGATGGAACCACCTCGTTTAATTAACGATCACGGTCATTAATAACTGCAATTAACGATCACCTTAATCATTCCTGTGCCTCAGATGCTTTGAGGAAAAGAGATAAAAGACACCCTCCCTGCTTTTCCAGTGGGAACAACACCGAGCCCGTGAATCCAGGCCGTGAAATCCTCCAGGATTTCCTGTCGCTGGCCCAAAATTACCTTTTTAAAAAAAATTTACTCATGGAAATAAAGAATGCAAACATACTAATTCTTTCTTTGCCATGTGGAATGTGACTGAAATAATTAATTGCCCTGATGGTTTTGTCCTCAGTGCCGACATTAAAGGGTTTTCCAAGTTTTTCAGAGGCTTTGCTGAGTTCTAAGCCCAAGTGTTGGGTTTTTTACAGCAGTGGAACAGCTGTGACTGTGATGGGAAAAGGCAGAAAAAGGTCGTATCTGTCCATTAATTAAATCACATCAGTTTTATTATTTCATTATTATTATTAATTATTATTATTGTAATGTATTCATTATACTGTCACGCATTATTATACTCTTATACTATTATTATTACTATTACAAATATATGACTATTTTATTTTAATTACTGTTTTATTACTCTTTGAATTGCTATATTACATCACGATTATATTGAAGTTCAAGTCTGATCAAGTTCTGTCACTCCCACCAGTTAGAAAAGACGAGAATCCCGGAAAATGATCCATGAACTCTTGATGACACAATCAAATCTAAACTTATTTATAAATTCAGCATCACTCTGACGCTCCAAATCCATCACCAAGGGGATATATCCTGCAATCTGTCCTGGAATTGGGATAGTTCCTCTGGAAAATGCTTTTTAAGGCCAGTTTGGCTCATCTAGAATTTACAAACCCCTTGCCATGGAATGGTTTTGCCTCCGTGTTTTCGGGCTGCCTTCTGCTGCTCCCAAATGTTTAAATTAAAAAGTTCCAAACAGTGTTTGGGGGAGGAAAACCAACCAAAAAAAAAAAAAAGGCAATTTTAATGTTTAAAAATGAGTAAATGGTGCCAAGAGAATTGCAGAAGAAAAAAAGAAATAGAGATAAACTTTTGTATATTCCTGCAGAGCCTCCAAAAAGAAAAGGCCAAAAGAAATCAGCTTTTGTCTGGGGAATTTATTACTCATCAAAAGAGGCCAAATTGGCTCAATTGGCCATTTTAGAAAGAAAGGGAAGATCTGCTGTGCTTTCCATGCATACAAAGATATTAAAATCTGGACTGAAACCACGGAAAATATCCCCACTCCGAGGCTTGCAGATGGAAAAATCCCTTTTTAAGAGAGAATATTTGATTTTTTAAGGTCCCAGCTGAGCAGGACCAGCAGAGTTGGTGTCAGTAATGGGCGCCCATTCCCAGAGATGCAAATCAGCCACTGCTGCCTTCAAAAAGGAAATAAACAAACAAACAAAAAAGACCCAGAGCAACCCCAGGAGGTTTTTTCCCTCAATTTCTCCAAGGACACAGCACTGGGATAATCTTCCCTAAGAGGGGATTGATGCCTCTTAAAGCAGGGTTTCAAAAACCACATTCAGATTTTAAGAAAACTACAATATAAATGCAAAATATTTCTATAATAAACACTCAACTGTACAAACTATAATAATCTTCATTTTTTTTTCCCCCCTTCAGAAGCAGCAAAGGCAAACATAATGCACACACTTATCAAGGTGAAATTATCCCATCTTGGAGAGGCTGTGAAGGGAAAATTCTGAGGTGGTATTTTCTTGGATGAAAGCTCCCATGCAAGTGTAAATTATTATCATTAAAATAATGAATTCTCTGCCCGGTTTAAGCTTTGCAGCTCACTCTGGAATTGAAAAACGCTCCATGCTCAGTGAAACTCTGGGGTGTAATGTGAATTCTCCACGGCGTTTGCTTCCCGGCTGGATCGTTCCCAGACAGAGCTCCACTCCCAGAGATTGGGAGGGAGCCCCAGGACCTGCTGCTTCCCGCAGGAATTCCTGGAAAACGGGGAAGTGCTGGATGTCAGGAAGTGCTTCCACACCAGCCCCAGCTCAGATCTGGGCCAGGCAGAGCTGAGCTCTCCGACGGCCGGGACCAGACACTTTTTGGGGGGGATTTCAGAGAATTCCCAGGAGAAATGTTTTTGTCGCTGTACCTTTGTTATTCATTCCTTTCCCCAGGAGGGATTTCTCCTTGCTGTCCCTCTGCTCTGAGCAATGGGAGTGAAGAGGTTTGTCTTTGTGTCCCCAACCCAACTGGTCTGTGTGAAATGGTATAAAAGGGAGACACAGCCCAGAAATCAAGGAGTCATTTCCAGCCCTCTGGATCTCGGGGTCTGTGTCCTTGTGGTGTCAAACAGCATCAAAAGGCCGATTCGTTTCCCTGGGAAAAGAATTTGAGAAAACCAAAAGATCTCAGGCACAGAACCAGAGTTACAGGATGGGGCAGAGAAGCTGCACCAGCTCAGGTCAGAGCGAACACCGGCGTTTTCCAGGGATAGAAATTCCCCTGGGAGTCAAGGAGATGATTCCTACCAAAACAGGCACGGAACCAGGGCCGCAGCCTCGGGCCCGCCAAGGCGCTCCCGGCCAGCGGGGCAGGAATTCCTGTGCCCGGTGAGCAGCAGATGATGCTCGGGGTTGGTGTGGGCACCATTCCCCGTTCGTGAGAGGAACATCCCATCGGGATTCCCGGCACATCCATCTCATCTGCATACAGCGGCAGAGCTGCCCGCCAGGGAAAGAGAAGCAGCAGTTATTTCCTTTTTTTCTAAATGCTTTTTTTCCTCCTTATCGGCCGTAAAACGTGGTAATAATAAAAAATAATAATCTCGGGGAAGAGGAGGAGGACTGGAGTGGCAGAAGGCGCTTGTCAAGGAGAAAAATAATTGTTAGCCGGAGCTGATTAAACAGCAGGCTGAGGAGTCATCCAGGAGATGCTCATCCCGGCATCCCGGCCTTGTCAGGAATGGTTAATTTACTCCGCACCCCGTTCCTGAAGGAGCTGGTGCCGCTGTCCCCCCCAGCCACACTAATTGTTTATTAACATACAAAAGAACCGATGACCTTTAAAGGCGGCTTTTTGTCCCCGGCAGGCGGAGGAAATGAGCCCCGGCGCAGCCAACGTGCCTGGGCTCCTTTTTATTTTTAGGAAAGTAACCTTTTAAGCAAAGAACTCTTCATCAATAGCGTTCTCACACTCTATATTTAATAATCATGGGATTAAGCAGAAACGTGTTATTTGCTGCTTCGTTTAGGATTCAGAATTTACCCCAAAGAATTGAGGCTGAGTGTTCAGTCATAGCTGTGCAAATGGAAGAATTTGGGGAATTTAAAAGTATATAAAGAAAGGTTTGAGGTGTTTTACATGGAGCTCCAGAACCACACATTGATGTGTAAACTTTTAGGAGGGTGAATGGAACAAAATCACAGGGTTTTCCCCTGGGTTTTACATCACTCCCACTCTGAGAATTGTAACTGATCTGGGAGCCTGACTCTCACTTTTCAAAGCCATTTCAAAATTTGGGACATTTATTGCCTTTCCCAATGGATTTGGTTCCTAAATGTCAGAGGCACAGAGCAGTCGTGGGTTGGAAGGGGAACCCAAATCCTCCTCTGGAAATTCCTCCATCCAAAGCCCACCTGGGACAGCCACGGCCTCGTCCAGGAAATGTTGAGAATTCCCCATTTCTCTGGGAAATGCATTCCAGGGTTCAGCCTCTCTCAGAGCAGAGAATTTTAATGATGTTCAATAATTAACAAAATTATTTCCTGTCTTTCAGTCTTCACCCCGTGTCTGGGAGTGACTCAGGCGACCCTGGATCCACAATTCCAGCTCCCTCCCATCGGGGATCAGGATGGTAAAAGCATCCCTGTGTAGCCCTGGTTTGTGCCTGAGGTGTTTTGGTTTTCTGAAATTCCTTTCCCAGGGGATTTTCTGTAAACAGGAGAAATGGTTTTGTCACTGTAACTTTGTACTTCATTCCTTTCCCCAGGAGGGAAAACCTTGCTGTCCCTCTGCTCTGACCAAGGTGATTGGTGAAATTTTTGGCCAGACCAGACACCAGGGCCACACCTTCATCTTCCTCCTCTGGTGGCTGAAGAGGCCCAGCTGCCTCCAGAGCCCTCCCCTGAGGAACAAACTTCCCACAGAAACTCCCGGGTGCCTCCCTCAGCCACGAGAGCAGCGCAAGTGATGATGTGGCTTTATCCCATTTATTCCATTTATTCCATTTATTCCATTTATTCCATTTATTCCATTTATTCCATTTATTCCATGAGAGGAGGCTTGGTTAAAGGTACCACCGCAGGGACAATTTTCAGGACCTCTCCGAGCCTGGGCAATCTGTTTAGTGGGGAAGAGTTTTAGTCCATTAAGCCGCTGAGCCAATTCATGAGAATGTTATTTAGTGTAAATTTTCATTGGGATGAATAGCAGAGAGCTTGATCTCTAACATCTGTAATTGAATTAGCAACCTCTTTGTTTCCCTATTCCCTTTATGGCCGGGCCACGGATGCATTTTGTGAGCGCTCAGAATTGCAGCAGTCGAGCCATTACTGGGGAAAAGTGCCACATAATGCCCTTCTGCAAGTGGATTTTTATTTCACTTAACTTTCTTCCCCTTCCCAGGGAGGAGATGTTTTGCCTTTCGCTGCTGTTATCCACCGGCTCCTCTTTAAAGCTTATTTTTTTTTTTCCCAACTAAATTTGATTAGATCCCATAGATCTTCTTTGCATGGCTGCTGCAGTTTGACCCCTACAAGCCTGGAGCCAGAGCTTCAGGATTCATTTGTTTTCCCATTATTTTTCTGCACAGGAATAGTAATGGGAGATTAGGAAAGAAAAATATAAGAGACTAATTTAACAAGGGATTTAAACACCTGCTTAATTACATCTCTGCTGAGGGCAGCACTGATTCAAGTGCTTAATTGGGTGTTGTTATTTGAAAATATGGAAGAATTGCATGGCAAGAGGTTTGTAAAAGTGCTGGAATGTGGAACAACATCCCCCATTTTTTATAATGCTCAGCATTAAACCAAAATGCCGCATTTTTGGGTTTAACCAGTGGAGCCTCAAGCTGGCTTAAGGCTCACTGAGGAAAATGGGCGAGTGAAGAGGATTTTCTGCTTTTAACAACATAAAGACGCTCCTCTAGAGCCTCACTTCAATCTCTAAAACATAATCTGAGCATTAAAGGCCTGAATTCTCCTGGGGTTTGGGTCCGTTGAAAGTCCTTCCACCAGGATCAGCTGGGCAGAGGAGACTCTGTGAAATGTTTCTGCCCTTGGACAAATCGGGGCAAAAAGGTGAATTTTGGGATCAGTCAAAGCTTTGAGTTGATCTTGGAGGTCTTTTCTGACCCCAAAGATTCAGCAGAGTTTAAGCTCGAGGAAGGGAATGCAGATGCTAAAACACACCCAAGTTCAGCCCCAAAACAGTCAGGGGTTGTCCCCTGTCCCTAAAATCCACGAGCTCTGTCTTTGGGGGAGCCCTTTGACCTCCACGGGGAGCGCCCAGCCCTGAGCAGCTGCACCCCAGAAATGGGATCCCCGCCCTTACACTGCCGAGGGCCTGGAAAATGATTTCCCTGCAAAAATCTCCAGCTCAATTTGAGCCCAGCAAACCCCAAACACAAAGATCCCCACGTGTTTACAAGGCCACATGACTATACACACGGAAACAGAGCAAAAGGAATTATAATTACATTTATAAATATAGTTATAAATAATTATATTTATAAATAAACACATACTTATTTATATACCTATATTTATATTTATATTTATATTNCGAAAATATTTGGATTTTTTTTTTTTTCCTCCCCCTTGGGGACATTCCCACTGAACTCTGGCTGAGCCGAGTCCCCCTGTGCTCCTCCCGTGGGGTGTCACTGCTCGGGGCTCCTGCCAGCACCCGGGGCCGGGATCAGCTGGAAAAGGCAGCCGGGGCGGAGCGCCCGGCCAAGAGAGCGGCTCCGCGGCCAGTTCCTGCAGGGCACAATTATTTGCCACCAAATGCAGGGCAGGGATCCATCCCCGACTCCAGACACTTCCCAGCCCGCTTCGTTTTCTCTCCCTCATTTCACAGCGTCAGAAATCGAGGGGGAAAAAGAAGCGGTTTGCCAAGAAAAAGAAAAGAAGCCAAAAACCAACCCTGCGGTGGAAGAGCCTTTCCTGAAGTTGGGGCTGTTTAATATTCATGCGGAAAACGCTGGATATTCATGTAATCATCCTGATTATCCTCAATGTGATGTTGCTAAAAGCTAATCTCTGTCGGGCAGAATTGTTTAAAGTAACAGCAATGTCTCTGCAAGCCACAACAATTTCTTAAGCTCGTAAACATTGGAGCTCCTTGGGCTACTTGGGTGGAATCTGAGATTTTGGGATTTAATGTTCCCAGTGGGAATTAAAAGCAATACAAACAAGAACCTTACCGAGTGACTGGGCTGTTGCTGCAGGGGAAAAAATAAAAGGACTTTTGTACAGCAAAGTTTAATACAAAGCAGTTTAATACAGCAAAAAAAATCAAATGGCAGCAAACTCCATGGATGTGGACAGAGGAGATGAAATCAGGCTGCGGCAATAACTCACCACAGTGGGTTATTACAGCAAAGGTGGGCTCCAAAAAAACCCTGGAAATTGCACTGAAGGAAAAAAAAATGCACATTTTGCCCGTGGTGTGTGGTGTGAACAGCTGGCCACGACCACAATTCCAGGTTTAATGGCTTTGAACGTCTCCCCACAACACTTCAGGGACTCTGTCCCCAATCAGTTGGGCTGGAGAGCATCAGCTCAGGGCCTGCCCTGTCTCCTTAAATAAATGACAGGACAGCGGGGAAATTATTCCCCAGGGGGAAACCCTGCAGGGAGGGATGGATCCTCTGTGGTGGGAAATCCTGCAGGGGAGGATGGATCCTCTGTGGTGGGAAATCCTGCAGGGGAGGATGGATCCTCTGTGGTGGGAAATCCTGCAGGGGAGGATGGATGCTCTGTGGTGGGAAATCCTGCAGGGAGGGATGGATGCTGCTCTGTGGTGGGAAAAGGGAAGGGCTGATGCTCTGTGGTGGGAAATCCTGCAGGGAGGGCTGGATGCTCTGTGGTGGGAACTCCTGTCCTCCAGAGGAAAAACTGCAACGAGGAATGATCAAAGCACGGGACTGGGAGTGAATTTGTTGGGCACTTCAACTCCCAGAGCATCTGGCAGCTTAAAGGATGGCCAGGAAAGGAGGAAAACAACTGCATTTCCATGGAGAGAGTCCTGGAACGGTTTGGGTTGGAAAGGACCTTAAAATTCATGTGATTCCCACCCCCTGCCATGGGCAGGGACACCTCCCGCTGTCCCAGGCTGCTCCAACCTGGCCTTGGACATTCCAGGGATCCAGGAGCAGCCACAGCTCCTCTGGGACTTCCATCCCAGCCCCTCCCCACCTTCCCAGCCAGGAATTCCTTCCATATATACATTTATATATATATGACACACAGGAGTGTGCCCAGGTGGACGTTTGGTTTTGCGTGATCACACCGGGGAAAAAAAAAACATGGAAAATTTATGGCAATGGCATAAAAAATCAGCCCTTTCCAAGGAAGTCTGCGCTGTCCATAACTAGAAATCCAGGGCTGGTAGAAAGGCTTTGGGAAGAGAAGAGGCAGGAAGGTTAAGAGGAATTGTTCACCCATTGTTAGAGCTTCACTCCACATCCAAGTTATCTTAATTAAACGGGAAGCTCGGGGTCAGCTCCTGCCAAATGCCAAGAGTGTTAAAGCAAAGATTTGCACAGAGTGGAGCAAAAGTTGCCAGGATCAAATAAATCCAACAGTTCTCCAAGGAGGCTGCCAGATGCCAGGCTGGACGTGGAAATTCGGTGAGCAGGGCTGGGAAATTCAGGAGAACACTTGGAAAGGCGGAATCCACACAGCCTCTCCCTCCTGGGTCTCTTTTCCTCTCACACAGCCAGACAAATCCAAGGAGAGAACGTTTCGTGGTCACATCCAATCAAAGAATTCAGACTTGCTCCAGCAGCACATGAAGTTTTCTCCTGGAATTTCAGCATTTCTCGTGGCACGAATGTCTCCACCCCGAGCCACAGCAATTACACGATTCCAACTGCTCTTGGAGGCAGGAACAGCGGAAACCTTCCAAGCCCCTTCCATAGATCATTAACGTGCTTTCCTAAATTGCCCAACTTTGTGCTCAATAATCCAAGAAAACATAGATATTCCTTTCCATCAATTTTTCTGAGGGAAATTGCCCTGAGGCTTCCTCGTTTCTGTTTCTGTGCAGCAGGTTTTTATTGTGATCTACAGAGGTTACGGCATCTTCTCACTCCGTAATTTATACAGACAAATTCCTCTCGTCTCGCTGCGTTTTGCTGAGCAAAGGGAGGGGGGGACTGACAAGAAAATCAGATTTTGCAGGTCTGGAGCAGCTGTTTTGGACTGTGTGACATCAGGGGGTGAGAGTGAAATCCTTGGAGCCCATTTCTGCTCCCACTGTCCCTGGGGGCTCCAAACTGGGCTGGGACACTTCCAGAGATGCAGGGACAGCCACAGCTCCTCTGGGAATTCTTCCCAGCCCCTCCCCACCCTCCCAGGGACAAATTTCTCCCCAGTATCCCACCTAAACTTGTCCTTCCTAAACTGAGACTCCCAGAGCTGGACACAGCACTCAATGTCCATCCTAAACTGGACACAGCACTCAGTGTCCATCCTAAACTGGACACAGCACTCAGTGTCCATCCTAAACTGAGACACCCAGAGCTGGACACAGCACTCAGTGTCCACCCTAAACTGAGATACCCAGAGCTGGACACAGCACTCAATGTCCATCCTAAACTGGACACAGCACTCAGTGTCCACCCTAAACTGAGACCCCCAGAGCTGGACATGACACTCGAGGTGAGACCTCACCAGAGGACTTGCAGGCGATGATGAGGAGGAGCCTGGGCTGGAAAAAGCCGATCTGTGCAGCAGGTGACTCGTGGCTGCCTCGGGGCCGCGGGAGCCAGTTTGGATTCCAGTGGAAATGGCTGAGGAGAAGCCGAGGGCTCAGCTGTCACATCCCACCAGCTGCACGCCCTGCCCGCGGCTCCGGGCTCCGCTTGTTGTTGTTGATTGCTTGATTCATGTTAATTCATTCCACTGTACCAGAGCCTCGCCGGGGCTCATCTGTTATTATTAATATTAATAAGCCCCAGCGTTTTCATGCAAAGAGCTCCTGGCACTTTACAAACATTAATTAAGCTTCACAACACCCCCGGGGCGGGGGAAGCAAACTTGGGAGATCTCTTGGAAAGGTCACAGAGGGTTTGGTTTGAAAAAGCCGTTTTGGGGGGATTCAAAGCGCTGAGGAACGGGGGCCAGGAGCTCAAGTGGCATTGTCATCACAGATGCTCATCCCAGAGAAGTGACACAGCATGGCTCTGCCTGTGTTCCCAGAGAAAAAGATGGATTTTGGGATAGGCTTGGCTGACAGCACCTGCTGGAAGGACAGGCTCACAAATTACCAGAGAAACACACAAGCAGAGACTGATGAGTGCCTGGCGCTGCTCTTTTAAACCACGGGCTCCAAGGGCTCCATAAATTCCACAGGAGCCGGCAGTTCCTCAGGTTTCAGGGAACATGGAATGGTCTCAAACCAAGAGTGAGTAAGTTGGGAGTAGACGCCGAGAAAAAATCCTTCCCTGTGAGGGTGGGGAGGGGCTGGGATGGAATTCCCAGAGCAGCTGTGGCTGCCCCTGGATCCCTGGAAGTGCCCAAGGTAAGGCTGGATGGGGCTTGGAGCACCCTGGGACATGGAAGTGAGGCCTTCAGTTTGAGTTTTCAAGTTTTTCAGGGTCTGTGGTGCCCAGGGGTGCAACCCTGAGCTCACAGTCAGTGTCACTCAGCTCTGCACACAGCAGGGACACAAAACAAATCCTTCTCCTGCCCCACACCAAGGACAACTTTCAGCCCCAAAAGCACAAACAAGGGTGGCTGGAGGGAGGGACAAGAAGGATGGGACCTCACAGCCTGGAGCTGGAATTGGGCAATAAAACCCCAAAGTGCAAATGGACCAAAACTTATAAAAGTGCAAGACCTGGTGACCAGCCAGACATTTTGTGACCATTTTGGGTCCACCTTGGGTGTAGCCATGTGGGCCTGATATTTCTGGGCCTGAGAGATTTTACCCTGCTGGCAGCTGCTCACCTTTTCCCAAGGAAAAATTTCCCAAGAAAGTTTCTTCTCAAAACAATCCTGGCAAACAACTCTCCTTCCTCAGAACAATCTTTCTCCAGGTGGTGTTTTGGTGTTTCTCTGGTTTAACCCACGGGGTCAGAGGTGTCGTTCCTATTCCCCAGCCATGTTCAGTCTGTGTGGGAACACCTGATAAAAGGCACTGAGAATTAGCCAATAAAGCCTTTTTTCTGTGCTCTTTGCCTTCTGGAATATTTGGAGTCTCTCATCTTTCTCTCGTATCCTACAAGGACACTCCTGGGTTTCTCCCCCAGAGCAAAGAGCCCCTGCTCTGCCCTCCCCAGCAGCATTTCAGGGAAGGGATTTTGCTGTGATGGGAAAGGCTCCGATGCCAGGGCGATGGGCAGAGATAAAAGTGAACTAAGTGCTCACTGAGTGCCACAGAATCCATTAGGGGAGGGAACACTGAATGACTGCAAATAACTTTTTAATATTTCCTTATTCCAGGAAAAACTCTCCGATGTCTAAAATGTGAGACATCACATGGGCCGGTGAATTAAGAGGAGAATCTGGGAAAGATGCAGCAGTGAACTATAGATTTCTGAGACCAACATTAGCTGTAAGAATAAAACCCCTAAATGAGATTATTTTTCAATGATCCAGCAGAACCTGCCTTGAAAATCAGGCTGCACTGCCTCCAGGGAAATCCCTGTTTATCTGTTGGAGGATCTGCAATTTTTATATTTGTGGATGTTTTCTGGACAGGCGGAGGGCTCAGCATATGCTGCTAAATTTAGGTTGGATTTTAGGGAAAGGTTGTTCCCCCAGAGGGTGCTGGGCCCTGCCCAGGCTCCCCAGGGAATGGGCACAGCCCCAGAGCTCCAGCAGTGTTTAGGATTTTGGGATATCTGTGCAGGGCCAGGGGTTGGATGGATGATCCCTGTGTGTCCCATCCATTTCAGGATAATTCCATGATTCTGTGATTCTACTGTTAAGGACTCCAAGAACTTTATGAGCTTGCAAAGCATTTTTCTTAACATTTAACCTGGCAAATTTCTCATCCATCTGAAGGACACAACCTCATTCTCATTGTGAGGAGAGAGACCAGAAAACCTGGAGGGGGTCTGTGAGCACCCAGGCTGGGAATCTGCCCTTCCCTGTATTTTTATTCCTTTGAAAACCATATTTCTTTGAATGCATTGCAGAAGGGGTCGTGCAGGAGTGGTTTGGTCTCTCTTTAGTGGCTGGTTTATGGTTTTGAGCACGGGACCACCCCAACTGTCCACGTTAGAAATGACAAACACAGTTATTGGCTTTCACATTTGTGTCTCATTATTGATCACAAAGATTCTGATAGAGCACAGTTGGTAATTCCTTTGAACTGCTTTTTGGTGTATTACAATCCATCAGTTTATGTATGCACCATGTAGTGTATATATATAGACAGTATATAAACATGATTATATATTATGGAATCTGTTATAAATTAATGTAAACGTGTATTCCATCTTAGGCCTTAGTGTAATATTAAAATAGAGACCGTGTCATGTGAAAATTCTTTTGTTTGTGTAACTCAGATCATGGTGATCTGAGTCTAAACCCCAGGTGAAGTGAGTGCCCAGCCCTTCCTTCAGCACAGGTTGATTTTTGAGGAGCTGAAACTGTCCCTTGCTGACCCCTCGAGTTTCTCCCGCCTGTCTTTTAGCCTGGCTGTCAATTTTCTGCTCGTTCCATTTGGAGGGGTGAGAAAGGGCAGGGCTCTGGGGCTGATGTGGGTATTTCTCACTTCAAAGGACACTCGGGGAAATGAAGGAAAAATTTAAGTAATTTTCTTAACCTCCTGACTTCCCAGAAGGCGGGAATGGAAGTCCCGTATTTTTGTCATCAAGATGATAGCAGCAATCTGCAGACCTGTGTGAGGCCACAAACATTTACCTGGCGGGTTTTCTGTGAGTCACAGCAAAAGAAAGATAAGGCCGGAGGAAAATCCATTTCCCTGATAGTGTTTCTGTGCAGAGAAAACGTAAACAGGAGCTGAGTGCTTCAACCCATCTCAAAAATGGGGCAAAACCTGAGCCTTTTGTTGTGCCAAAAAGCCACAGCAGAGGCTGAGCACAGCCAAGTGATGCAATCTTTTACTGACGCTTCTGAGTTTCTTTCCACAAGTTTTGAGGTGAATTTTGGGTTTTCAGCAAGGTCCTGCAGGTTTTGAGGTACAGGAAGAGGACTATTAGGGGTTTGTTCCACATTTCTGAGCTCCACGTCGAGCACCATTAAAGCTGCACCTTGCACTGACACCTCTGGGCTCATCCCACTGTTGGAAAATGCACCAGGTAAAATATTTCCCTACAACTTTAGCCAAGGGGTTTTGTTTGCCTTTGCCCTGGGAAAAAAGAATTTAAAGTTTATTTTCAGGGCATTGTTCCACCTCGTGGGGTCTGATGAACTCGACACACCAGCAGACTGGGAACGGTCCAAAAAATAAAGGACCATCAGTGGCCAGTAATGGAACATCAGTGGCCAACTATGGACATCTAGCCCAGACTGTGCCCCTGGCAGAGCTGGAGACTTCTCTGGAAAAGACTGATAAGAACACCAAGGGGTGACGATCTAATCAACATCTGCTGCGCCAGATGTTTCTGCAAACATGGAATATTTCACTTTGCCAGAGGAACGGGGGCCTGGGACAAGCAGCAGGAAAGGGCTGGAGCTTGGCCGGGCTGCAGAGCTCCTTTGGGGTGCCCTGGAAATATCCACGAAGCACAGAAAGACACCCTGAGCAATCTCCTACCTCTGAGGAGGGATTTCTAGAGGTCTTAGGAACAGAAGGAGGTTTGAGCCACCTGCACAATGAATAAAACATCCGGATCATTCTGGAAAGGACAGAGGAGCCTCTGGTTAGAGGAAGGCGATGGGAGAAGCAGAAGTTCAGCTCCCAGTTTTTCTGGCTTGGAAAAGCCAATCTCTCTGTAATTTCTGTGATTATCCCCGGCAGGCTCTCTGCCCTCAGTCCTGCACAGACAGGGGTTTATGTGCATGAGCCACAGGCCTGTCCCAGGTCCTGGCTGGGACTCGTCTCCTTCTCCTCCAAGGCCGGGTTACAAAATCCAGGTGGGAGAAAAAAGGGAACAGAGAAAATCCAAATAATGTATTGGGATATGAAAGTGCTCGTGGACAAAAGTTTATGTTATATTCCCATTTAGGCTGGGTTTGGGGATGGAAGGGAGGGGAAAGGACAAAACCAAAGGGACGCCCAGCTGGGTTTGTGATTATTGATGGAATCGTTGCACACTTTGCATCCTGCTGTTCTGGCCAAGTCCTGGTGGCTGCACCAGGATTCACTCCCGGTGACAATCCCGAGCTGCTTCCCTGCCTTCTTCTGTCCTTTGAAAAAGGTAACAAAGGAGTCAGATGATCAATTTTGCAATTTGCAGTTGCCAAGCAGCTTTGAAGCAATTTAGTGATTTGGGTACTTATTTCCTGCCTGTCCTGATGGCAGGAGATGATATAAGGATATTGAGCCTTAATGGTCTATTCATTCCCCTGATAAAACTCAGGGAACGGGAATCAAAAGTATCCTTTTTTTTTAATATATATAATGTTAATTTTGGTTTTACAAGAGCTTGTTGTGCATTGTCTTTGCATTCATTTAGGAAAGCTCTGAAAAATAAAAGCGCAGTCTGAAAAGTATCACACACCTTCCACCGTGCAGATCTGAAAAACCCGTTCAGCTGGACGTTCAGGAGGTCTGAGATGCATTAATTAAAACGGTGAAGTTAATGAACACAAAGGGAGCCTGAGCATCGCCATCCAGCAGCCAAGTGGCTCCTGTTGACTGCAGTCTAATCCTCCTCCAGGGATTAATGTCAACAATGGAATTCAAATTCACTAAACACCTTATCAGATTGGCATTTACACCCCGCTATTAAACGTTTATCAGGACGCCAAAAGCCTGGATTTCGTTCCTTTCATCCTCACGTCTCCAATTATTTGGGGAAAGAGCTCCAGCAGATCATTCCCTTCCTGGCTGGATGCCCGGGAAGGGTCCAGGAGCACTCAGGGAAGGGATTTGGGTACAGCCCCCTCCCCACGGCCCCTCCTGCCGTTCATCTGCCGGGATTCAGCATCCTCAGGTAGATTCAGTTTGGATATTGGGAGGAAATTCCTCCCTGGGAGGGTGGGGAGGGGCTGGGCTGGAATTCCCAGAGGAGCTGTGGCTGCCCCTGGATCCCTGGCAGTGCCCAAGGCCAGGCTGGAGCACCCTGGGACAGTGGGAGGTGTCCCTGCCATGGCAGGGGTGGCACTGGGTGGGAATTAAAACCCTTTCTAACCCAAACCATTCCAGGATTCTGTGATTCCATAGCTGAGTTTGAAGTAGCTGCAAAGCCCTTGGAGCTGAAGCTCAATTACTTGGCCTGGCACACAATGGATTGGGGATGATCCCGTGTTTTAAAAGCCTGGCAGCTCCTTCATGATTTTAAAATAAAACTCTCCTCTTTTCTTTTCTCTGTGGCAGAATCCTCTCAAAGAGTCGACAGATTCCTTTCCCAAAGTTTCTTTGTGTTCTCCCCTTTGTTCTCACCCCCTTTGTTCCGAGTGGGAGTAGCCAGGGCTGAACAATCCGATTTTGGAACCAAAACTCAGGAGTCAAAAGCAGCTGTGCTGCTCTTCAAGCAGAGGAGGGAACGTTGAGCTGTGCTCAGCCCCAGAGGTGATGCTCTGCAGAGACTCTGCCGTGCCCAAATCCATCCCGTGTCTGAAACTCCCTTTTCCTACCCAGGGAATTGCCGGTGGTTCAGCACCGGCACCTACAAGCTGTAGCAAACCCTTTGTAGCTCCATCTCTGTGTTCCATTCCGTGGGAGACGAGGAACATCTGCCCAGGTGCCAGAGTGCAGTGGGCGCCTTGGGGCAGAGCTCCCGGGATTTGGATTTCAGACGGATTTCAGATGGATTTGAGCTTTCCATGTGTTCTCACAGCCCACAGCTCTTCCTGACAAAGCCCTGCAATTCCAAGTGGTTGTGAGCACTGACCAAAGTCCTTCCATAACTCAGCAGCCCCAGGAGTCTGCCTTGGTCTCCCCTGGGCTGGTCTGAATCCCACAGAAGGTCAGGAAGAGGCTGTGGCTGTAGGACACGAAAGAAAGACGAGAGACTCCAAATATTCCAGCAGGCAAAGAGCACAGAAAAAAGGCTTTATTGGCTAATTCTCAGTGCCTTTTATCAGGTGTTCCCACACAGACTGAACATGGCTGGGGAATAGGAATGACACCTCTGACCCCGTGGGTTAAACCAGAGAAACACCAAAACACCACCTGGAGAAAGATTGTTCTGAGGAAGGAGAGTTGTTTGCCAGGATTGTTTTGAGAAGAAACTTTCTTGGGAAATTTTTCCTTGGGAAAAGGTGAGCAGCTGCCAGGAGGGTAAAATCTCTCAGACCCAGAAATATCAGGCCCACATGAGGCAACATCCCCTATTTAAAAAATCAGAATCAGTTCTGCCCTGGCTATGACTGACGTGACAGATTTGCTTCCACGAGCCCGGAAACCACTCCAGGTGCCAAATCCAGCCCGTATTCCACAGAAAGAACAGGCTGAGGATCAAATCCCAGTGCTGGCGTCCCTGAGTCCTCTTTGCTGCTCTTTCCAAGGTCTTCCAGCCCCTGAACCCCACACCCAGCCCGGCATCCTCCTCCCTGCAGCTCCTGCTGGCCTTGGGAGGCGCCGGGAGCTGCAGGGTGGACGGGGCCGATGGTGCAGGAACAGATGGCAGGGAGCAGTTAATTGATCTGCTGGGGCAGCTCGAGGTGGCCTCGTGGAGCAGAACATGCAAAGAGGAGAATATGCAAAGATCCGTGATGAGCTTCCATTAGCAACGGAGAAAAAATGTCCTGTGACACAGACTCGTGTGCTCTTCCCCCTGCAGATCCAAATTCCAGCTTTGCTCCTGCTTGCAGCCAGCTCAGGAAACTTCACTCCCTGAGATGACTGTGGAAAAAAACTGGTTTAAATCTTTTCTTTTAGTTTTTTTATTTTTTTCCCCAAAGTGAAATTTCTTCTGCCGAGCCACCCTTCTCATAGCAGCCATAATTTTACACTGAGGAACAAAACTGTTCCCCTTTGCCCTTTCTGGGTTTTTTGTCAGAAGAAAAGCATTTCTGCATTTTCTTACAATGTGTCTCTGACAGGAGAGAAAGAAACCTCAAGGAGGGATGCTAAAAAAAAATCAGAAAATCAGATCATTTCCAGCAGCATCAGGGTTACCCTGGAAAACACCACAGGCACAACCACCCTGGAAATTACAGCACGAAATTACTGCACATTATTGAATCCCAGGATGGTTTGGGTTGGAATGGACCTTAAAGATCATCCTGTTCCACCCCCTGCCGTGGACAGGAACACCTTCACTAGTTCTCAGAATAATTTACCAGTTGTTGGCAATCACTAAAGAAAAAGTTGTTCAGATATTTTGAGTAATGCCCACGACAATTCCCTTTTCCCCGTCCCCACAAATCTGCAATGATGCCCAGCCCTTCAAAACCCGCTCGTGGAAAGGACCCAAAGAGGCATTTTGAGCTTTGGGAGGAACAGAAAACTCTTTTCCAGTCGGCCACAAGGGCCAAGGCCAGGTGGGACGGGGTCCCTGCCCGTGTCAGGAGTGAGGCTGGGTGGGATTTAAGGTCCTGTCCCACCCAAATCTTCCTGGTGAGAGGAATGACAGGCTGGCCTTTCCCAACAAACTCTGGGTCTGCTGGGAGATAAAACCAGCCCTGAGAGTGAAAAGAAACAACGGGAAGATCCCTCTGATGGATGGCTGGACAAGAAGATATTTGCCTTTACAAACAAACTGTGGGCTGGCTGATAAATGAAACTGGATATTGAAAGATGAAAGGAACAATGGGGAAAACACCATAAATTCCATAAGAATTAAAAATTAAAAGGGGGGTTATACATGAAAGGGGAATTTTAGGTGTTGGGCACTCCGGGAAGTCTGGAACTCTCAAGTTCCCTCAGAGAGAGGGAAATGGGGCCGGGAAATTGGGATAAATAGGAGGCTGGATCCTCCAAAACTGGAGAGACCCCAGGGGAACCCCGTGGCCTCTCCCTTTATTGGAATGAAGTCAAAGCACTCCTCTGTCTCCTTTTTGGACACAAACCTCTGGCCTTTGGGGATTAATTTCCCTCACACTGGGATTCTCTGACTCTGCCCATCAGAAGCTTTTGTTCCCATTTTACACCAGTGAAGCAACATTACAACATCTTCTGACCTCCTACATAATGCAAGCGACACGATTTCATCTGGTAGTTTCAGCACTGAACCGGATTTATTTTTTAATAACACCATATATATTTTATCCAAACTGTCATTCAGGCCCTCAGAGCTGGGAAAACAAAGACAAACATTACAGAAAAGTTTATGATTCCCTCACTCGGAGGATTTCCACTCTGCTCTCATTATTTCTGGCAGACTCGCTGTGGGGAGTTTTGCTTCTTCTCCTCGGTTATAAATATTCCATGCAGATTTTTAATTAGAGCAGCATGGGTTTCTTTTGGCTGAGACAAAAGAAATTGGATTTTCCCCCCCCTCACCATTTGGGCTTCATTCATGTGGATGGACTTCCAGTAATGTGCCCACATCAAATCTCTGCATAAACAAACCAGAGGCTGTTTTATTGAGCTAAAACTCTAATTGCTTTTACCAACAGGTGTCTCAGAGTTGGAAAGCAAAACAAATGTTTGATCTGGCCCTTCCTCTAATTAGCAACAGATGAATTAGCAACTGAAGGGAAAGATGCACTTTTTAGCCCATTGTCTGGGTTTAAACTGCTGGTGTGGAATGCTTCATTCGACACGAATTTGCTTGTGAAGGAGGCAGAATTAGTTGCAGGGAGCACTGAACCATGAGGAAAAGCAAAAAAAGGAACTCCGGGGAGAAGGATGAAGCAAAAGGAGTAAACAGCAGAGTTCTGATTTCTGCCTTTCAGAAAACTTCTGCCGTGCTCTTCTTCATCTGCTTGGGGACACCTGATGGGGGATTTTATTGGGGTTTTTCAAATGAGCCACCTCACTGAGAATCAGAGTCCCAGACTGGGTTGGGTCGGGAGGGCTCTGACACTGTTCTACACCACAGTGACACAGACCCCGAGATCCAGAGGGCTGGAAATGACTCCTTGATTTCTGGGATGTGTCTCCCTTTTAGACTATTTCACACAGACCAGTTGGGTTGGGGACACAAAGACAAACCTCTTCACTCCCATTGCTCAGAGCAGAGGGACAGCAAGAAGAAGTCCCTCCTGGGGAAAGGAATGGATAACAAAGGTACAGTGACAAAAACATTTCTCCTGTTTACAGAAAATTCCCTGGGAAAGGAATTTCAGGAAACCAAAACACCTCAGGCACGGAACCAGGGCTACAAGGGATCTTAAATCCCATCCAGTGCCCCGGGCAGGGAGCCTTCCACGAATCCAGGATGCTCCTGGCCTAGCGGAGGGTGTGTAGGACTCGTAGGAATTTGTGTAGGACTCCCCAAAACAGGCGATTTAACCAAACCGAGTTTCCAGGTGTTGCTGTCTCATCCTCAATCCCTGATCCTTCCAAGCTCGGAGCAGCTCCCAGGATTTGCCGCTGGCGTTGGCAAACCAGTGTCTGCGTCTAGGAAAAGGAATAACAAACTCCCCATCTGGGCCCTGCTGCCAATTCAGCTTTTTATCTCCTGATTTAGCTAATTGATTTACAAATTACAGCCATCAAAGGAGCGCCGTGGTTCTGTCAAGCCGTTTAACACCCAGCCCTGCACTGAGGGCTCCGGCAGGGAGGGCAACCAGGGAACGGCTGTAAACGGCTCCGAATTGCAGAGCAAAAATAAACTGGGGATGAAAACAGCAAAATAAAGCGTCTCTACGGCACACGAGTGTGGGATGCCTGAACTGGGAGCCTTCTGTCCTGAATTCCAGGATTTCACCGGTGGGTGAACCAAGATGGGGCCGGTGAAGGAATGGAGTCCTCCCTCATCCCAACAGCCAAACAACCAGACAGATCCGAGTTTCCACCAGAGATGGAGCTGAGTGTTGAATTAATGTCTGGGTTTCCCCATTCTATTCCTTAGGGATTACAGAGTAAGGATAGATGGATAATGAAAGATTTGGTATTCCCGTGGATTTCTGTAGCCGGCTGGCAGACAAAGTAGGGGGAAAGGGAGAAAAATAAAAAAGGGGATCCTGGGAGAGAGGTGTCCGAGCAACACCCCCCAGCCCGGCCCCAGGGTGTCCCTGGGACAGTCCTGTCCCTGTCAGAGCTCCCCAGGGCTGCTCACACCTTCAGCTCTCCCAGCACGGGCTCAGGCTCCAAACTGCTCATTCACTGACCTGCCCTTGCAGGCTCCTGTCTCCGCTTTAATTGTTGTCACAACCTAACAAGCATTTCACAGGAAAAAAACAAAACCCAAAACACCTAAATAAAAAAAAGCATCACACTGGAAAGTGTAAAAACTCCTCATCTCCTTGTTCTCATAATTTTCTCTCAGCGTTGCACCCCAGGCAGAGAAATTCATTTGGCTTTACAAGGGATTCTGCTGTAAGCCGAGCGTTGTTAAGGGCTTCTCCGTATTGTTTATCCCGGGAATCTGAGCTGATGTCTGGCTGGGCACTCCGAGGGAAGCTTGTTTATTAAAAGGTACAAGTGTTCCTGCAGCCCTACAAGCACGGCCCTGACAAGCTCTCTCTTCACACAGCTCCGGAATAAATGACTCGGGAGCCGAGGAGAAGGCCGGGCTGTGCCCCGGCTGCCAGCGGCTCCCGTGCTCGGCAATTAGGGATGCAGGAGATGAAGCCGGACCCTCCCTGCCTGCAGGGCTGGGGGGCGCACGGTGATTTTCAGGCCCCGTCAGCAGGAGCCTTGCCCAGGCACAGCTCCCTGCACCAGCAGCCCAGCCGAGGCTCTGAGCAGGGGTTTGATGTGGCTCCTGCTGGGGCTGGAAATCTCATTGTGAGACTTCCTGGTGCTGGCAGGAATAAAGGAAAAAAACCCTACATGTGTGTCTAAGCCGTGTGGGGAACCCCAACAGCACCACACCACGAGGTTTGGATTTGATTCTTTTTTGTGTTGTTCCTTTTTTATATTGCTCTTTTGCTATGTTGTTTTATTTTTGGTGTTGTTTCTTTTTTTCGGTGTCGTTTCATTTTTTATGTTGGTTTTTTTCAGTGTCGTTTCCTTTTTTGTGTCGTTTCTTTCTTGCAGCTGATTTCAAATCCCTCGAACTCAGGCCAGTGGAATCCCCTCTGTTCATATCCCTGATAAAAGCAGCCGAGTGAGGGGCAAAGCCCATTCCAAAGGCCCCAGGAAATGTGGGCTCTGCGAGCTCCAGCCTGGTGCTGGAGCCCGGAGCCTGTCAATGAACACGCCCGTAACATCACTGGTGACAACTGTGGGATTTTTAACAATGAGGAGCCTTAAACTGTCCCAACAGGCCCTGGCACAGGGTGCCCAGAGCAGCTGTGGCTGCCTCTGGATCCCTGCAAGTGTCCAAGGCCGGGCTGGAGCACCCTGGGATAATGGAATTTGTTCCTGCCCACAGCAAGGAGTGAGAATTACACAAACTTTTATGTCCCTTCCAACCCAAACCATTCCATGATACCAGTGGCTCCTTCCTCTGAATCCAGATTTTAGGCTGGCCTGGACTCCTCCTGTTAAACCCCATTCCCACTCAGGATTTTCCTGACAGGCACAAAAATCTGCAGCTCCAGCTGGTGCAGTGTCCATTTCCTCTGCTCACATTCCCTGTGATCCTTTCCTGATGGGCTTGTAATGTATTAAAGAAACAATTCCAACTCTCCATAAAAAAAAAAAAGGAGCAAGTTTCTCCTGAGTTAAGAGCACATTATTTCATGAGCCAAAAACGAGAGACAATTTAATCTCCCAAAATTAGCATAACTTCCCTATTATTCCAGAGACTGCTTGATTAAATTAGCCTGTACCACTTTAAAAGGGATGAGGGATGAATTGGAAAGGAAGAGAGCTAAAAATTGAAACCCAAAGAATAAAAACCTCACGGGGACAGATAAAAGTGAAATCACACAGCACTGGCAGTACCAGCCAACAGCACGAAATCCCACACGGGCAGAGGGGGAGTCAGGCACGGGGCACAGAGCCCTGACCCCCTGGGACTGAGCTCAGCTGCTGCTGCTGCTGGACTCCTCTGCCCACCAGGGATCCCCGAGAGCCGGCACTGACTGGGGACGGTCCTGGATGATTCCACCAGCCCCTTTCCGCTTCATTTCCTCCCTCTGGGCTCCCTCCTTACCTGCACCAGGTGATTGTGAGCTCAGTCACTGCGGCCCCACCCCTGCTGGGATACAGGGAGGGGAACTGGGCACAACTGGTGAGGGAGGGCACAGGGACTGGGGAACTGCCTGGGTTTGGGAAGGCAGGGGTCTGCAGGGAAAGCTGGAGCCTCCTTTGAAGATGTAAACCCCCTCCCTCCAAATTGTTATGATTTTGAAATTAAGGGGCTCCCGGGCAAAGATATGGGAATAGGAAGAACAGTTCTTTAATAGGAAAATTAAAAATAAAAATGCAGTAGTATAAAGAAAGCAAACAAACAAAAAGAAAACAGTGACAGGGTCAGAACACTCCTGCCCCCGTGTTGGTCAGGGGTTGGTGTCAGCCCAGCCCAGCCCTCCTGCAGGGACAGATGTGGCTCTGTGGGAGCAGAGATGATCCTGGAGAAGGGTCCAGTGGTGCTGGGATGGGTCTGGGCTCCCTCTGGGAATCCAGTGCAGACAGGCTGTGCTGCTGTTCTGAATGCCAGCTTTGATCCAGGTGGGAATGCTGGGCTCCTCCCCCTGGGCGGAGCCTCTCCCCATGGGATGATGGAATTGTCTCAGCCCTGCAGGGAGCCTGGATGGCCCATGGACAGCAGATCTCCCCTGCAGGGAGGACGGGTCCTGGAAGGGATAAAGAACAGCAGATCTCCCCTGGAGGGAGGATGGGTCCTGGAAGGGATAAAGAACAGCAAATCTCCTCTGGAGGGAGGATGGGTCCTGGAAGGGAGAAAGAGCACAGGCCCAGCTGGTTTTACAGCTGCCCATTAACCCCTCCTCACCCGGTTTCAGCAGACGATGACAGAGTACTCACCCCTGGTTCCAGCCTGCATTGCAATCTTGCATTGCAATCCTGCATTGCAATCCTGCATTGCAATCCTGCATTGCAATCCTGCATTGCAATCCTGCGTTGCAATCCTGCACTGCAATCCTGCGTTGCCATCCTGCACTGCAGCCCAAGGCCCTTGTCCCCACAGACATGGTTGGTGAAGGGTTGGTTAACCCTGCGGGGGTTTCTGGCTGCTGGGATGGGGTGTCTGTGTTTACAGGGCCGGCTGAGGTCCCTGGCTGGGTTTGAACGTGGCCTCTGCTGTGCCTGTAGCCGAGCTCGTGTCTGTGACACCGAATTCTCTGTGCAGATTCAGCCTGGCCGGATCTGTCATGATTCTATCCCCAGTGCCCTCCTCACCCCCAGCACATCCACAGCCCACGGGCCCCTCTGATCCCCAGTGGGGCTTCAAGGCACGGAGAGAGAAGAGATTTCATTGGAACCAAATTCCGGTCAGGGGCTGCGGCGCTCGGAAAAGAAAAGATCCGGTAATTTCTGCTGATGTGATGGTTATTGCAGGGGCTTAATTGGCCAGAACTGTCCGTGGCCATCGAATGGTTCCAGCCTGCAGGTCCTCACTGTGTTTAGAGCTGCCCATTTGTTCCCTCACAGCAGACGGTGCCAGAGTGCCTGGAATCCTGGATTTTATCCCGTGGTCAGAAGTTCAAACACCCAACGAGCAAATCTTGTGCAATTGGTGGCTTTATAGGCTGCAATCGCTTGTCTTATCTTTGTGTATTTTACAGTTTTTGTGGGGTTTTTTTTCTTACTCTTCACTGTGGGAAGCGATGGGAGCCTGTAATTAGAGCTGCAGTGAACCAGGGCAGATTTGTAAGGCTGGAAAATATTTTCCTTTTGGGATGCTTCACCCTTTGGCTGGACACCAAACCTCAGCTGCCTGGGGGTCAGCAGGGTGATTTCACCTCAAAAGTTCTGTGAAAACGAACAGCCGGCTTAAAACCCAGACAGTTAAAAGGATGGGGCACTTGAATCCATAAACAGTTTGGGATTCTGGTGTAAAAAAAATTGTCCCAAGTCTTTTCTAGGCTTGTTAGTTTGGAAAACAACACATGAAATATCAATTCCGTCTCACTCATTATTTCGGGGGCAATGGAACAGCCGGACACAGGTCAGGCTGCAGCATCAGAGCTTGCTGGAGCACACAGAGGCACAAACCTTCCCAAAAAACCCATCCCAGGGTGTAAGGAGCAGTGTCAGCTGCAGCAGGGGTGAGGGCAAAGCTCATCCCTGATAAATTCAAATTTGAGTCTGACACCTTCAGCCTGGATAGGAACCAAGTGGTGCCAACACCTCTGCTCACACTACACAGCTTTATTTATTTTCTTCCTTTTTAATAACACTGCGCTTTATTATAAGCCACTGCACAAGAAAATACATCACAAGTGTGGGAATCGACTTTGTGCTGGAGGAGAAAAAAGAACAAAAAGGGGGAGACTCAAGCAAAGATCTGTAAAAGAAAATAAACCCAGAGCACAAATCACCACAAACCCAGGGTGGAAGAGGCTGCACTTCGTAAAATCTGACACTGTCACCTCCAGTCTGCAAATGGGAGATAAAAAACCCCAAAGCCCTGGATGCTGAATTTGCCCTTTACACCGAGTTTGAAAATTGTAACATCATAAAATCAGAATAAATCAGTCAATTCAGTCCCTGGGACTGTGTTAGAGACTGGTCATTAGATACTGAGGATCTGGGAGCTGAATTTGTCTTTCCTTTAGAGCCTGGACGTTTTGACTTCCCACATTTGGAATGAACCAGACACTTCTGGTCCCTCACCCTGCAGAATTTCTGTTCTGTGGATCCCACATTAGATTCTCACCCTGATATAAGATTTATTCCTCCAGGAGCAGGGTATTTTGTGTGTGTGTGTGCTCTTCATTATTTCGCACCAGGAGCCTGGAAAAGGCAGCAGGACTGGCTTTGTCCCTGGGATTTCCACCTCCAGCCAGAGCAACAAAAAGCA
Source organism: Cyanoderma ruficeps (assembly GCA_008694505.1). Classification (NCBI taxonomy): domain Eukaryota; kingdom Metazoa; phylum Chordata; class Aves; order Passeriformes; family Timaliidae; genus Cyanoderma; species Cyanoderma ruficeps. Next base: position 362,911 of record VZDJ01000331.1, read on the forward strand.
AAAGGAAAAAAAAAATCCAGTCCTTGACCCTCAGTCAAACTGGAAAAATATTTTTAGCAAATCCTGAAAAGTGCAGAAAGCAGGAGGGGGAGGAAGGGATGAGCACCAAAAGCAGGTTTGAGACATGCCTGGAGGGAATGGAAATACCCAGGGGAAATGCAATCATTTGCATCAATTATGGCCATTTTTGTATGAAGAAGTTTCTTTTTCTGTCTCTCTGGGCTTTTAGTGGTTTTGTTTGTACTGCAAAGACCGAACATCTGAACTGAGCTGGCACTTCCAGGTCTTCCAAAAAGCTTTGTCAGAGGAAGGAAATAAATCAAATTCTCATCTAGAGGGATTTGTTTAATAAAAATCAATAGTATTTAATATCCAGCTAAACCTGCTGCCATGAAGTGGCACCACCACCTCCAGATCTTGGTTTTTTTCGTTTATTTTTCTATTTACAATATATTTCTGTAGCTTGAAAGTTGCTTTTGCAGCAGTGAAGGAGTTTATTTACATGTAATGCCACATTCTTGGGCAGGTTTGGGTAGAAATTTGGGGTTAATGAGACTCTGGGGGACCAGGGGCTGGAGAATTCCACTCTTTATTCCCAGGTCAGTTCCAGTAAAACCTTAAAGGTTCAGCCAGAGCTCCTGCAACTAAAGCCAAATGCTTGAAAACACAAGTTTGGGGTTTTTTTAAGGGTAAATTGAAATTTATTTCTGACATTTTCCTGACAAAAGGCCTGGTTGGACACAGGGCTTGGAGCAGCCCGGGGTGGGGGAACTGGATGGGCTTTAAGGTCCCTTCCAACCCAGCCCATTCCAGGACTCTGCGATTCTGAAGTGTAAATTATCATTTAAACCCATCCTTTGCCTTTTGTTTTCAAAGCCAGCCTTGAAAAGAGAAAAGATATTTTCACCGAACCCATTCCAAATTCCTGATTCCTTCTTCGATTTGCCAAGACCTAAAACCAGATTTTGGCAGGTTTTGTTCACTGAGATCTGAGCGAGCCACTTCTCTTATTGCAGCCCCTTCCTTGAATTGCTCAAACGCCTTCAAAGGTGTCCTGTGGATTTTGTTATTGGTTTACAAAGGCAGCAAAAAGGGCTCCAGGGGCAGAAAAATCCTCACCCTGTGCTGAAGGAGTTGCTGCAAGGGTGGAACAGAGAAAAAACTTCCTCAGAGCTGCAGAACCGCGGGACTGAGGCAGAAAATACAACGGAGCAAGGACCCTTACTGATCACAGCCCTCATTGGAATGGAAGCACTTGGAGATTACTTTCAGCTTCTGGAAATCCGTGACAATAAACAAAATATCCAAACTGTGCCTCTGCAGCCACCCCAGAGCCGTTCGTGGGGGGTTTTTTATGCATCAAGGCGAGAGAGAGAGAAATAAATTTTTTTAAGAAGGCAAAAAAGGAAAAAAAAAAAAAGGGGTGAAATATTACCGCCAGGTCCTTGAAGGAATTTCAGCCCACAGGATGCTGTGGCTGCCATGAATAAAGGAGGAGACAAGGTCTGAGACAAGGTTTCAAAAGCAGGAGGAAGAGAAAGTGGAAGAGCCAAGATTTATTGGACTCATCCCAACAGCAAGAGGGGCTCTGTTTGCCAAGGTTAGCTGACACCAGCACAAAAATGGAATGGCCATAAATTTGTCTCCAACAAGATCTATTGTCACTTGGAGATGATGAAACCTGGTTTATCATCTGACTTTTAAAATATATTCACAGGCGGAGCAGGACGTGCTGTTAACAGATGAAATAAAACCGTCCCCGAAGTTTGAACAGGACCCACAAACTGGTGTGGAGTAAAGTGGAAATAAAGAAGCGTGTGCTTGTTGTTTCCTCAAAGATTCTCCTCTTCCTCACAGGTGTGCAGGAGGCCTGCAGGCCATCCTATCCCATGGGAACAATCCCAAAGAAATCTGCTGATTTGGTGGCAATTAAACAATTTGCACATGCCAGAATAAATCCTTTTGTGGCATTGGGTCTGAGCTGTCTCTGCTTCAGCCTCCCACCATTTGCTCTTCTGGCTCCCAATTGTCTATTTTTATTTTTTTATAAAACTTACAGATTTCTCTAGGAGAGTGGAACTCGTTTTCCACACCCTCCAGTTTTCCTTTCTGCCGTTTAATGCCCCACAGAAAGTCCTGCCCCCTTTGGACCCCCCCAATCCCGCTGTCCCTGGGGGTGCAGGTGCCTTTTGCCTGCCCTCGGACAACTCTTACAGCCCAATTCAAAAATTGTTTACTCGAGCCGTCCCTCCTTTGTCACTTTAATGTCTCTTCACAAATCAAACCCTCGATCTTCATCATTTCCCCCGCCCTTCCCCGGCGATCTGTTCCTGAGCCGCCGTTCCCTTCGGCAAGTTGATAAAAGACAACAGCAAATATTTGGACGTGTCCCGCAGTTTGCAAATGGTGGCGGCATTTGTTGAGATCCGTCCTGCTGCTGGCTCTGCCCGTGCCCTGCCTGCTGCTGCTGAGAGCCCTCCCCGACCTTCCAGCAGGGAAAAGATCACCAGATAATCAAAATACTGAATACTGAAAAGGTCAACATAATACTGAGCGGGGCCTGAGCTACTCCCATGTATTGGGTATTAAAATTATTGCTCCCTGCACTTGTGAGAGAGAGCAGGGGAGAAAAAAGAGCAAAGGCCGGAGCATTAATCCACTGGGGTGTCAAAGGCAGCAGTGAAAAGGAGAAAGAAACATTCCGAACCATTGATTTAATCTGATTTCTTCTCCTAAAACAGGGATTTCCCCTTTTCTATCCCGAGGTAAATATTCAGAGTGAAGCAGAACAAACCTTACAAAAAAAATCTTCACTAGGGAAGGAATTCTGGCCTGGAACTGGATGAGTTGGAAGGTTCTGCTACAAAACCACGAAATGTTTATTCCAGTGTTTTCACCCTCAAGATGCTGCTGGTGCTTCACCCCAAAACGAGACATGGGAAGAAATGGCTTTTCTCACAGAGGTTTCCAGCAGGCAGAGCAGTCCGTGAGGGAAGAGGTTTTGTTATTCAGGGAACAAGGGCTGGGAATTTGCTGAAATCCCCCCAGAGAGCTCCAACAACACAGACACAGGAGCTGCATCTGCATTAAATACTGCCTGAATGAATAAACAAAGAGCATTGCCAGCAATGAGGCAGCACTGGGGTGTTGCACCACGTCTTAGGGCAGAGCTGAAATTCCCCTGAAAAGTGTAGACAAAGTTCTTTTGCTATTATTTTTTTTTTAAAGGGAATAAAAGTTACCACATCCTCAAAGCAAGAAAGAAGTTTTTTTCACCGCTTCAAACTGTTACAAAAGAGTTGAGGTGTGTAAACATCAAATGTGAAAATCTCAAAGCGTCTCAGCCTTGGGATTCCATCTTTTTGTTGCTCATATTTTTCTTCCAGAGAACAGAAACTATTGTTTTTTAGGCGTTGAAACTCACCTTAAAAAAAACCAAAAAAGGTCGATTTTTAAGATGTTTACAGACGAGAATTTATCCACGGCTTTTTTGGCCGGCCACAAGCTCTAAGTGAAATAAAAAATTAATGATTAATTCACCGGAAGATCAGAGGCTGATGGAGCCATTCCTGAAAATGGGATTTAGGGGACACAACCAGGAGCGCCCCGTGCTGAGATCTGACCCTCCCAGTCTCCCCTTGGCCATCCCAAGGCAGGTTTAATTTCTATTTCAGCCAAATCCAAGCAGGAAAGTGACGCTGTTTGACACCACGAGGACACAGACCCCGAGATCCAGAGGGCTGGAAATGACTCCTTGATTTCTGGGCTGTGTCTCCCTTTTAGACTATTTCACACAGACCAGTTGGATTGGGGACACAAAGACAAACCTCTTCACTCCCATTGCTCAGAGCAGAGGGACAGCAAGAAGAAGTCCCTCCTGGGGAAAGGGATGAATAACAAAGGTACAGTGACAAAAACATTTCTCCTGTTTACAGAAAATCCCCTGGGAAAGGAATTTCAGGAACCCAAAACCCCTGAGGCAGGAACCAGGGCTGCAGGCAAGCCCAGCCTGGAGGCCTCGGGTCTGTGGGGTGGATCAGCCTCCTCAGGTGGGTCACGCCTGGAGCAGGAATTCCCGTCCCTCTCAAACTGCCGCACAGGAAACGCTCCTGAGTTCCAGACCCAACCTGGGCGAGTTTGGGATTTATCTCCGGATCTCAGGGGGTCACAGACGTCCCTGAGATCCTGGGGAGGTGCCAGCCTGAGGCGGCTCACCACAGGAACTCAGAGAGTGGGAGACTTTGGGAAACTGAGGCTGGTTCCTCTCTAAATTTTTCCTTGTTAGGATATTAAAAAATAAAAGACAGAAAGCGACATTGTCCTGATCTGTGTTTGCCTTTGATGCTTTGATTTAAATCACACCCCCCTTCGCTCCCCAGATAATGGCTCATTAATTGTTTCTTTCTGGAAATCAGGGTTAAATAAGAGTGGCTCCAGACACAATAAATTTCTAGATAAGAAGATCTCCTTAATAAAACCCTGGGTGGCAACAACGTTGCCATATTAAATTCACAGCAGCTGTTTAATAAACGATCTTTTCCTCCCTCCTCTATTCCAGACGTTGCTCCAGGAGATCTTTTTATGGAGGATAATTTTTGATTTTATGGTGGGACTCTGTACAGGCAGGGAAACCAACATTTCAGTCCATTCCTCATGCTGGGCTCCACTCCACAGAGTCCTTCACCAAAATCCGGTGCCCTTTGAAAATCAGGATTCCAAGAATTTCCTTTCCACTCTTCCCAGGATGGATGGTGCACAAAGACAGGTTGGGATGTGGTAGCAGCACTCAGGGAAAAAAACAGGAACAGGGGCTGAAGATGGGGGGGAAAATTCCCTGTGAGCCAAAATCTTTAATTCTGGGGGAAAAAACAAACAACACCCCCCCAAAACAACAGCAACAACAAAAAAACAAACCCAAAAAACCCAACCCAAAACAAAACAAAACGGAAAACCCAACCAAAAAAAAACCCCAAAAAATAGCTCTGGAAGAAACACGATTTTACCTGAAAAAAAGAAGTAAAATTTGGCTTCTCACTCAGGAGGAGCAATTTTATGGCTTTAGAAATGCCAAGATCCCGAGTTTTATTTCGTCCCTGATCCAAACTTGGCATTTCCTGTCACAATTTTTGGGGCAAAACCAGCGAATTACCACCCAGCTTAAACAGGATCCTGTCCAGCCCCTGGGTTAATGCTTCTCCTTGATTTTCAAATAGTCTTAAATAGTCACCTAATTTTCCTCCTTAGAAATATTGCACCAAGCCAGCCTTGTCCCCAAAGCCTGGCCTGGGTTTGTGGTGTTTTTAATGCAATATTTCCTGCTGTTTTCCCAAATTGATGTTTTCCACCCTCACCAAAACCAGAGAAATCAATGCAAGAGCCCACAACGGGCAAACCCCTGGCAATAAAGCAGAACATCCACGCTGGGGGAGACAAAACTGTCAATAAGGAAATGGATTTTTCTTTCAGGCTGGCAACGACCACAACAAATCGCAAAGTTATGAGCAGCCACTGGTTGTTTTTTTCTCCTCCTTTCCTCTTGGCATCCCCGGGGTCCTGAATTAAGGATGGGAAGAGGTGTAACAGCAGCTTCAGGTGGGGAAAAGAAATCTTGATCTAAACATGATCATGCTGAGTTTTGAGCTTTAAAATTTTTAAAAAGGAGACTCTTTCTTTGTTCAAAGTTTCCAAATCTCTGCGCTTTTTTGGTTAAAACTGTTGAAATACCCAGTTATTTTGCAAATAAAGGACAGTTGTGGGTTTTTTTTCAGCCAGGTGTGACACCTTGGCAGTGAATACGAAATGAAGTTGCATTATACAACTTATTACAACTTATACATCACACAACTGTAATTATTATTACATAGATTTTATCTTGCTTGGGTTTGGCATCATTTGGCATAAAAACATTTTGATTCCATTTACTGCCTTTTGTTTGTTGTTAAATAAATCCAAGGGGTTGCATCCTCCATTAACAATTATAAGAAGTGAATGTGCTAAGGAGCGAGTTCAAACCACTTTAATAATTTACTAAAAGAAAGCAGGAAGCACAAACAAACGATAATGAAACACTTATTAATGAATTCACATCCCAGAGCACTTGTTCCCACTCCTGAGCAATTTCTCCTCTGTTTTACTTGAGCTCGTGAGGACTGATGAAAATTAAACATTATCGTGCCTGCACCTCTCACCTCCAAATTAAAGTATTAATGAACTGTGCTTGTTCCTTCTCCTCCTGACAATTTTTAACACTGTTTGACCTGGATACTCCTGGTAGTCTCAGAGCGGATAAATCTCATTTTCTGTCACGTCAGCAGAGCAGCAGGGACGTGCACTGCACTCGCCAGAACAAGGCACTGCTTGTGTCGAAAGAGAAGGGAAATTAAAGCAGGTTAACAGAGGACCTCAAACGTGGCCAAAGAATGCCAGGGAAAATACCACAGCAGTGGAAAAAAAACCAAGTGGTCATTTATTTTTAAACGCCGATTTGTTTTATTTTTATNGGTCCCTGCTCACACGGGTGGCTGCTGTGGGCACAGCCCACACCCAGCTCCAGCAGGGCTCCCTCCCACCCCTCCCCACAGCCAAAGTGATGCTCTTAATAATGCAAAATACCCCACAGGAAACCAGACAGACCTGACAGCCAGGGAAAAAAAAATCAATCTCTGTATTAATTTCCAAGGCAATCCTGTCCATCGTTTGAATTTGACAGCTCAGCTTTTAGCACGGAGCATGTAAATAATAATAAACACAGGCTGCTTGATCTGCCTCTGCAATCTCCTGCCTCCTCAAAAAAAAACCCAAAGTAGAAGTTAAAAAAAAACCAACAAAACCCTATTTGGCAATGAAATGACAGCAGATCTTGTCAGGGTGTGACACAGCCACCTTCCCCCATTTGTCACCTCCTGGGGCCGTGAGGGCTGTGATTGAGCCACGTGTGATTAGCAAAGATCAATTTTGCTCCATGAGAAGGGTCACCGGCAGGTTCCCTCCAGCCAAGGGAATTAAGGAATGCGCATTTTTCCCGAGGAGGGAGAACACAGAACGCTGGAGCTCCTGCTCCCTGCCCGGGCTGGAGGCTGGAGGTTGTGCCAGGCAGGGATTGTGCCCCTGACGCTGTTTGACACCACGAGGACACAGACCCCGAGATCCAGAGGGCTGGAAATGACTCCTGGATTTCTGGGATGTGTCTCCCTTTTATACCATTTCACACAGACCAGTTGGATTGGGGACACAGAGACAAACCTCTTCACTCCCATTGCTCAGAGCAGAGGGACAGCAAGAAGAAGTCTCTCCTGGGGAAAGGGATGAATAACAAAGTTACAGTGACAAAACCATTTCTCCTGTTTACAGACAATTCCCCGTGAAAAGAATTTCAGGAAACCAAAACCCCTCAGGCACAGAGCAGGGCTCCGTGTCCCCATTTCGGGGCCAGCTGAACCCCTACAGGACGTCCTGTGGTGTCCCAGCCCAGCCCTGCAGCAGATTTATAAACTGATGGTCCAAACGCATTTGCGGGAATAAGTTCTGGGACATGTGAGGTGCTGATGTGGGCAGAGGGTCGGTGTCGCTGCGGGACACGAAAGAAAGATGAGAGACTCCAAATATTTCAGACGGCAAAGAGCACAGAAAACGGGAGAGCTGGAATGTTCTGGGCAGCCCCGAGCCCGGCTGCCAGGGTGGACAGGAATGAAATCCTTGCCCGATCTCAGGGGAGCTCCGAAAAGAGCAGGAGCACACCCCGGGACCCCGCCCGAGCAATGGCCAGCGCTCTCCAAACCCAAACCCCGTCCGGGCTGGGAAGAGGCAGCAGGAAAAGCCGGGAGGAGCCCGCTCTGTGCTTTCCCAGCTCGGGAACATGGAGTATAAACAGCAATAAAAGATAAATAAAGCTAATAATTACATTTTACAGTTTGTAACTATCTACATGTGCAGGAAAAAAAAAATCTGCTTGTAAGCCCCGGAGGGCTCAGGGGTCTCTGATCTCCGGCTGATGGGTTCAAAGCCAATTTCTGTTCACAGCCACTTAAAGCTCATTTCCATTCCAAAGCCATTAGGTACCGCAGACGGGGACAAGCTGTGACATGGAATTAGTGGCAGAGGTGAAAATTACCTTGGAAATACCTACAAGAATCACACGCGCGCCGCATCGCTCCTAAGTGGGTAATTCAAGTTTATCATCCCTGCCGAGGGTGTGCCAGGCTTTTGATCTACTGGAGACGAAAAGAAATTAAACGCAATTCCTGGGAATGTGTGGAGTTTCTGCCAGGAGTGGGGACAGGGATTTCAGCTGCTTCCGAGGGATTCAGTGGAGGAATCCGCGCACATTGGCCTTGTTTCGGTGGTAAGTTGCATTCAGTTCCTAATCGATACTGTTTATTTTGCCAGCTTTAGTGCGGGCACCTCGGGATCCTGCCCTGGTTTGTGCTCTGCTGTAATCTCCCGGCAGTTCTTTAGTTTCATATTGCCTAGTGAGTAATTCTGATTAAGATCTTCTGCCTGTTGTCTGCTTTATAAAGAATTCATTTTCACAATCAGATCTGGTTTGCCGTGAGTGCAACTTGAGGGCCAAAGAGACTCCTTAAATTTAAACTTTTGCTGAAATCCGAGGTTAAAGGAGGATTTCCCTCTATTTAACCCCCTTTCTGTGAAGGAGTTTAAAAACCACAAACGAGTCTCTTCTGCCACTCAGACGTGGCAGAAAAGCTTCTTTATTAAAGTTCATTCTTCATGTGACAGCTGGAAAGCTGGAAAAGGACCTGGAGGTGCTGGAAAAGGACCTGGGGGTGCTGGGAAAGGACCTGGGGGTGCTGGAAAAGGACCTGGGGGTGCTGGAAAAGGACCTGGGGGTGCTGGGAAAGGACCTGGGGGTGCTGGAAAAGGACCTGGAGAGGCTGGAAAAGGACCTGGGGGTGCTGGCAATGAGCCCAGGTGGGCACAAAGGCCAAGGGCAGCTGGGCTGTGCCAGCCCCAGAGCAGCCACAGGAGCAGGGCAGTGCCCACCCCTTGTCCTGGGCACTGCTGAGGCCACTCTGCAAATTCTGGGTCACTTTTGGGGCCCTTCACTCCAAAAAATCCCCCAACTTTGAGGAGCTGGGGTTTGTGCAGAGCTGCTGTGGCCACGCCAGCGTGGCTCAGACTCTCCAGACGTGCAGCCTCAGCAGCTCTGCCCCTGCTCTGTGCACAGAAAAGCCTCGGTGCCCTCTGGTGATTTATTTTTATCCACCCCAAAAATCACTCCCGAAGCGAGCAGGGACAGAAATCCTGGGCTGGAAAGAACGTGGAAGGCAGGACTGGGACCACACAATTCCCCGTGTTTGGGGCCAGCAGGCTGTGACATCCATGGGGATCCAGGAGTCATTTCCAGAGCTGGGTTTATGTTCCCCCACACAAATACAGATGATTTGGAGTGGGGGAGGCAGATTTCAAATTTTACTCCCGATAGGTAAAATTTCCCAGGAATTTTATTATCTGCGGACTGTGACAGTGCCCTGTGCTTTGAGAATTAGCTAAAGAAAAAGAAAAAGAGTGGGGGAAAAAAGGAAAAAAACCCAGAAAAGGATACAGCCAGCCCATAAATTAATGCTAATTACAAAGGTCCACATTAAACAGATATTTCTGTACATAAACAGGGCTCCAGCTGTAACACAATGGGGAGAAAACAACTCCCTGTCGTCTCTGTGTGTGCAGCAGGATGCTGTGGTGCTCCCCGCCCTGCACTAATTAACCACTTCATTAATGCCCAGAATAGATGTGACCATCAGTGGCAGGGATGGAACACGACTGACAGGAGTGGCTCCTGACAGAGGAGAGGAGATTGTTGTGAAATTAAGGAAAACAAGGGCATAAATCAGAGGAAATGCAATTTCCCTGCCCCGCCTGTGCCCGGAGGCACATTTCACCTTTCTGTGGCAATGTTTGCAGCAGCAGGGTCAGGATCTGGATTTTCCCATTCCCAAAAATGGTTTTTTCCAGAGCTGTGCTGGGCCATGAGGAGGTGAATGACCCCGAGAGAAGGGATTTACCCCAGAGGGACGATTTTTGTGCTGCTCAGCACTCACAGGTCCTGCAACTCTCTCCACAATCCTCCATCTCAAGATGCTGATAAACAAATATAAATAATAGCTGGGCCCAAGCTGAGAAATGATGCTTAATTCCATCACACTAAAAATGCCAATGAATGCTAATTATTATTTTTAGTTTCTCTTGGAATAGACTTTATTAATGATTTCTTCCTCTGCATGCAAATTTTTATGACTCTCCCACTGTAATTAAATTAGCATTGTTTATGCTTTGGAGTATTTAAAGTCTGAAATTACAGGCAATAACTAAAAAATAGAGTGATAATTAATGATAATAACTCATTCCTGCAGAAACTGGGCTGATGCTTTCACAGTTACGACACTTTTTTTTCCCAGCAGCTACTTTATAGAACTTGTAATTACTCACAATTCTCCTGAGCTAATTTTTATTGCCAGGCAAAAACTTCGAGGAGTGCAGGGGTAGGATTTGGTGTTCACCTTTGGATTGATGGAGCTTCTGGCCATTTCTGGATGCTCTCTCTGAGACATGGGAACACAGCAGAGGAGTGGGTTTGAATTTTCCAGACACTGGAGACCCTGGAGGGAGGATGTGGGCCTGAGAGATTTTACCCTGCTGGCAGCTGCTGACTTCTTCCCAAGGAAAAATTTCCCAAGAAAGTTTCTTCTCAAAACAATCCTGGCAAACAACTCTCCTTCCTCAGAACAATCTTTCTCCAGGTGGTGTTTTGGTGTTTCTCTGGTTTAACCCACGGGGTCAGAGGTGTCGTTCCTATTCCCCAGCCATGTTCAGGCTGTGTGGGAACACCTGATAAAAGGCAGTGAGAATTAGCCAATAAAGCCTTTTTTCTGTGCTCTTTGCCTTCTGGAATATTTGGAGTCTCTCGTGTCCTACAGACAGGAGGATTTGTCACGGAATACGGGAATATTTGTGCTGGGAAGGACCTTGAAGGCCACTCCCGCCATGGCAGGGACACCTCCCACTGTCCCAGGTTATCCCAGCCTGGCCTTGGACGCTGCCAGGGATCCAGGGGCAGCCACGGCTCCTCTGGGAATTTTATGTTTTGTGCTGCTCCTGGCCCTCTGTGGTTCCACCCTTTCCCTGGGAGAGCTCTGCTCCTTCCCAGCCAAGCCCAGAACTTCCTGAAGAAAACTTCAGCCAACAACAACAACAACACCAAAAGTCAATGGGAAGTAGGAGCCTAAATCCTCCTTGCTGTGAAAGCTGGCGCAGCACTTAAATCTTCACAAGTTTTTTGTGTTTTAGCATGGAACAGAGCTCTAAATCACAGCGACTACAGCAGAATTGGTTTTGCCTTTTAAAAAATGGGGCCTCATCCACCACAGAGCCGAGGGCAAGGGATCAGCGTGGCAGCAGCAGCAGCTGAGAGATGACTCGAGGGAAAAATTATTAACTCTCCAAGCTCCACATTCCCAAAAATCAGAGGATTCAAAGATTTTTTGGCTCTGGCACAGCAGCTGTGGCTGCCCCTGGATCCCTGGGAGTGTCCAAGGCCAGGCTGGACAGGGCTTGGAGCAGCCTGGGACAGTGGAAGGTGTCCCTGCCAGTGGTGGCACGGGATGGGCTTTAAGGTTCCTTCCAACCCAAACCATTTCAAGATTGTAAGTGATCAATTTCTCCGTTGTTTGTATCAGAACACCTTACAAAAAGTAGAAAGGATTTAGAAAGCAAAACCATCTTTTTCCATAGTTTTTTGCCTTCTGAAATATTTGGAGTCCTCCTACAGCAACAAGGATCATTTCCATGCTGTGATGAGCAAGAAGTCCGTGTCTTGGCCCATTTCTACCCTCCAAGGAGGGGGCTCTGCAGCAGACCCCCGTGGAGTGGTCTGTGCGGGGTGAGGGCAGACAGCCCCACCCTGCCCTGGGAGCCGAGGGATTCACGGCCGAACACACCCCGTGGATGCGGGAGAGTCCCCTGGTGGAAGGTGAGGACCGACCGCTGATTTCAGAGCCCAGAGCCCGGCGGGAAGAGCCAGAGGCGCTGTGCTCACAGGCTGTTCAGTCAGCCAGGAATCTGAGCTGCTCCTCCCGCACCAGAAGGATTTAAATCCAATTAACCTGCCCGTTTTGCTGGCAGTGTCCGTGGGTTTCCAGCTCGCTCCTCGCCCTGGCTCCTCAGCCCCTGTTCCAGGAAACCTCTCCAAGCACAGCCAGGTCACCCTGTGTCCCTCCAGCCAATTCTTTTAGGAGCTGTTTGAGATCTCCACTTTGGCAAAAGGAGTTTCTTGGCGACTAATAGAGCTCTGAGGAGACATCCCTCCTGTTTAGAGCCTGGATCTTCCCTCTGACACCCCTGAACTTTTTGTGGTTGGTTGTGAGGTTCTGCAGGCTCAGGAGGAAGGAAAAATTCCAACTTTTATGCTCCAAGGGAGGAACATTTTAAGCTGCTGCTGCCACCTTGCTTCTCAGCTGGACACAAAAAGCGTGCTGGTCAAGTTGTTGGAAATGATGCAAATGTTTGAAATGTTTTTATGTAGCTTTAATCAGGGGTTTTGTTCAGAAGGAAAAGGATTGAAATTTCTTTGGGGGGCCTGTTTCACCAGGTGAACATCTCAACAGGCTGAAGATACACAGAAGATAACGACCAGCAAGGAGCATCAGCTCCAAATGTCACCACTGGCATGGCTGGAGACACCTGAGCTGAGGTAGACAAGAGAACAAAGAATGAGAGCCTAATTAACATCAATTAAGTTGGTATCATAAGCAATAGGAAACCAAATGCTAAGAACTGTGTAACTTGGGACCACGGAACATTGAACCAATGAATTTCTATGGGTTTTGACTGTAAAGGTGCAGGGAAGATCCAGTAAAAATCGTGTGTGATGGAATGATTTTCTCAGCACAACCCGGGCAATGTGTGGATGAAATTATTTCTGTTGCACTTCCTGGCCAGAAAAAAGTAATGCCTTGATTCTATAACACTAAAAAAATGTTGTTGGAAAGTTCTTTGTTTTCCCCCAGTTTTGCTGAGAGTGGCCACAGCATCTGTGCCTTTGCCTTGCGGGGAGAGGGAACGTCTGTGCCAGGAGCACAAACAGCCCCAGGGCATTTTTGGGGTGCTCTGGTACCGGGGGGTGACACCATGGCACTGTTCTACACCACAAGGACACAGACCCCGAGATCCAGAGGGCTGGAAATGACTCCGTGATTTCTGGGCTGTGTCTCCCTTTTATACCATTTCACACAGACCAGTTGGATTGGGGACACAAAGACAAACCTCTTCACTCCCATTGCTCAGAGCAGAGGGACAGCAAGAAGAAGCCCCTCCTGGGAAAGGAATGAATAACAAAGGTACAGTGACAAAAACATTTCTCCTGTTTACAGACAATTCCCTGGGAGAAGAATTTCAGGAAACCAAAACACCTCAGGCACGGAACTTGAGCTACACCCATCCTTGGTTTGCTTTGCCGGCCCTGCTGGGCGGTTCAAGTGGGTGAATAAAGGTGGTATTTAAATCTCTTTCCGCCCATTTCGGCTGCAGAGGGTTTAAAGGGCAAATGAGCAACAGACACTTGACCCGAGGGCTCAGGGAAGAGATCCCGAGGTGAGGAAAGGGCTTTGATCTCATCAGCCAACACACCTTGAGCTCCAGGGGCAATAACCCTGGCAGGTATTCCCTCTCACTGCTGCTTTCCTCCTCTGCACAGAATCCTCTCACAGCCTATCCTGAGCTGGGAGGGCCCACAGGATCATCAAATTCCAGCTCCCGATGGCTGAAGGGGAAATTGTCACCCCTCACCCACACCTGCCCTGCAGAGGGGCAGGATCCTCTCCCAAACCCCTGCGAGTGCTGGTTTGCCCAGAACAAATCCCAGACTCCCATCTCCTGCTGCAGGACAACGCCTGTAAACCAGGGACAATTCCAGGTTATTTCCTGTGTGCAGCTGCTGGAGGTGTTGGGATTGCAGAGGGGGAATAAATGAGCTGTTTGTGTGCAGAGGAGGCACGGAACGAGCTGCTCTGCTCCCAGTTTGCCCACGCTGTGCCTGCCAAGGCGCCGTCCCTCACCCACGCCCGGGCTGAATTCCAGGATTCCAGCCAGCCCTGGATGGATGGATGGGGCTGCCTCCCACCACCAGTCCTTGGAGCCGCACAGTCCCCCTGCTCCATGAGCTGTGAAACGCGGATTTTGCCTCGTGGGCAGGAGATCACATCCCAGAGATGAGATCCCCGGCTCTGGGGCCAGCGGGGCCTTGCCAAGGGACATTTTTGGGGGCACAGGAGAGGCTGCAGGGCTGGGACAGGGACACAAACAGCACGGGGCTCCTCTGCCAGCAGGGATGGAGGGAAACGCATTTCCTGGCATTGCTGCTGCTCGTCAGATGGGAGCAGCAACTGGGGTTTTTTAAAAATTATTTTTTAACTGCCCAACTAAAAATTTGATGCAGGGCAATCGTGGAACAATATTATTTATACCTGGTGTAATTCTGAATGTTCAAAAGATTGGCAAAGCTCTAAACCACGCATAAATGTTGTTGTACTCCTCAAATCTACAGCAGAACCCTAGCACTGGATAAATTTTTGCCTTTTAGCGTTTTCCTCCTCAAACCTTTGAAAATTTCATGCCATTTCTGCACAGATGTTACCAGCTGGCTGCACAGAAATCAGCAGAGCAGAACAAACCCCAAGTATTTGCCTCCAGTTTTATAGGAATTCACCTCTTTTCCCTTTCCAGAGACAGTGGCAGATACGACATTGTCAAACCTCCTCATTTTCCTGCCTCCTTATCCCACAGAAACAAAAAGGAATTGAATATTCTCAGCCTGCAGAACCGTGAACTAAATTACTGAGAGTGAAAAGAGACAGAAATAAAGGGCTGGAATGTAAAGACACAAAGAAAGCCTGTCCAGACCCGTGGTTTTGTTCAGGTTTATTCAGGTTCTCTGAAGAAGAACAAGTTTTGGGCCAAAGTATAAAATCCACACTGGGCAAGGAATCAGCTTCTACTTCAGTGAGGTTTTGGAAAACTGAATTGTCCAGAGGAAACCCTCAGCTACGGAAGAGTGACCCTTTGAATCACCTGAGAGTTTGCCATATCCCACCTTGGGACAGATTCTGCCTGTTCCAGCAGGAGCTCTGGGGGTAGAATTCCTTGCTGGAAGCGTTTCCCAGCCGGGGGCTGGAGGTTCCCTGGAAAACCCCAGCTGCAGTTCAGTCACCCCTTGTGAACACTCGTGAGCAGCTGTCCCTGCTCTGCCCCACGCAGGGAGGGTTTCACAGCCTCGGGAGAAATGGGGAGGAATTCAGGTGCCAAGGGCACATCCAGAGTGTCAGATGGAGGGAGGGACACGTCCAGGTGCCAGCCCTGTGCACCTGCCTGCTGTGGGAGCCCGGCCAAACATCCTGCAAATGCCCCGGGTGCAGGGCCAGAACCGTGGGGTTGGTTTCCATGTCCAGGTTCAAGCATCAAAAGAAAGTCAAAACAGCCGAAAATGGAGAGTTTTTACAAGGGGTGGAGGGACAGGGCAAGAGGGAATTTGTTCCTGCTGCCAGAGGACAGGGTTGGGTGGGATATTGGGATGGAATTCCTGGCTGGGAGGGTGAGGAGGGGCTGGGATGGAATTCCCAGAGGAGCTGTGGCTGCCCCTGGATCCCTGGCAGTGCCCAAGGCCAGGAACACCCTGGGACAGTGGGAGGTGTCCCTGCCCATGGCAAGGGTTGAAACTGGATCATCTTTCAGGTTGCTCTCCTCCAACCCATTCCATGACTCCATGAACATCTTCTCTCCTCCTTTTTCCTACCCTGAGTGGCCTCAGGAACCCTTCATAAATAAAAGATTCCCAAGTTTTGAGTTTGACGTACAAAGCCTGTAATAAATATTCATTCCCAAAGAAGCTGCCTCCCACAAGTATTAATTCCCCTCTTTAACATGAAGAGCTGCCTCTTTCCCATGAAAAGCAAACAAGGAAAAAGTGACAAAAATGACAGCATGGGAATGGATCACCTGGAGCACAGCTGGACACCCTGCTTGGCTATTGATTCCAAAAAAATTCAAGGGAAGTTGGGAATAGGTTCCTTTGAACGGGAAACCTGGACTCAGGCACAGCAAGCAGAACCTTGGCTGACACGGCAGCAGCAGTTGGGTGTTATGGGTTGTCCACATGGATTCCTTGGGCCCAAACCCAAACCAAAAATTCCTTCTTCCAGTTCCTGCTGCATTTTCTTTCTATTCCAGGAAACACCAAGAGCTCGGGAGTCGTTTTCCTGCTGCTCCAGGAGAGTGTGGCTAATCCTGGGGTGCTCCCTGCCCACCCCTGGTGTGTCCTCACAGCTCCTGGACTTTGAGCACAATCCCAAACTCATCCGGGAGTGAGTCAACCCCTGCTCCAGCCCCAGGCAAGGCTGAAGGTCTGCCTGGTGATAACCAGACCAAAATGAGCTGAAATGTTCTGCCTTTTGATAACCAGGCTGAACTGAGATGAAATGTTCTGCTTATTGATAACCAAACTGAGATGAGATTAAATGTTCTGCTTATTGATAACCAGGCTGAATTGAGATGAGAAGTTCTGCTTATGGATAACCAGACAGGAATGAGCTGAAATGTTTTGCTTGTTGATAACCAGAACAAAAATTAGCCTAAAAGTTCTGCTTATGGATGACCAGACAGAAACAAGATGAAATGTTTTACTTATTGATAACCAGGCTGAAATGAGCTCAAGGTAAAACATAAGGAGCTGAAAAAATCACAACTCATGGAGGCGTGTGGATGAGGGACAGGTTTAGGGTGAATTTGGCAGTTTGATGGTTGGACTCAATCATCTCAAGGGGTTTTTTTTCCTGCCTAAAAAACTCTAGGGTTCCAAGAAGTCAAGCTGAGGTGACTCAGCTCCATTCCTGTGCTCTCTGCCTGCCCAAGGTCGTGACAATTCATCCCCAAAACGATGACACCACCGATCCACAAACTTCTCAGCCTTCCTGCCAGCAGCCACAGCAACGCTTCCAAGGCTTGGATTCCTCATCCAGCCAGGCCTGTTGCTCTGCAGTGACCTTCAGAGCCTCGGGGAGCAGCTCTGGAGGAGGAGGAGGAGGACAGGACACGGAGATTTAGTGCTGAGCAGCCACTGCAGACGTGGGCAGGCAATTACAGCTCCTGCAAATGGCACTGGGAACATCGATGGAGCGGGGCACTGATCCAGAAAAGCACTTAAGCACGTGCTTAACTTTAAGAGCTCCTTCCTCCCAGGCCTGATCCTGCATCGTTTTACAGGGAGAGGAAAAATTCCAGCAAGGAAAAGCTGTTTGTGCTGCCCCGGTGAGCAGGAGGGTGCGTGAGGTGATTTAGAGCGGAGGAAATTGTCACCACACTCTCTCAGTTGTTTACAGTTCAGGCTGCAAAATCCCTCGTCCTGAGGAGGAGGAATCAATAGAAAACTCCTGCCCACGGCAGCAGATCCAGGGACTGCAGGAACTCCAGGAAAAACACACCTTGGCTTGGCATTAAAGCGGTTCAGCAGCTCCTAGACACGACAGGTGAGTGATTTATTAAAAATAACACCCTGGCTTTTGTGTGGGCTCTTGCTGGAGGCGTCCAAGGGCTCCAAGGAAGTCCAGCTCCATAACTCACGAGGCAGATCCTGGTGTGAGTGCCCCAAAGTCTCCCCGTGTCTGCTGAAACGCCCGACTGATGGGAATTCCAGCATTTGGAGGGGTAATTTCGGGTAGCCAAGGGTTTATTTATGGGATGGGCACTAAAAGCAGAGACAGACTGAGCTGAGACAGCACAGACCTGGGCAATGGGATCTGACAGTAAAAGGGTAATGAGGGAAAGAATGTTGATTTCATATCTCAACACCAGCTTAGCCTCACAAATTCCAGCCTAAAATTTCTAATTCCGCCGTCTATTAATAAATTGTCCACATAAATATTTCCTTTTTAAGCATTTTATCTGACTCAGGATGGCTCAGCATGATTTATCACATAGATCTCTGATTACCAATTGCTCATAATTATTTGTTGTCACCGCTAATTGCAGCAGTGGCAAGGAGCAATGTGTTGCCTGAGTCGTGATCCTGCAGCCGAAACTGGCAACAGCAGCAAGTCTGGAATTAATAACAGAAAATAAAAATGTTCTGTGGACTCCTTGGGGCAGGTTCACCTCATGCTAACACGCAGTATTGATTCATCAAGTGGAATTCTGGTCCTGTGAAACTCGGAATTTGGCTCAGGACGAGGCCTGAGGAGGGATTTGGTCATGACAGAGCAGGACTGAGTTTATTCCTCACAAAGTCCCTAAAAATGCTGCTTCCTCCTCTTCATCCTCTCCCCATTTCAATTTCTTGGATAATGGAGGCCTCCAGGAGGTGATTGTTTTTCCTGGAACAAGATCCAGTTTTGGGAATGCTCTACTTAATGCAGCAGGAATTATTTGCCTGCTGTGACATGCTTGGACCACCTCCACACCAAAACTGCAAGACAGGTCTTGAGTGCAGGAAGATGAAATAAAGACCTGATCGAGTCAATTCCTGACAGCAGAGGTGGAAAATTCGGGGTGTTTCCACTGGGGATAAGCAACTGTGCAAAGCCACTACGAAATTATTGCCAAAGCAGTGCCAAGACTCCTTGTCCTGCCGTCCCTCCCCAATCCCACCTCTCCCAAAGAACTGCTTCATTAAACTGAGAGCCAGGAGAGCTGAGCAGGGAAATATTGTCAGCCCTCGTAGCCCTGGTTTGTGCCTGAGGTGTTTTGGTTTCCTGAAATGCCTTTCCCAGGGAATTTTCTGTAAACAGGAGAAATGTTTTTGGAACTGTAACTTTGTTATTCATTCCTTTCCCCAGGAGGGACTTCTTCTTGCTGTCCCTCTGCTCTGAGCAATGGGAGTGAAGAGGTTTGTCTTTGTGTCCCCAATCCAACTGGTCTGTGTGAAATGGTATAAAAGGGAGACACAGCCCAGAAATCAAGGAGTCATTTCCAGCCCTCTGGATCTCGGGGTCTGTGTCCTTGTGGTGTAAAACACCATCAGGGCTCCAAACCAGCCAAACCCGAATTTCTCCCGGGCTCTTTTATCAACACCCCAATCCCCCAGCACCAGGGAACTGCATCCATGTCCTTGTCAAACCTTTGGGATATAAAATATGGACACACAGAGAGGGTTTATTTTCTCCTTGGAGAATTTATGTTCCGTTACATTCCATTATGGGTTTTTATTTTTTTTTTTTCAGCTGTACATTTCAATGATGTTGAATCAGTGATCATTAAACCAAGCTGCTTTTTATTCAGCAAGGTTGTGATCTTTGATCCCCCAATGCCTCTCGCTGCGAGCCAAAGCCTTTTACAATGCTGGTAAATTATTACTTTCCTGCCCTGAGTTTTAATTAAATATTTGGAGTCAGCAGGTGTCAAATCACAGCTCCCGTATCAGCTACAATTTCTACATGACACTGCACCTTTCGAAAGCCAGGAGCCAAACATCCTAATAATAAAACAAACTCGTTATTCTGCCCATTTGCAGTTGAAGAAATGACTTTTTATTTCATTTTCTGTCCAGAAGGGCCCGACTACTAGAACATATCAACTCATGATGCTCCTGTGCTGCACTTTTGATTTCTTGGTGATATTCTGAAAGAAACACTTTTCAATTTGGAAATTTTCCGCAAAACACTTTCCTTCAGCCATCCATTAATCAAAGGAAGTTGTGGCAGTTTTGTTTTTTTGAGCAGTTTTACATTTTACACATCCCCAGGGGTTTGAGGCACAGGAGCTGTGCCTGGAATCACACACACAAATGGCATTTCTCCTTCCAACCCTTTAGAAAACCATATGCCGTTCCCAGGCTGCTGCAGCCCAGGGAGGGAAGGCAGCACGAGTCAATTCCAAATATTAAAATGAAACTGCAAAAGCCAATTTCCAGCAGGGAGAGCAAATAGAAGTTTGTTATTGGCACATGGCTGCGTCTCTTCACCCTGTTTGTGTGCTGCCTGAAGTGGAAAACAATTCTACCTTCACAAGTTGGATAATGGACTCACTCTAATTTGCTAATTAAACTCATCAAGTTGCCCTACACGCCAAGTTAGGCAGAAGTGTGACAAACACCCAAAGCTGCCCTTGTCCCTTCTCTGCTCTGCTGCACACGGAGAGAGGCTCAGCTCCTTTCCACGGCACCATCTCCTCTCCCCACTGGGGGCTCGACATTTTCTGAGCCTGAGAATTGCTTCCCAAAAGAAATTTTCAGCAGTTTTCCTTTTTCCCAAACCAACCCTGTGCAAACAATATTCCTTTCCCTGGCAGCAGGTGTTGTTGCTGTTTGTGTCCCTCAGCCCATGGCAGAGGTGTCAGTGCCATGGAGCAATAACGTGCCTTTAGCACAGCGTGTTATAAAAGGGCTGAATGAATTGTAAATAAACCTTCTGATTCCTGCTGCCCCTGACTGGAGTCAGCACCTTTATTTCCTGTCCTGAGGTGACATCCTGGAGTGTTGGATCCCTTCAAAAATCCTTTTTGGGGTGTGTGGGCAGGGCCTGGACTCTGCTGCAGGAGGAGGAACGAGGAGGAAAAGTTGCTCTGGGCAGTCCCAGGAGGGACGTGGGTTATTGGCACAGAGCAGTTTATATCACCATTTCCAGCCATCACTCACAAAACGTTGTTAAAGATACTTTTTCTAGCTGTAGGTTTCTTCTGCTTCAATGAATTGGACGGGAGCTCATTTCCCAGTCCCAGCCTCCTGTGCCAAACTCAGGTTGCACTGAACAAGCCCCTGGGCTGGGAGGAAACATTTACAGCCCTGGCTGGGTGGAAAACAGCGTCAGCAAACACAACTGGCCTGGGCTGAAGGTGCAAACAGCAAACAGAGGGTGGGGAGCCCCATCTGCTTGTCTCTCGGCTGGGCTGCTGTGGTTTCAGTTTATATTTGATCCTGGAAATTCCACTCCCCCTACAGAGTTTCAACAGGTAAATTTCTGCTTTTCTCAGAGTTTCTCCCCAGGACAGGATCCACGTTTGGTGATGTCTTACTTTGGACGCCTCATCCTTCTTCCTTTCAAGGGAAAATCCTCAATGAGCGCCAGAACTGAGCCCTGTCAGCTGTCAGAGCTCCAAGGCAGCTTTTTCCATATTTTCCCCTATTTTCCCCTCCAGTTCCTGCCTGCCTGAACACTTTCACTTGGCTCTCACCCCCACTCAGAGAAAGCAGAGCATTGTAACCACCAGAAGGAAAATCAAGATATGACAAAGCCCTTCTTCAAAAGACATGAGTGCACTTCAATTAACTCCTGGATTGTGCTGCACTAATTGTTCCCATTATGTTAATATCATAATTGCTGCCATTTTCTTACATAATCCTGCTCCTTGAGGAGGTTTCTCTTAGGAACTTTTTGATAACTCCATCAGGTCTCTGCCAGCCCAGGAATTCAGCTCAGGCAGGGAAAATGAACCCTCTGAATACTACCTGGCTGGTAATATGTAATAATAATAATAACAATAAAATTATTAATAAAGTATTATTGTTAATAATAACAATAGCAATAATTTTGTAATAAATCTAAAATAGCATTTTAATAAAAGCAGGGCACATCTGCCTAGAGGGAAACGTTCCTCCTGGCATCACCCTCCTGCCTCTGGTGCTAATAAACCATAATTCCAAAGGACTTGTAAGCCGTGTAAATAATGAGTGACCCCCCCATTAATGCTGCTAAATGAATGAGCTTCGCTGCAGTTCCCACTGCAGGACCATCGATGGAGAGTGTCTGATTGTGTCTGTTCCCGGGTGATTTACACCATCCTGGCACTGGAAAGGGGAATTAAGGGAACATAAATGTGATCTATGCCCGCTTTAAGGATCCCTTCCTGCCTGGGTGTTGAATAAAGGGAGCTTACTGTAAATAAGGCCGAGAAAAATGACATTCAGTTGCTGTTTTGGCAAGAGAATGAAGCTCAGTAACCCCCAGGGGGGTGAGGGCTGGAGCAGATTTCAGCTCGTGGCCTGAGAAAGGGGACGGGATCCTCACAAGGTATTATAAAGGGACAATAAATCCCACTCTCTTTAGCCAGGTGACTGAAAAGCAGCTCCTGATGCCTCTCCTGCTCAGGAAAATGAAAGCTGGGAAGTGGGAACACAACACCAGGAAGGATTCTGGTAGCACTGAACTGAGTTTCACGGCCAGAGAGTCACATCTGTGCAATGGCAATGACAAAGTTCCCTACGGAGAAGTTAAGGAGTAAAAGAAACCAAAAATTCTCGTCCATCAGCGGCCTCCTTCCGTGCCTGGCCCGGAGGCGCATTATCTTGGCGGAGAGCGAGACGTGGGTGATGAGAGAGGGGAAGACGGGCTGGTGAAGAGCACAAAGCGAATCCCCCGGGCTGCCGGACTCGGCCGGAGCGGCACAAAGCGAATCCCCCGGGCTGCCGGACTCGGCCGCAGCGGGACGGGCGGAGTGCCCGTGTGCGCCCCGGGCAGCGGCTCCCGGCCCGGGGGACACGGGGAGCTCTCGCCGCCAGAGCCGCTCTCGTCCTAAAATCATCTCAAACGCGGAATTTGGAAGGGTAAAGGTGTGCTTGCTGGTGAGGAACCCCAGCTGGAACTGTTGCTTTTCTGTCCCCTAATTGTCTTTTTTAAAATTTTTTTTATTAAATTAAATTTATATATTTCTCTAAGAAAGTGAAACTCGTTTTTCACGCCGCCAATAAAACTTAAAAAGCCCAAATCAGGACAATCAACCCCCCGCCCCCCCAGGCTCCCCTCCTAACTGCAAACGATAAATCAGGGCGGTTAAGGAGTTTTAAGCCATAAAAGTGCAGATCAGGCATTTTGTGCTGCAAATCGATTTCTATTGAGAGCTCTCCCTCCATGCGACTTCATTTGGAGCTGCCAGGGGCTGCTGACAGAGTTTACAGCATCAAACACGGGTGACAGGAGCTAATCTGCCTCTGTGGGGGCAAGAGAAATGGAATTTTGGGGTGGGTTTTTTATTTCGTACATGCAAAGCAGGTAAAATCGAAAGCAATTTGTGCAGAATTGAAGTTAAAGCCTTGCTGCGATCCATCTCCACAAGTTCAGCTCTGCTAGAGTTGAATTTTTTTTCTCCTTTTTTTATTTCAATTGTTTTTTAGCATTTATTACAGCAGGGGATGATGATGCCTTAGGAAGGGGAGATTTAGTGCCGTGCAGGAACAGCAGCAGAGCAGACCGAGGAGCGCTCGTGCTGCCTGATGCCAAATAATATCTTTGCCTGATTCTAAAGCGCACTAAAAATAAAAGCTCTGCATTCATGCACTACATTAGCACTGAAAAGGAGCCCCAGAGAACATCTCATTTCTGCAGCGTGGACTATCAAGCTGCCAAGGAAGAACTACTGCAAACTGATTTTATGATGCTTGTTACCGGCTGATAAAATTTATGTTGTCACGCAGCAAACACAGATTCTTAATACTGGGATAAAATAGCAGTTGTCATAATGAAATCAGGCTGCCTGGGAGCCAAAATAAAACAAAAACGAGAGGGAGATGGTGCTTTAGGCAATTTGGGGAGTCCAGTGGAGACAGAAAATATTAAGACAGACCTGAGCTGGTTCACCTTCTCATCACAGACAAAGTGGATTAGTGGGTACCTGACGCTGTTTTACACCACAACGACAAAGACTCCAAACTTCAGAGGGCTGGAAATGACTCCTTGATTTCTGGGCTGTGTCTCCCTTTTAGACTATTTCACACAGACCAGTTGGATTGGGGACACAAAGACAAACCTCTTCACTCCCATTGCTCAGAGCAGGGGGACAGCAAGAAGAAGTCCCTCCTGGGGAAAGGGATGGATAACAAAGGTACAGTGACAAAAACATTTCTCCTGTTTACAGAAAATTCCCTGGGAAAAGAACTTCAGGAAACCAAAACACCTCAGGCACAGAGCAGGGCTGCAGGTACCTGGCTGTTTGCTCCTTGGTTTGGTTCCAAGGAAGGGGCTGCTCCAGGATTGCCAGGAATGAGAAGTGACTGGATAATTCTCACTCCGAGTCCTCAGGGAAAGGATGGCAGCCCTGAGAGCACGTGTGGGTTCTCTGGGCGAATTAAATTGCACCACTCACAACATTGAAGTTAATTACCTGACCCAAATCCTTTCCTGGGTTAGGAATACACAGCTCAGGCTTTTCCAAGGAAAAAATGCCACACAGATATTCCCAGTGAAGGCACTGCAGGTACTGAAGGCTTTTCTGTAATTTCCTCGGAGCCAGAACAATTTCTGATGCTGGAATTGCAATGAAAATTTTATGATTTCCATGAAATCTCGGCCCCATAGGAGAATTGCATCACCAGCTTAGTGGGGACACCATTTCCCTAAAGTTCATGGTTTATAATGCAGAATGTATTTAATTAAACTCCACACAGGGATTGTTTTCCCTGAGGTGTAACCTGGGTGCAAAGTTGTTTTAAGGCGAGTACAGAGAGGATGCACAGACACCCCTCAGCAGCTCCTCTGCCCACATGGGAGCCTCGCATGCACATCGAGACATTTACTCACTCCATAAAGTTTATAAAGCCATCACTGAATATAATTAAAGGTATATTTTCTTCTAGCTGATCTTTTTAAAGTGGGTCATCATGTTGATTTAAGTAACTGCAATGGTGCCTGTGAATGTTTAATGAAAATAAAGGCCAGCGAGGAACAAGCACAGACAATTTATTGTCCCATTCCCGTTTCACCAGGGTTCTTACTCTCAGCTACAAAGCCACTTTCAGAAGTCGTAATAAGATCATTTCCTCTCCTCCCCCCTTCCCCTACCCTTTTATTCCGGGAAGATTAAAAAGAATAAAAGGATCTGCTCATAAAACCTGAAAGGGACAAGATTCACAGTGGCTCTAATCCCTGTTCAGTCTGCAGAGCCTGGCCCAGCCGGGCTCTGTTCCTGCAATTGTGACATTCCCGAGCAGTGTGACCCGGTGGAATTCACCCCGTGGTGAAGGAGAGATGCTAAACCCCACAATTCCCTCTGGGCTCCTTCACTTGGAGTTATTTCAGGCTGAATTTCCCCATAAACATTAAACTGTGAAAAATCAGTGTCAAAGTAAGGGGCTTTCAGTGAACCAGACCTATTTTTTCCTGAGAGACCCATTAATAGTTGTTATTAAGCAGAGGAACATAAAGCAGCATTTGTTGAATCACAGCTCAAGTGGCCTTTTCATTATGGGCTTCATCTTCCACCACTGACAGAAACAGGGGCCAGGATTGAGCTAAATTGGGTTTTATTGACCAGACACCAGCCTGGCATGGCTGCAACAGCAACAACACCACCACCAACAAAAATGATTGATTTTTTAATTAAAAATAAGAAGCTAAGGTCTGTCCAGGACAAGATCATACCCAGGAACCATCATCCTTGAAAGATCAGTGGTTTTCCATACTAAAGAATTGGTTCAGGCGTAGAAAGTTCCCACATTTACTCATGTTGCCATGTTCCCAAATGCAGAAAATGCCCAGGGAAGGAATTCCAAGGAATCCTGTCCCTCCTGGCAAGGCGGCCAGAGCTCCAGAGCCTCACCTTGCAGAGCTCAGAGGGGCAGCAGCTCCGGGCCCGTCCCCAGGCTGTGAAATCCTGATTTGTTCGTGGCCACAAACCCTTGAAAGAAACATCATTACTGCTGGAGTTTGCTTTATGAGCCTTGAGCCGAGTTTGGATTGTCAGAGGGGTTTTATGGACGTCCCTGACACCAGCAGCAAACCTGGAATTTGGATTGCGGTGACACTCGTAAAAGGCAGGTATTTACTGCTCCCTCAGCTCCCTGCACCTGTAAACCGGCCTGAGGCATCGCCCCGACCTGAGACCACCTCAAAAACCAGCCCTGAGGCATCGCCCCGACCTGAGACCACCCTGTGAACCCGGCCTGAGGCATCGCCCCGATCTGAGACCACCTCAAAAACCGGCCTGAGGGATCACCCCGACCTGAGACCACCCTGTAAACCGGCCCTGAGGCATCGCCCCGACCTGAGACCACCCTGCAAACCGGCCTGAGGCATCGCCCCGACCTGAGCCGTGTTCAGAAGGTGCCAAACCCCAGCTTGGATCCGGAGCAGGAGGCACAGGGCAGTTCCCAGCCTGGCACAGGCACCCAGGGGAGCTCAGGGTCTCTGCCCTTCCAGGACCTTTTCCTGGGCAGGGGACTCAGGGCAGAAGGGTCACCCCAAACCCTCCCTCAGGGCCTGACACAAAACCCCTTCTGCAGCTTCGCTTCCCAGGAAATTAGGAATTTATTTACCATTTTTTTCCCCCTAAAGGAATGGGTGCCTCAAACACACGCTGGGGGTCCTTCACCTCAAAAGCCTTCAAAGAGCTTCTTGTCAGACCCCTGAATTCAGAGTTTAGGATCGTTACCAGTTAGATTATATCCCAAACGTGTTTTTAATGGCACTTTTGAATATTGGAGCCCCGGGTTGGTTCCTGGGTCGAGCGCAGGACTGAGGCTCCTGTTCCAAATTGTGCTGTTTCTGATATTTATCTCTGGCAAGGATAATTTGCAGAAATCCCATAAAAATTTGAATTTTGCTGGAGCAGAGCAGTGGGAAGGGCAGAGCACCCCAATCCCATGGGAATCCATCTCCCCTTGGCTCAGGGCTGTGATTCCTCAGCCCTTTCCCAGGGATTGCTGAGCAGGATCTCACTCAGGATCCCTGAAATACTTGGAATTATAAAATTATAAAATCCACATTTAACTTTGGGGTTTTTTTTCCCCCCTCCCACAGAAATAAACCGATTTTCCGTGAAGTTTTGCAGTTTTCAAACACCCACGTGACAGAACAAAACCAGGCTGGCAAGGCTGTTCCTTCATCACCAAATCACACACTGGGGAGGTGAAATAATTAAAAACAAACAAGCAAACAAAGCAGGGGACTCGGTTTGTGCAGTGCCCTGCAAACCTGAGCAACAAATTTGGGGGGAAAAGTGCCCAGTTTGGTTCAGTGCAGGGAAGTGGCACCTCCTGTCCTCTGCCAGGAGCTCCCTGAGGAGGAAAGGCGCCCAAATAAATCCAAATAAATTGTGACTGCAACACTGGAGATCATTTTATTCCTGCCCCGAGGGGTTTCTGAAGCTCTCCCTATGAAATTGTCTAATAAATAATTCACTGGGAGTGATTTACAAGGGAGAGCCTTTCAGAGCAGTGTGTTGTCAAGAGTTATTTCAATTATTTAATCCTGAACTCCAAACAAATTGACTCAGACCAAGTTTCAGTTCCAATTAACAACGGCCGCTGATTCCTTTGTGTGTCGAGGTAAAGGCACAGAAAGGAGGGAACAACATTATTTCCCCCTCCACTCCTAAAAAGTCACCAATAAAACAAAACTCCAGCTCTTCACCCCCTAAATACTTGTGGTACAGTTAAAACTTCTGCAGTGGACACAGGAACAAAAAAACCCCACAAACAAACCCAAGTGTGGCTCCATTTAATTAAAAAACAATCAGAGCAAAAGGCGAGCGGCCAGTCCTAAATCTGATCATTTCTCTCCTCTTCTGGGCAATGGAACAGCAGAATTTATCTTAAAATCTTCATTTATCTTAAAAAAAAACTTTAAAAATTTATAAAGAGAGAGTTTAACAGGAAAATAGTGCTCCCAGTGCAGCCTGAGCACCTGGGCATTGTCACTACAGGAGCCCCATTCCAGGAACAGGGAGCAAACAGGAATTTACACAGAATTGGGGTTTTTTTACTCGTTCCTACACAACAAAAAGTTTTTTCTTCAAGTGCCTCACAGAGGCTGCATTCCTGTAAAATAGCCCTGTTTGAGTGTATTGAGGGGGGTAAACAGAAATAAATGAATAATTATCATTGCAATTAAAATGGCAATTGTAATTATGTTAATTTCTATATAAACATAAGTGATTAATAAGCTATTTATAATTATAGTTATAGTATTAATTAATTAATAAAAATTCCTGGTAAGTTGAATTTCTCCCAACTGTGGCAGAACACCCTGTGGCCTTGCCGGGATCCTGGTTGTTCCTTTCTGCCCATCCCGCTGCTCATTCCATTTCCTTTCCTTCCCTGCCGCTGTCCATGGTGCTGCCGCAGTCCGGGCCATCCTTTTCCAGCCGGAAAACCAACGGGACGGAATTTCCCGCATTTCCCTGGAGCTGCGGCCCTGAAGGACAAACCTTCCCCTCAGTGTTTAATAACGGGGAAACCGGGGCTTTGGGAAATAATTCTGTGCTACTAATCCTAATCCTTCGATGGGATTAGACCACAAACATCGCGGATTGCGGCGCCGCAGTAATCACAAAAGTGGGACTTTTTATAGAAATAGTCCAAAGCTCTTATCAAATATATGCTCTATTATTTCTACCCCAAAGTCCCAAATCCCTATTTTATGCAACTTCCAATTACTCTTCTAACAGAGCCCTTATTAATTTAAAAGCAGTGATACTTAATCAACTTTGAAGCCAGCAGATGGCTCAGCTTTGGCAGCTTTGAGCGCGCTTTAACTCTTTCCGAGTTGTTCCAAACACCTCGGAGGTTTTCCTAAGCACACCTTTCTTTCTTTCTTTGCAGAACTGGTTCTCTCCATGCGAAAAAAATTACAAAATATAAAATATATAAAATATAAAATATAGACTTTAAAATATAGACTATAAAATATAGACTGTTGGGTTTCAACCTCTGGGTTGTGTCTGTCAGCAAACAAACAAAGGTCCCTGCAGGGTGTGCAGATAACGCCGAGTTCAGCTGGTGAAAATATAAAAATAAATATTAACAAGCCTGGAGATTAAAAGAAAATCCTGTCTGAAAGGATTATTAGGAGTGATTTGCTATGTTTTCCTCCTAATTACTGGAATTAATAACAATAATATCTCCTCCACTCCCAGGATTAACGGGACATGTTTCCTTCCTTGGTGAATCCTTTTTTATTTTTTTCTTTTCAGCAAGGAAGTTTTTTCAGAGCCCCATTTTCAGAATTTGTTTGATGAGGGAAGCTTCGAACATGGAAATGGATGAAGCGTTAAAAGTTTATCCAGAAAATGATGGATATAGAAATACCCAGAAATAATTAGAATATAAACATATGTAGAAATAATCTATCTCCTTTTTGGTTCAACAGATGAATAATAACTTTAAATAGAAGAAGCCAGAGAGAGGAAACAAAACAAAATAAAATAAATATTTTTTTTAAAAAATAACTTGCAAATATTAACTTGAAGATCACTTGAAAGAAATAAATAAAGCATCCACTAACTTTGTCACATCCTTGAAGCAAATGTTGCAGCAGTGGTAATTGTGCAATTAAATTCCCGGGCTTTTCCATCTCCTTGATTCATTAATGTTGAAAATGCAACCCCGTTGCAGCAAATATGGAATTAATAAGGAATGGGCTTATAAACCATATTTTTGTAATTTATTTGCCAGTTCATTAAGTAGAAACAATAAAGCAGGACTAAGAAAAGCAGCACAGGGAGCAGTGAGGGGTTTTTTTTTTCTCTCTATCCAGGCACTTTCCCCAAAAGTGATGGATTGCTTTGCTGGGGTTTTTGCTATTAGCACTCAGAATATTTTTTGCTATTAACACTCAGAATATTTATGATGTTAGAGGGGAAATGAGAGCATTGATGAGGATGTTTCCACATGCTGGAGGTCACATTAATCTGCCCTTTCCCTGCCCCTGCTCCAAGGTTCTCCACCCTGGAAAACTCCAAATTTTCCATCCTTGCCACATCCCCTGGGAGGAACAACACCCAAACCTGAGCCTGAATTTTGGGGTTTTTTTATATTTCAGCTTACACTTCCCCTGTCCTCCCTCTCCCTGTTCACCATTTCAGTTTTCCGTGATCCAGCTGACAGATATTTGGGGTTTTTTTGAAAACTTCATGCTGAGAAGTCACAGATTTCAGCTTGAATTCCTCCCTGCAGATGCTCTTAGCAGTTTATTTCAGTGCCCCCAAAATATCTTGTCTGGCCTCAAACTGGAATAAAAAGAGGTTACCCCCTGCCCTGGTGTTTATCCCTGGAGACTTAAGAGGGTTAAGAAAGTTCAACAATGTAATTCAAATTATCTGCTTCTGAATGTGCACAAGGAGAAATGTTCCAAACGAAGAAGTTCAGAGCTGTGACAACAATCCTGGAATCATGAATTCTGGGGTTAGGGGTATAAAAGGGACATTTTGGGATTTGGGCCTGAAGGGTTTCACGGTGGGTGATGCAGGATCAGCTCCTCTGGAGCCACCGATGCCATGAGATAAAACCCAAACCCAAGGAAAAAAATGATGATCAAAGTTCAGGGTCATTTGCAATGGGCAATTCCTGATCCCAGAATGATTATCTGCAGGTGCTTTTATTGAAGAGCTCTGGGAATCCGGGCACAGGGTACAGACCCAAACGGGACTCCCACATGGATTCGGGATGGACACGTTTTTATACCCTTTCCTTATATAACTATAGATATTAATTATTAAACCCATATTGTTCTATTGTATACATTGATCTTATCCCAGCGGGAATTCTTGTCCTTTCCATCAGGCCCCCCAAATATTGTTTCTCATGATTCTTAAACAATAATCATATTCCATCCCAAACAATCATTACAATTAACAATCACATCATTTATCACATGATGACTGTGCAGGTGCAGTTTCACATGATCCAGTAAAGACAAAACCCATCCTTTGTTTCCAGGGCCTGCGTAGTTTTGGTTCCCTTTCCCAGGCCCATCCAGGCCCGACCTTTCTTTCCACCTCTCCTGAATCTATTGTATGCAATTCCATGATTTTTAGAAACATTTTTACCCTATGTTATCACCTGCAGCAGTGAAAAAAATTGCTGTCCTTTGTTAAACTGACTGAAAAGGTGATAAAAGTTCCGGTAACACGACCAAAGCTTTGTGGATCTAAATCACAACTGTCTGATGGGAGGCTTCACCACGACAAAGTTCTAATAAAGACATTTTAACTCCACAGAGATTCACACCAAGAGAGTTGCAAACCAACACGTCTCAATTCTCCAGCGTTCCACCCCCCAAAAAATCAGCAACAATCCACAGAAGCAGAAATAAAACTGGTGTGAGGCCAAGAGAAAGGTGTCAGAATTTGCCATTAGCAAAAACATCTCTCTTTCCACGGGGCAGCTTTAAAAATAAACAGTTTATGGCCGGGTATTAAGAGGAGCAGGCGGATTTCAGCAGGAAAACCCTGTTCCCTGGATCCCTGCCTGCATTAGGAAATCATTTGAAATATTAATCCAGCAGTTTGCAGTTTATCCTGGCCACTGGTGCAGACACGGAGCTCCAGCCTGGCTGAGTTCAGTGCCAAGTTCAACTCCCAGGGGAGCCTTGCTGAGCAGGGCTGGGAAAGGGAAAAAAGAAAAGAAAAGAAAAAATAAAAAAAGCATAAAGCAAAATTGCTGCTTTGAAGGGAAAAAAGGAGAGACAAAGGCCTGCAGAAGGCACAAAAAGATCTGAAGGGGTTTTTTTTCTGTCTCTGTGTGCCTTCAGAGCTGCAGAGTCCAACAGCTGAGCCAGCCAGGGCTGTCACCTGTCACCTGTCACCCCCTGCCTCAGCCACCCCTTCCCCTGCCCGGGGCAGAGAATTCTCCTCTGCCATTCTGCACTTCAGGAAACAAAACCCCCACTCTGTCCTTTGTTTCCCTTGACTCTGCTTTACACCACAAGGACACAGACCCCTGGAAATGACTCCTTTTGGGACTTCCAAAGAGCTCCTTAAAACCCTCAAGGATGTGAGGCTGTCCTTAGGACAGCCCAGGTCAGGAGGGATTCACTGAGGACAGAGACCTGAATCATGGCACAGCCAAGGGATTTGAATCTGGATTAATGGGATGCCAAAACCATTTCTTGAAATTCCTCTTCCATCCTCTCTGCCCGTCTCCAGGATTTTCAGTGGCACAAGGTGCAGTAAAAAGTTCTACCTTTGTGTGGGTTTAATGACGAGCCTTGGACAGACAATTTTAACTTCTCGCATTAACACAGAACTGTTTCTTTTATTTTACACTTCAAAACCTCCTCTTTTTCTGTTCCTCAAAGGCTGGAGTTTTTTGGTTTTTAATTGCCTCTGGAATGGCACACTGTCATTTAACCCTCTTGTTCAGTCTCATTTTCCACCTTCTCTATTTTCACACACAATTGAGCTGACTTACAGCAAAATAGAATTTATTAAGCTGAAGACAATGTGGGTAATCAACATAATGCACTGTCTGCTAATCCCTGGTTACTCCATTTATTTTTTTACTGTTTATTCGACTTTTGGTCCACATTGTTGAGCAGAGAATATGGATTTTCTTCACCGAGGAGAGCCATTCAATTGGAAAATGTGTGTGATACTTTGGATGTTGTGTGCAGGAGTACCAGCACGGCACTGGATAAAAGGACCATCCATCAAAGCCAGGCAAGAGCTTTCATTCCTGAGGCTCTGAAAATCCCTCATTTCAGAATCTGGCCAAAAAATGTGAGGAGCTGCATAAACGCGCCTAAAAAGGGTGGTCAGAAGGACGGGATTATTTATTTTGTGAAGGAGGTACAAATCCAGCCAGGATCGGACATGGATTTGGATGTGCACAGGCTTAGAGCTGGCCTGAGCTGTGAGGGGTTTGCAAAGCAAATCTCAGCACCACAAAGACCCAAACATGGGAGTTTTTACCATGCAGGATTTGATCAGCACCATCCACCTCTCCAACAGGTTTGTGATCCCAAACATCTGTCCTGGTTTGGGAAGACGGGTGTGTGCTAAGGAAGGCAGGAGCCTCCCTTGGAATGGAGAATGTAACCCCCTCCCTCTGAATTATTGTATTTTGAAATTAAGGGGCTCTCAGATATGGGAATAGGAAGAACAGTTCTTTAATAGGAAAATTAAAATAAAAATGGAGCAGTATAAAAAAAACCAGTGACAGGGTCAGACCACGCCCTGCCCCCGTGTCGGTCAGGGGTTGGTGTCAGCCCAGCCCAGCCCTCCTGCAGGGACAGATGTGGCTCTGTGGGAGCAGAGATGATCCTGGAGAAGGGTCCAGTGGTGCTGGGATGGGTCTGGGCTCCCTCTGGGAATCCAGTGCAGACAGGCTGTGCTGCTGTTCCCAATCCCAGCTTTGATCCAGGTGGGAATGCTGGGCTCCTCCCCCTGGGCGGAGCCTCTCCCCATGGGATGATGGAATTGTCTCAGCCCTGCAGGGAGCCTGGATGGCCCATGGACAGCAGATCTCCCCTGCAGGGAGGACGGGTCCTGGAAGGGATAAAGAACAGCAGATCTCCCCTGGAGGGAGGATGGGTCCTGGAAGGGAGAAAGAACAGCAGATCTCCTCTGGAGGGAGGATGGGTCCTGGAAGGGATAAAGAACGGCAGATCTTCCCTGGAGGGAGGATGGGTCCTGGAAGGGAGAAAGAACACCGCTCCAGGTAGCCCTGATTCCCTGCCTGAGGTGTTTTGGTTTTCTGAAATTCTTTTCCCAGGGAAAAGAGTTTGCAAAATTTGAGTGCGCAGAGCCCATTGGAAGTTTCTGGAATTTGGCACCTGTGGCTGGAGCTGACCTTCACCAAGCCCAGGCTGGTCCCAGGAGATGAATAAAACACAGCAGGTCCTCTCCCCATTTTTTCCACAACCTTCCTGACAGGTAAAAGGGTTGAAAAGGAACGTAACAAGGACATGTTTTGCAAATTAAACATTAGCGATGCTTTTCTGGGGGAAATAAACAACTTAACAGAATTCTCTTCAGGTTCAGCTCCCTATCAGCTAAATTGGATCTTGTCTGTGAGCGAGATAAAATCACCAATTCCCTATCTTTAATCTGGGATTTAATAACCCCATTTTTCTGCGAGGCCTGAGCGAGCCTGATTGCATTTCTGCCGTTGGTCAGGCGGGAGGGGTCGGCTGTTTTTACCTTTTGTTTACCTTTTATTCACCTCCACAGCATCTTCCACTTCACCTGGAGCCCAGAGATGATGTTCACTGACCCTGCCACACCTGGAAACGCCCGGCACGGCGTGCAGGCTGCACATCAACCTCTGCTGTGCTCCGACTGCCACAACAAAAGCGTCCGAGAGAAAGTTTGTTTCGTTTACCCACAGAAACCATAAATCACACAAAGGGTTGGGTCGGAAAGGGCCCCTTGCAAATTCCAGAAATCCCAGTGCAAATTCCTGTTCCTCAGGAATGTTCAGGGATGGACCTTGAACCACTCCTGCTCTATCCATTAGCCTGACTTCCAGTGAAAACGTCCATCCAGGAAGGGACAAAATAAAAAATCTTTGCAATTTCTCACCCTTGGCAGAGCCTGTTTATGTCCAGATTTAGGAGGGGTGTAAAGATTTGGGTGGACACCAGAGTTTCACCTCAGTGTCAGAGGTTTTTACACTGCGGGGTGAGGAAAAGGAATGCACAATTCACTGCAGAGCCATGCTCCTCTGGAGATGATTAACACAGAAATATTATCTTTAATCACCCAGCAATACCGAGCTGGAGGGAAATGCAGGGGAGAGTGACTCAAGAGAGAGGCAAAAATGCTTTTGAGGCCCCAAAATTTCCGAAATAAACGAGTTTTTGCAAAGCCTCCAGACCCTCAGAGGAGCAGGGAGTCGCTGGCTCTGCCACTAACCCCGAGCGCCCAGAGCCGCCAGATTTCACCTGCTCAGGTGGGAAAAGCAGAACCTGGAACAGCCAGGACATGCCCAGGGTAGGAGAAACACGGATTTAGGATTCCAAACGCTGTTTTCTCCTGGTCTGAAGCATTCCTGGGACAGTGATGAGCTTCTCTAGGTGGCAAATGTCAGGTATTTACATAACACAGAGTGAGAAATGAATTACAACGCAGCAATTAACACACGGAGACAAACAAGCTCCAAGTTTACATTTTCACGGTGGAAAATCTGATTTACTTTTTTGTTCCAGCTGTGCTGTTTACTGCAATTATTTCAACATAGAACAGGATCCTTCTAGTTAACAACTAATCTAATTAACAACACTGTATGATGATTCTTGAGCTTTCATTGTAATCAAATTCTGATTAGCTGAAGACTTTACTGTGTGGGTGGTTTCCCTCTATTTTTTTAAAATCTAAACGCACTCAGGCAGCGGAATAGAAAGAAAAAGTCAACTTGGAGCAGGGAAACTTTGCAGATATCTGGAATAATTTATGGCCTCAATCTCGGTGCCCTGAGTGTCAAACAGCACCTACTCCCACCTGAAAATAAAGATAATTCTGCCCAGCATGTCCAGCATCCCTGCGGGCTGAGGATCCCAGGTGTTGCTGTAGAGGGAATACATCTCCCACCTCTCCAGCTCCAGGAAAAGGGATTCCCTGTGGCTAAAAGAGACATTTGTAGGTGGCTTTGAGGGGAAAGAGGCAATGGGGGAGCTGAGAAGCTGTTCTGTGTTTCCATAGTCAGTAAAGTTTCCCCAAATCCACCTTCCGGCATCTTCTGGAACTGTTCCATGGACCAAAAGTGTCCCAAGTTTCACAGATTGAAGACTTGAAATGATTGAATTATTCCATGTTGGAAATCCTGAGCAGAGAAGTTGAGGATACACGACTTTATCCATCAGCAGTAGGAATTCGAGTGCAGAACTGCATCTGCAAGAGCAATAAATGATGCACAGCAACCGGAAAGTGCAGAGGAAAGAGCAAGAAATGTAACCTGGCTGGAAAAAGATCCTTTTGCAGGTTATTTCCATAGGCTGTAAGGAGAAAGTTGGGTTCCAGCACCACAAAAGGAGCTGCAAATGAAAGAGAAAGTGAACAAATGTTAATGAAGACAATCCTCTTATCTCCACTGATAAAAATCCACGGTATTATCAGCATTTTAACTTTTCCCAGGCAAGAGCAGCTTGGTTTTCCCTCCCCTCCAGCGTCAGATCGATCTGAATTTCAAGGAAAGCCCCGTGAAATAAAAGAAGAATCTTTCTCACCAGGACATTTCATTGAATCTTTCTCACCAGGACATTTCATCGTCTGTTTCCCGTGCAGGGCTCATCTGCAGAGGAGTCACGGCAGCAGCAGAAGGGATGAAGTCATCCCACCCAGCCCGGGTGACCTGCACAGGCATTTCCCTGACATCTCATTCCCGCACAGAAAATGGAGCTTCGTGCCTGGAAACGCTCAGGTGTGTGCAGATAGAATCATCCCAAAGAACAGCAAACAACATCTGGGAACGGGAGGGGTGTGCAGGTTTTCCCCTACAGTCCTGCTGATGCACTGACCCAAAGGGGAAATCACCTCAACTTCTAAACTTTCTCAGGTCCCTGTTCTTGTATTTTGAAAAATCCCTTTGAATTATTTCATATTTCAAAGGAAAAGGCATCAGTTTGTTATTCCAGTCATCACATCATGTCACATAATCCCCCTAAATCCAAATTAGTTCCTCTAAAAAGTAGTTCAGGCTCTATTTACCTTCTGCAAAGGGAATCCACACAATGTATTAAAATGAAATAATTTCTATTTCAATGACTTTAACCAAAACATTTCGTACAGAAGGAAATCATTTTATTTATCACACTTCCACTGACTTCAGCCTCACATCCTGACCTCCCTAATCATTTTTTTAAAAGGAATTTAGCTGTTGCCCCAATTAATACTGCAGCACTAACAAACTTCTGTGCAGAGAGACGACTGAGACGAGCGTCCTCACTCAAACCAAGGCCAGCAGCCCGAGAAGAAAATCTCAGCCTGAGCCTCTTAGTTCCTCAGTTCTTCACGTGTGAAAGGAATAATAGAACCTGCCCGAGTCCCAGGGCTGTTGTCAGAGTAAGAACATTAAAGATTAAGAGTGGTCTGATAGTTCAGTAATGGAGGACAATAGCTGACATAGTATTTCATTTATTCAAAGCTCTACAGAAACTGCACAGCTCCAGAAATCCTGCAATCCACCCCTAAAAAAAGCTAAAGCGCTCCTAAATCATCCCAAATATATCGCCAAGCAGGGCTTTGTGGCAAAGTGTAAAACAGCTTTGTTCTTAAGAGGGGAAAAATGGCACTTTTATCATCTTTTTATTCCCCCACTTTTATCCCCGTGCTGGGTTCCACGTTTTTCGCTTTGTCGGGGAAGTCAGAGCAGCTCAGACCTTGCTGGGTAAACAGCAGAAATGTGTTTGCATAACTCTTCCTAAAATAAGATGCAGCCAGCGCTGGATGGCTGCTCGCTGCTCTCTGCAGATAAACATCAAAACCAGGGAGGGCAAAATAAACACAGGGACCACAAAACATCGCCCGGGGAACGAGAGAAATATGGAATATCAGCCAGAATCTCTCCAAAACTTTGTGTATTTTCATGTGAACTTGGCGTGTGCTGGATGCAAGGACAAGGAGACTTATGATGTAAGTGTTTCACCGCTAATAAATATATCAGAGGAAAAAAAAAAAGCTTTAAATGTCCCTGCTCTGCTTCTGATTTAAATGGAGCCGGGTGTGAAATGAGACACTGGAAAAGGTCAGTCAAATTAGCTCACAAGTCTTAAATAAACCCTGTGCCAGTGCTGGGCAGTTTCCTAATTCTGCTTCCCTTGGAAAAGTCAATCCAAGAATTCCTTTGATACTGGCTTGGTTTGTGATGGAAAGAGAATAAAACCTCAGGCTGCTGGGAACCTGAACAAACCCCCGGAAGCTTTTCCCCCTCTCGGTTTCTGTTCATGCCCTCAGCAGTCTGCACACTGGAGCATCACTGGCTGCACCATTTCTGTTCACATTGCACCTCTTCCTTCCCTCAATGCCCCAAATCCTCCCTTTTTTCACTTTTATTTCAACCAGGAGCTCCATTTATGGTGTAAATGGGGTCTTGTAGAGCTGGGCACCAACCTGGGAGAGTGAAAATTCCATCTTTTCCGTGCCAGCCAGGAGGGTGGGACACTTGTACTTGGGAAGCCACTCCTGTATTTATCTCATTTGCTGCGTTCACGTGTGCTAAATGAAATTACAGACGTAATTACACACTGTGTCAAAAATAACTGCAGCTAAGCACAACCACCTCTGCCTCCCCTCGGGTTTTTTGCTCCCGTTAAGGATAGGAGCAAAAATTTTGCAGGAATGCAAATGAAGGGCCTATTTATTCCAAATGATCAATTACGGTAATAACTAATACAGAACTGAGTTAAATAATAATTAACTGCTATTATTGCTGCTGGGAAAATAATATTTCAGGTCTGTCTGGGGGAAAACACGGAACATCAACATGTGGTATTTGTCACACCCTGTTCAAACTCACACCAGGAATTCCACTGGGCCACAAACCAAACAAAAATTCCTTTCCAAGGAGTTCAGTGGTTCTGAGGTGTCATCTCAGGGGCTGTGACTGCTTTAAGAAGGGAGAGAACATGACAAAAATTCATGACAAAAATTCAACCTTACACCACTTCCAGACCCTCAGGGATTCCAGGCTTGCAGACGTTTTCTCCCCTTGTAAAGGGGGCGCATCCTTTTGCTTCGGCTGTCAGGAACACGCAGTCAGGTGCTTTCCTTGCTCTTTGTTTGCTTTTCCAGCTTCCTGGGCAGCCAAGGGCTGTGTCCCCCCAGCTCCTGCTGCCTCATCTCCCCTCTGTGTGTTCCCTCTCCCTGTTCTGTCAGGAACAGCAGCAGGAGCTCTGGATTTCCTCCTCCCTGCTGCTCCCTCCTGAAACGGCCAAACAACGCTGTAAAACAGCTCCTGCTGCCCAAACACCCCCGTTTTTTGCTCTATTTAATTTAACACGATTTCTCCTGTTCCTACAAGTTCCGGCCACTTAACTCCGGTGCTGTGTGCGAGGGCTGGAGCAGGAAGGGGCTGAGTGCCACGGCAGTAAAGTCCTCTGCTCCCAGCCCAGCAGAACACGGCCAGGACTCCACCTGCTGCACCAGCAGCTCCTGGGTAGGAGGTTTTAGGTTCCTGAGAGAACAGAGAAATAGAACTTTAA
Organism: Cyanoderma ruficeps; assembly: GCA_008694505.1. Lineage (NCBI taxonomy): Eukaryota > Metazoa > Chordata > Aves > Passeriformes > Timaliidae > Cyanoderma > Cyanoderma ruficeps. Next base: position 401,751 of record VZDJ01000331.1, read on the forward strand.
AGAGCCAAGTGCCATAAGAACCTGCACATCCCACTGAGACTTGTTCAGGAGCCTTATAAACTCCTTTGCACCTGCAAACTGTGAAATCTCATTTCCTTTTTTTCTTTTTTTTTTTTTTCCCCTAATCTTTGGATCTGAGTTCAGGGAATTTCACTTAATTTGGTGCCAGTTAGCATCAGCCTGTAACGATGGGATGTGGTATTGAGAAATAGAGACAGAAATGCCCTCAGAGAGCAGGGATTGCCCTCTCAGGTCTGCTTTATCTCTGCTTGGCCACTGCATTTTATCTGGCGGGGGAAGCTCAGGGGAGAATTGGTTTCCCTCTCCAGCTCCCTGAAGGAGGCTGCAGGAAGGTGGGGGCCAGGCTCTGCTCCCAGGTCAAAACTGGAAAACAAGAGGGAACAGCCTCAGGTTGTGCCAGAGGAGGTTCAGGTTGGACATCAGCAGGAATTTCTCCGTGGAAAAGGTGCTCAGGCCTTGGTAGGGGCTGCCCAGGGAGGTTTGGAGTCCCCACCCCTGGGGGTGTCCGAGGTGGCCCTCAGAGCTCTGGGCTGGGGACAATGTGGGGATCAGGCACAGGTTGGACTCGATGATCCTGCAGCTCTTTTCCACCCTCAGCGATTCTCAGCTAAATCTCCTCTGCCCTTAGGAGAAATAGTTCTATTTTTGGAGGTGGAAAGCGGCTCTGTGGGTTTCCCCATGGCTCTGTCATTAGAATCTCACAGCAGGAACCACCTGAGGTGCTCTGGGTGTCCCTCAGGGAGCACAGTCCCCTCCCAAGGACACCTCACAGACCTGCCTGAGCTTCCTGACTCGAGTGCTTTGTGATTTCAGAGTGAAACTTGGCCAGGCTGAGTCTGTGCCAGGCTTTCAAGTTGAAAGGATATGGGAAGAGACGAGTGTGACTCCAGCCTGGCTCCAGCACCGCTTCCAGCAGCAGCTGCAGTGGCTCCATTTCACACAGAGAACCTGGCACGGAACCAGCCCAAACACGCACCACCAAGACCTGGGGGCTCGATATTTTCTGAGCCTGAGAATTGCTGAGCTCTTCCCAAGGGAAACTTTCCAACAGTTTTCCTTTTTCCCAAACCAACCTTGTGCAAACAATATTCCTTTCCCATGGCAGCAGGTGGTGTTGCTGTTTGTGTCCCTCAGCCCATGGCAGAGGTGTCAGTCCCATGGAGCAATAACGTGCCTTTAGCACAGCGTGTTATAAAAGGGCTGAATGGATTGTAAATAAACCTTCTGATTTCTGCTGCCCCTGACTGCAGTCAGCACCTTTATTTCCTGTCCTGTCATGACAAAGACCTCCCTGGGACTCAGGCACAGCTCCACAGTGGTCACAGGGGCTCTGGGGGTGGCAGCAGCCAGGGGAAGAGGGCAGGGCAGGCAGCAATGGGATTAAACCCCACGTGAAGACAGAGGCTGAGCACTACAGACAGCCACAGGCCTGCAGGGATGATGGAAGTTCTGATCCCCACTCTGGAGGAGCTCCAAGAGTCCTGCTCAGGGAATACATTCTGATAGTGACGCTCCCCAGGGCAGGGATCACCTCTGTCTGCAAGGAGCAGCAAGGGGACCAAGTGGAAGGTTGAAATGCTGGTGAGAGGCACAAAGGAGCTGGGTTGGAGCCTGTTCCCAGCTGGGATAACTCAGACGCTTCCATTCACGTATTTAGAATGGAAAGGGGAAATTCCTTCTCCTGCCTCCCATCAAACTGACGTCCTGGAGTTGTTGGGGACAAGGAGGGTTCCACAGTGCCTGCCTCAGCTCTGACTCTGATGGAAACAAACTCAGAGCAAGGTTAAAGATTCCCAGTGAAGACAGAGAGTTCTGGAATGCAGCCTGGGGAGAGAAGGGGCTGGAGACGGTTTTGTACACCACAAGAAAGCCAATTAAGAGCTGGAAGCAGAGGAGGAGATGATAAAGGTAATATACTTGACAAAGTTTCCCAGAGATACACACTGGAGAAATCCATCCAGACCATTTATTCCTCTGTGAGCAACTGGAAAGACTCATTACAGATTCTGCCTTTGTTGCTCTATAGAAATGAGAATGCTAATTGGTTTACTTGAAGTTTAATTGAAAATTAATAGAATTTCACCAGAGATTTGCAGCATAGGGCCGGAGTTAAAATGACATTTGATTAAAGTCACACTAAAAACACACTCAAGGACATTCTGAAGACAGCAGCAATGGCATTCCTTTTGGAATGGAAATAAATATTTATCATTAGTAGAAATCATTGAGAAAATCCTCTGTTTTTAAGGACCACGGTAACACACAGTGGTATTTTTACCATCCCTGTCCCTTCTTGTGTCTTCAAGGACCCCTCCAAGTGGTCCTGCACTGTCCTTATCCCACACAGAGGGTATTCAAGCCCAGATACACATTTTCCTGAAAATACGAATATGCAAGCTCAAGAATAGAATCCTGACCATGACTATACAGGAAATTTCCAGGGAAATCTTGAACAAGTCAATTGGGATAAATGAAACCTTTTATCTGCACGTGGCAGGAAACAAGAGACACTCAGCTGTTGCTTTCCTCCAAAGAAATGAGGCCAGGCTTTTCCCACTGGCTGGAATATCCATCTTCAGAAAGATTTGGAAAATAAATAAATGCCAAGCACTCTCATAAAGCACCAGTGCAGTTGCCCGGTGTTCCACCACGGAATTTTCCCAACAAAAGTTTGGAAGAATGAGAAATTGTTTGCCAACTGCAGAAAAATCCCTCCCTGGACATCCTAAAACACGGATTTGGAATGAGTGCACCTTCGTGCAAATTAACTGCATCAACTGAATATTCATTTGATTGACTGCAATTACGTTTCCTTTATCATTACTATGGTAACTGTTTGGCTGGCATTTGATATTTACTTGAAACACGTTATCGTTTCAATACTATCATCAAAAGTAGGTCATTAAGCTGCCATCCCCGTGAATACATCTGCACACTTCCAAACCCTCTACGCCTGACTTAATTGCTTTCCTTTTCAGTCAAAGCTAAACCAGCCCTGCAAGAAAATATCTATTGATCTGAAGCGCAGAGCCATTGTCCCCGGGACCGGCTGCAGAAAATAAGAGACATTTTCTTAAATTATCAGCTGCAGTTGTATCACTACTTTCTTTTGATCGGGTCAAAAGAAAGACACTAAAGATTTATTGGATATTTAACAGCGTGTTTTAACTTTGCCATTTCTGTTAATGACAAAACCAGACTTTGCTGGATGTTCAGTGGGTTTTCTATTGAGGGAGAGCGCTGAGCCCCCACATCTTCAAAAGGACTGGCCCCAGGACAAACTGTCTGAGCTGTGCCAATTAAGTCACTAATGACAGTGTCACTCTCCGGGTCAATAATGGCCAGGGCATGGTCTGGAATTTAAACCACAACACGAAAATCTCTTTATAGCCCACATTTTAATATTTGAGAATCGTTAGCTTTTACTGTGTACAAGCAACCAACGCTTCAAATGACTTATAATAATTAAACAAATTAAAGGATTCATTTCAGCTCATAAAAAGGCCCACACAGGGTTGTTGCACCCCGAGTGTTTACAATGAGCAGTAAAATAATTGTGTTTCAAGTCTCTGCTTCCGGTTTCCAACACCATCACTGCTTGGGTATGAGTTTTAATACTAATAAAAGGAACTCTACAAAAATTTATCCCTTCACGATGCAGGCAGGCACATCACCAAAGCTTTACCATTCATTTCTGCTGAGGTTCCTTGATGCTGTTTTACACCACAAGGACACAGACCCCGAGATCCAGAGGGCTGGAAATGACTCCTTGATTTCTGGGCTGTGTCTCCCTTTTAGACTATTTCACAGAGACCAGTTGGATTGGGGACACAAAGACAAACCTCTTCACTCACATTGTTCAGAGCAGAGGGACAGCAAGAAGAAGTCCCTCCTGGGGAAAGGAATGAATAACAAAGGTACAGTGACAAAAACATTTCTCCTGTTTACAGAAAATTCCCTGGGAAAGGAATTTCAGCAAACCAAAACACCTCAGGCAGGAACCAGGGCCACGGTCATTTATTGCTTTTCAACATCACAAAAAGTCTCCAAGATTCTCCATCAGGATAATGGCCTGGATAAAATGAGCCCCAGGTCTGTGTGCTCTCCTTTTCCCACAGCTGAATTAAACACGGGTGGAGTCAGAGGGCTCCAAACTCTGGGGTCGAACACAAGTAATTACATTAGAGAAGTCCATTTCTTTCCTGACTTCTCTCCCCACCAGGAGGGATTCAATCCAAAAAAATCCAAATGCGGCAGTTTCGGTGCCGTCTCTCTCCAGCAAAGCCTTTCCTGGACCTTTCTTTCCAGCCCAGAAAATAAATGTCAGTTATACAATTCCTGCCTTGTGTCTAAACCACCAAGTGACTTTGTGGCACACGGATGGATCTGCTGTTATGTTCTGATGTAGCACAGAGCAGATGCGAACCCGCCTGGAAAACTGAAAATCTCAGTCCTCCCGAGCCTTAGGAGAGGTGAAAACCCCTAAATTACACCCAATCAAGATATGTTCTGTTTTACAGAAGTGGAACCCTCATCCCCTGTTGAGAGAGGAGATACCAGGATTTGGAATTGGTCTATCACCAAGAATTACAGCTGCAGCATTATCTGCAGCAGGAAATGTTCCCTTTCCTCCCGTCACAAACACCCCTCCTCCCGGTCCTCGCTGCAATTTGGCCTCCCAGAAATGACTTCCCAGAGAAAAATGAATCAGAGAGGTGTGATAGCGCTGAAACAATCCTCCCGAGTTTCCTGATGAAAAACGCCCGGGCATAAATCACGGAGGAACTCTGCAACCATCTCTCCTCACACGAGGAGGAGGTTCAGAATCCGAGCTCTGCCTCCGCCGTGGCTCTGATGGATAAACAGGGCCCAGAGCTGAGACAGGGACGGGAGGGAGCCGGGATTTAAACCTGGATGAGTCCCTCGTCCAGTGATGAGTGGTAGTGAAAACAGCCCCATTATTATTATTAATAATAGTAATAATAATAGTATAGCTCTGTGTCATTCAGGAAGGAATTCTTGTCTGTGAGGGTGGGGAGGGGCTGGGATGGAATTCCCAGAGGAGCTGTGGCTGCTCCATCCCTGGCAGTGCCCAAGGCCAGGCTGGATCCCCCTGGGGCAGTGGGAGGTGTCCCTGCCATGGCCGGGGTGGCTCTGGGTGGGATTTAAGGTCCCTTCCCACCCAAACCATCCCGGGATTCCCTAAGGAACAGCCTCAGCTGAAGGACAAACCCCCCAGGGAAACTCCTCCGACATTGTCCATCCAGGAATGAAACATTTACAGTTCATCAGGATCCAAATCCTTGGGCTGCCACAGGAACTCCTAAATGATCATCAATAAACAGGGGCAGCAAAAGAATTTCTGAAATGTTCCTCGTTATTTCCCACTAATTTCCCTTATTAGTTTGGATTTTCACACTTCTCCTTTCTCATGCCTTTCATCCAGCACATTTAGGAACTGAAAGGCAATACAAGCAAACAGCACAGAATCATTTCTCTCTCCCTCATTATTGTTCACAGTGTTTGAGATTTCACTGTGGTTTTCACAGCCCTGCTGAACTTCAATCTCCCTTCTCCAAACAGCTTTAGCTTTTGGGTTTTTTTCTCCATTCCCAAAATGCTTTTGTTTTGTTCGTGCTCCTTCTTTCCCTTAGCTTTTATTGCTAACTAATCCTTTTCATTTCAAACTCATGTCATGATTAAAGCCTCTTATTTTGTTGTTGGGCTGCATCTGTTCCAGAGCCAGGTCCCAGCCTTCTCCTCAAGTCTTACACCTCCCAGTTTAACCTGCTGGTCATATTTTGGATATAATAAAATTGTTTGGGTTTTTTTTCTTACTCCCAGCTTGTCACTTCACCCTGGTGTCCCAACTCAGGCAAGGAACTCCTGAGTGACCACGTTTAATTTCAGAGGCTCAAGGTGAAGGTCAGGCTGCAGAGGATCCACTGCTCTGACCCCACCAGAGTTCACAATTAAGGGCAACCAGTGCTAATTATTGCTGTCACACAGCTCAAATCCCTTCCAGGCACAGAAAATTCTCAAAACCTTGTGCCTGTGGATCCAAACACAGAAATGGACACAGGGTTCCACCTGAGACCTTGGAAAAGGCTTCCTAATTTGGAGACCATCAGCAAGAATGTGGACTCATAGTTTAGATGGAAACATATTAAGCCAGGTGGTGGGAAGTTTTCAGGTTTTAAAGTGTGGCTGTAGAAAGAAGTAGTTACAGAAATAGTAAAAAGTTTTACGGTGTAGCAAGTTAGTTTGTGTGTCATGGTATGGTTGGTTAAAAAGGTCCCCATTATGGCAGGATTGTTCCAGGGAGTTCAAGATAACCCCTTGTACCACACAGCTGCTTTTAAATCCGCCTCACAGAATATAAATAAACGTAAATTAATTAGGGATTGGTGTGAAAGTAGAGACATTCTTTGTGGCAGTAGTTTATTGGCTAATTAACCTTCAAAAGACCCTGTAACCTGTGGCCTTGTGACCACTGACCACCAGCTCCTGGTGTGTGTGGTGAAGATGTTCTCACTCCTTCACGAGACCGTAGAAGAAGAGCAATAAATCATGTTTCAAGGTGTCTCCCAGTGGTCTCTCCCAGTATCCCAACACCCTGCACAGTCACACCCCACATAATCTCTTGTCCATGAGAGAACGTGGGTAGGCAGCTCGGGGAAGGGGGCTCAGAGGCTTCGTGTTCCTGAAAGGCTTTTCAGAAATGTCACAGTTCTGGGGCTTCCATCACACCCGGGCTCCTGGGGCGGGTGATGGACGGCCCAGGGGTGAAGGCATTTCCCCATGGAAAGGGAGCTCAGGCCTTGGAGCTGCCCAGGGAGGTCTGGATCCCCATCCCTGCAGGTGTCCAAGGAATTCCTGCAGGTGGCACCGGGTGCTCTGGGCTGGGGACAGGGTGGGGGTCAGGCACAGCTGGGATTCCGTGGTCTGGGAGGGCTTTTCCAACCTCAGTGACTCTGAGTTCCCGTGACATTTTACTTCCTAAATCATAAACTGGCCGTTGCCAGCTCTGCCAGTGGCCAGCTGGGGAACCCCAGACACGGCAGCACTCACATCACCCCTCTGACCTCCTGAGTCTTCCTCTGTTCAGGGAACAGGAGCCTCTTTCTCCAGACCCCGCAGAGACACCAGCCCAGAGCAGCAGCAGCGGGGCTTTGTGATGACACAAATCATTAATGGGCAGGAAAACGGGCAGGAGCACTAATTACAGCAGCTAATGGCTGCTCCAAGCTGTGGAGTTCACTGTGTTATCACAGCCATTCACTCGGGAACATCCCAACAACAACATCTCCTTTGGAATATGCCCCTGCAAGGTCGAGCAGAAATAAAGAGCGTGGCCGGGAGGAAATCCCTGAGATGAACCATCGGCAACCCAGGCAGCACCAAACTCTCTGTGGAGAACTCGGGGTCCCCAGCTGGGTGCCGAGGCAGAAACTGGTCAGCCGGAGCCTCGGAAGGCAATTACTCCTTCCCCAGCCATTGTAACGGAACGATTATGCAAGCGGATGGAGAGGGGAGAATTAAATGCAGCGTGGGAGGACAGCAGCTCACTCAGTGATAAGATGTACTCTGTGCTTTTAATAAATAGCAACAAATTGCACATAACCAGTTGAAGTTGAGCGCCGAGGCAAGTGCTTTGCTGAACTGGGTCCAAAAAAACCTATTCTGATCCTTGCTGGCTTCAAACAAAAAAGTAAAAAAAAAAAAAATAATTTCAGTGAGCAGGAAGGTGCCAGGTTATTTCTTGTTATCTGACATATCTCAGAAAGGGAGCTTGTCACCAGCTCCTCAAATTGAGTCATCAGGCCTGAAATGCTTGGCTTAAAATACTCCTTTTTCTGCTCAGTAGCATGTGCACGTATGTGGTTCTGATGTAGGGTTTAATGCACGGTACAAAAGAATTCCTTTCTCCAACTGCAGCAGTGAAGCACAAAGTTCTCAGGAGAGGCACAGAGACCAAGGCTCCTCCTGGAGCAGAATTCAGGCTTGTTTCAGGTCTTGTTTTTATTATTATCCATAACCTTTTCACACAATCTGGCATGAAACAATTCTGACAAGTTTATTAAAGCCTTTTGTTGTTACACTTGACATTTATGAAGGGGAGATGATAAATAAGCAGAGGAATGACATGTTTGCCAGAAATGCAGACTCTGGCGAGAAAGGCTTTTCCCCAGCCTCCCTTTTAAATGAAATCTACCCTCTGCAGTCATTCCTGCCTCTGTAGGAAGGAAAAAAATCCAGTTTTTCTGCACTTGAACAGCCAGGTTGATCCTGCTTTTGAATTCCAAACATCACGACCTCAGCTTCCAAGGCACTGAGGTCTTATGCAAGTAAAGATTATGATTTTATTCAATGAACAAGACAAAGGGCAGCGAGTTTCAGTGTAGTAAAAATCATTAATGATGGAATAATTTTGACACCGACTGGGCTGGTTTGGGAGCTCTTCTCTCACTACACTGCGGCCACTGCCAGGGGAAAACACAGGGAAGAACACGAGTCACTAGAAATCTGCATTATTCCCCTCACAGATTGGAGAAATATACGGAAAAATATCTACTCACACTACTCCATATCCCGTAATTTTTGAGGCAGAAATAGTGAAAAGTCATTAAATAAGAGCAGACATTTTTGGGGTGCCCAAGGAGGAATCCTGGAGGCTCGTGTTGGGCATTGCTGGGTGACTTCCTTGTCCTTATTGGGTTATTTAAAGGGTGGCACCACGTCACAAATGGAAGTTTTCTGTGTCTGAAAATGGGTTTTGGGAAAATGGAAACTTCCTGTGGCACTTCCTGCCAGTAAAAAAATTTAAAATTCACCAGTGTTCATGGTCAGGCAGAAGAGCAAACACAGTCCCCTCAGAATTCCCAGCACAGGGGCTCTGGAATCCAGGAAAACTTGGATAAACTGAGGATTCTACAGCCAAGAGCAGGAGTTTTCTTTGGGGCAGAAGTTCTGATTTGGATTGTGTTTAACGCTCTGAATTGGCCCCAGAAGGGGCAATGTCAGTAACAGAGGAGTGATCCAGCTGGGCAAAGGGCTGAGGTTTGTGCCACCTTTGCTGCCCTTGGACAGTGCTGAGCGTGGGCAGAAATTCAGATTAGACTCTGGGAGACCGAAATTATCTTGTTAAAAATACAGGAAAAATTGAGGTTTTCTGTATTTAAAAGACTGTTGAAATTCTGTCACAAAGCAAAGGCATTAAAATACATTTTTTTTTTCTGAGACTACTGAAAACTCACATGAATAGAAACATAATTATTGCTGGGAATCTTTAACCTTGTGCAGGAGAACAGCACAAAAACCCAGCAAGTCCCAAATGTGATTCAGCACCAAATCCTCCCCAAACCTTGCACCAAGGCAGGACTCAGTGTCAGCAAAGCCTAACAAGGTGATTCTCTTTCTCATCATGCCTTAAAATGACAATAATTAAAATGATTTCGGTTAAGGAGCATCGGTTCCATTTTTATATCATTTAACTGTTTGGTTGTTAATCATTTTAAGAACTAAGGCTGCAGCACCTGCATTCTATAGAGGTTTTCATTGAGCACAAAATCCTTACCACAGTCTCAAGTAAACCTGCATGGAGGCACCTCTGATCTCTGCAATATTAAAATACTAACCAGAAACACAATCAAAGTGAGATTAGAATTATTATTGCCCTGACAGTGCTAGAAACTATTTTGATTGTCACAAATTAAACAGAAATTTAAAAAAATGAGCCCAGTGTGTCCCTCGTGGGACATTTTGCCTTTCCCTCCCAGGAGTGTTCCAGGGAGTTCTAAATAACCCCGTGTACAACACGGCTGCTTTTAAATCCACCTCACGGGGTGTCATAAAAGTTTATTCAGAAGACAAATTTCACGTCACCTGCAATCACACGGCACATCCCGAGGTCACAGCAGCCTGAGAGATTCTGCATTTCATAATTTCATATGCAGATGCCAACACCAGAGGCTGGAATCCTATTAAATACTGAGGGAGTGCCATAAAAGCACAGCTAACAGAGAAAAAAAACACCTTTACAAGCAGCTGAGGGGCCAAACCTGGGCAAGGAAACAATCCTGTCGCCTCTGCACATCCACAGGTGTTTGCAGGTACCTTCCCCCCGACTGCTTTTATTAACAAAAATAAAATAAAATAAAAAAAGGAGCAGCGAACGAGAGAAATCAAAGCTGCAGGTGCTTCATTTGTGCCTCCCTTTGATGATCAAAGCCTTGCTCAGGGTTCACAGCAATTCTGATCTGACAAAGCCACGCTCTTGTCTGCAGCCCAATCTCCAGCTCCAAGCTCGTGCTGGAAATGGGGCAGAAAATCATAAAATCCCACAACGGTTTGGGTTGGAAGGGACCTTAAAGCATCTCCTTCCACCCAACAGCGCTCTGAACAACAAAACAAAACCCCAAAAGATTTTTTTAAAGTTTTCCTTCTTGCAAGTTTTAAGAATTTATTATGCTATGGTATAATTGTGTAAATAGCATGAAGGACTTGGCTGGAGTACTTTATACCCTTTAAAGTTTAAACCCACTTTACTTTCCCATCAATTCTTATCTCACAATAAAAAACTAAATAATCATAACAAGTAACGTGGCATTTAGCCAACACTCAACCCACCACTATTTATTACTACATTGACCAAACACCACATCACCATTATTTACTATGTTGGCCAAAAAAAAATCTCAAATTAACAAACCAAACCCGCTGCACTAAATTAGAGTTTCCACCCAATTTCAGCCTCAAACCACCACAGGCTCCAACCAGAAAGACTCGACCTTTGCCTGGCAGTGCCAAGGAAGCTCCTGGGGAGAAGACAGATGATGGCTATCACTGAACGAGCGCGTTTTGCTTTTTTTATTCCAGCCTTCTCTGCCTCTCCCCTCGGCCTGCGGGATGAGTCATTAATCCGGTATTTCGATGATGTTCTGAGCAGCCTCGCTGAATTCCTCCCGTGTTTTTTGGGCTGCCAGGACGTGCACAAAGCCATGGAGAAAGCTCTGAGGACTCTGCTAATTATCTGCGAGCAAACAAGGCTCCTCAGCTGGAGCAGCTCGGTGGAAAGCCTTTGGTATTTTTAGTACAAAGTCTCTGCTGCTTTTTGGAGTGGTTTAGAATATTGCTTAGCTTTGGGTATTGAATTGTTGGAGCCTGAAATAAAGTGCTCTCAGCGGGGGTCGGGGGCACCTTTCCTGGTTCTGCTTCTCCCTGTGGTGTCCCACAGCACAAATAAATCCACCCCCAAACAGCCTTTCCTGAGGTGAGAGGCCTACAGGCAGAGGAGGAGGTGGGGATGCTCCTAAAATCAATTAAAACCAATCATTGAAGAACAGTTATGGCTGCTGGTGCTCTAAACTCTAAACTCGGGAGTTTTCCCAACTTAAGTACCTGAAAAATTCACCCTGCTGCTCCTCCTAAGGATATCATCATGGCACAGGGTTGGGGAAGATGACAGGTGAAATGCAATTAGAAAATAAAATACTAAAAACCACGTTTTGGAATGGAAAGAAATGTCAAGGCGGTCAGGTTCAGTCCTTGAAAAGAAACATAATGCAAAGCAAATTAATAGGGATAATGAGATAAATGGATCCAATTGTCAGGTGAGCCCAAATTAGTTCCCAGTTGACTTAAAGAAATTCAGGGCTGTTAACCTTAAATTGGGCAAAATTTCTATTTTAATTAGCTCAAGCAACAGTTAAACAGCAATGGCATTTGAGAGATCAGGTGAACATTTCTCATCCTCAACATTTCCTCCTTCTGAGGTAATTTTGCTGATAAGGTGAGGATTGACACAGGCCATCAGTTCCTTTCCTGCCGCATCTCTTGCAGCCACCAAAACAAAATTTCCCAAGTTTGTGATCCTCCTCTGGAAGAATTCACCACTCACAAGGTCAGATGGATACAAACCCCACAAGGGGAATAAACGGAGCTGCAGAGGCAAAGCTCAAAACCTACTGGCCTGGAAATGCCTTTAAAAGAGAAATTCGGGATTCTGAGTGTTTGCATGAGCAAGGAAAAGGGTGACTGTGGGTCTGCACAGCCCCCAGCCCATCTTCAGGGACCACAGACCCCCTCAACAGGGCTGAGGGAAAACAATCCCTTACTTTGCCTCAGACCTCAGAAAAGACCCAGGGCATTGATCAGCCTGCTCTTCCCAGCTCCCTTTGGGCAGATCCACACGAGGAATGTGCAGGTGAAAATGTGGAACCAGGGGATATTCCCATTGCTTTGGTGTTTTCCGAGGACTCCCAACATCTTCTTTGCCTCAGACCTCAGAAAAGATCCAGGCATTGATCAGCCTGCTCTTCCCAGCTCCCTTTGGGCAGATCCACGCAAGGAATGTGCAGGTTAAAACGTGGAACCAGGGGATATTCCCATTGCTTTGGTGTTTTCCGAGGACTCCCAACCTCTCAATTCTCCACGGCAGCTGAGGCCAGGCCACCACTCCCTGTTTTCCAGGAACTCCCAAAGAGGATCCTGCAGTTACAGGCAGGCTCATGGCAGAGGATTCCTGTTTTCCCTGCGAGTTCCTTTTCTTTCAGCTGAACAATCTTGTAATTCGCAGAGGAACAAACCAGCCAAGTTTCTGCCTTCCAACCCCCCTTGCCAGGAGACTCAGACATTGTGATTCTCCGTGGCTGCCTCGTGCCTCGTTCCCAGAGGAGCACAGGGACAGGCCCCTGGAGTGGAGTCTCACCTGTCCCGGGGCTCTCCACGAGCTCCCTGTCCTACCCCTGGGCTGGGCACTGTCAGCAGCTCCGGGACAAATCAAACCCAGCTCCAGTCCTGACTGACTCTGTGCCATGGGGCTGAGATGTCCTGTCTGATCTCCTCCTGACAGCTTCAAACCAGAGTTCCTCCTCCTCGCACATGTCCAGCTGTGTCAGGAAAATGACCTTTCCTCATCTCCCCAGGTCCTTCATCTCCATCTGCATCACGCTTCACTTTTTAAATTTTTTTTCTTTTTTTTTTGCTTGTTGCTTGCTTGGAAGGAAAGGAGGTGCCCAAAATAGCAAAGGATATTCATGTTAGAGCTGCACAAACCACCCAGAATTTCTTCTGCTGAGCTGCTCTGTCCCACCTCACTCCTTTTCTGACCCAGGAGATTAGGGCCTTTCATTACCTGGTGAAATAATTCCCCTCTGCAAAATTGATCAAGTTCTTTGCCATCTTCCAGAAGAAAGCGGATCTATTAAACATGGATTATTAGCAATAATAAATGCTTCAAACCCCTGGGCACTGCTCACCAGCCACGGGGAAAGCATTATCATAAAACCCACATTCTTAAATTCTAAAGGAATAAAGCTTGGAGCTGGATTGGTGGCAGTGGCAGGGATATCTATCAGGGAAGCCCATTATGATGAAGAGAAGCACTTAGAGCACAGAAGGGCCCTGACAAAAAGCAGCCAAAACGTTTTCATCAAGGATAATGGATCTGCTCTGCAAATCCCGGCTCACAAACACCCCAACACACACACACACACACAAAAAAGCCTCGCTCGTTTTATTTGCCTCTTGTTCAAGTGGTTACAAGAATGTTGAGTTAATTTTCCCCCCCTCTCTGCCCTCCGAGCACCGTCTCACACGGAGAGCTCCGGGCTTTCCATTTCCGAGCCACTTCAGGATCTTTGTGCCCGTTCCCTCGGCTCTGGGATCAGGATGATCCATGGGCTGCCCCCGGCTCCCCTCAGGAGCCTTCCTGCTGCTCCTGCTGCTGCTCTGCCCGGAGCCTCAGCCCCACGACGGAAGGGAAAAGGAAAAAAAGGGGATTTTTGCCCCACTCCAGTGAGACTCCACCTGCAGAGCTGCTCCAGCCCTGGGCTCCCAGCACAGGGAGGAGCTGGAGGTGTTGGAGAGAGGCCAGAGATGAGCAGAGGGATGGAGGAAAGGCTGGGAGAGCTGGGATTGTCCAGCCTGGAGAGGAGAAGCTTTGGGGTGGCCTCACTGTGGCCTTGCAGGGCCTGAAGGAGCTGACAGGAGGGATGGAGAGAGAATTTCCAAGGGATGGAGTGACAGGACACAGGGAACAGCCGTGTTCCCTGACAGAGACAAGGGTGAGGTGGGATACTGGGAAGGAATTCCTCCCTCTGAGGGTGGGGAGGGGCTGGGATGGAATTCCCAGAGCAGCTGTGGTTTCTTGTGCTAAACCTAGAAATCCTGAAGTGTGGGATTGATTAAAAAAAGAGAGAAATGCAAGGGGGAAAGAGCTGAAAGCCAAAGCAGCATCCCTACCCATACAAATCCTGACAATTCCAAGATATCTGAACAGCAGAGGAAGCAAAAAATACAAACTAAAATAATGTCAACTATTTCTCTTTGCCTTTCTCCGAGCATAAAAGGGAACAGAGATGAGTCAAGCTGCAACAGCTTCTTGGAAGAGCTGGTAATTGATTTATTTTTATAGCCTTGTTTTGTCCCCTTCCTGCCTCTAAGACACATAGAGGGAAAAAAAAAATTGAGGAAAGGGCAAAATAAGTCAGTCTGGCTGGTGAGTCCCACAAGCAGAAAATTAAACCAGGCTGAGAAAAGCCCCACAAGGAGCCAGTGGCTGGGGAAGGGTCCCTGGACAGTCACTGTGGCTTTATGACAACTGTCCATGCACTGCTGCCTCCCTCTGTGTCTGGGGGAGCAGATGGGGAAATTTAGAGAGCAGGAAGAAATAAACAATCTCATTTTTTTGCCTTTTTGCCTTTTTTTGCCCTTGGTTTTTTTTGTTTGTTTGTTTTTAAATCACTGAAAAATAATAAAAATTCAGTTCTCGGCATTAATTCAGCAGTGGAAGTGAGCAGGAGGAGGGAGAGAGGTCCAGAGGCTTTTGAACCTGCCGAGGGTCACCAGTGAACACCTTCAAAGGGTTTTCCAAAGTTTGACTCCAGGATGGAGCCAGCTGCAGGAAATCAGAACCCACAGAGGGAGTTTTCCCCCTCAATGTATCATTGCAGAAACAAATGGATTAACTGAGGGTCCAGGGCAGATCCTGGATCCCTGAATCCTCCAGGTCACCCTCCAGGCCCTGGATCCCGGCATCCAGCAGCACAATCCTTGTTGCTCCAACGCTTACATTTCATCTCCATTCAGCTACTGTGAGTAAATCCATTAAAAATCCATGAAATTCAGGATTTGGGCTGTAAGCAGAGGGAAACACAAACAGCTTTGGAAGAACCAACAGCTGAGCTCAGAGACCTTTTTGTGCTGCACATTCATCCCGGCGTTTCCCCGAGTTCAATGGATCTCACAGGTTTTCACACATGACTGTGGGTTTTTTTAAAGGGTTTCTGCATTTCAATTCCTTCCTTTCTTGTTTTAGCTGCCTTTCATGGCTCTTGTGCCTGCTGCAAAACTCTGAAGCGTGTACTTCGTTAACAAGAACTAACTTCCCAAAGGAAATATTCCTCTCGGTTGGTGAGGGAAACCCTCAACTGAACCTCTCCCGAGACAAACTACTGCTTATGGAAACGGGAGAAGGAAATAGAAGGAGTTCAGATTTGGGCTTCAAAGGTCTGCTTCCCATACCACAGAGCCTGAAATAAAGATATATCAAAGGAGACTGAGTCTGAGGGCTGAACAGGAAAGAAGCACAGACTGTGCACAAAACCTCTCCAGCCCAACCCCTTTTATTCAGCACAGCCCCTCAGAACAGATCCTTAAACTGCAGCTCTGCCTCACACCCCTGCCCCATTTATTACCCGGATTTCCAATATTCCCAGAGACACTTTAATCACCACGCTGTGCTTTAATTGTTATTCGCATTTAGATTATATGGTAATCTTGCAGCCAGGAGTCAATATTGAATTACTGCCCTGGCCTGCTGAAGACTGGTGGATATAGAGAGAGAACAGAGCTGAAATGTGGTTTAAAGCTTCAGTCCAATTTTATGTCCTAATTACTCTGGAACGTTATGAAAGGCCTGTAACATCACGCCATATATTGGTGTCACCCCACAGGCAGCTTTATAGGGACATTGCAGAGGGGATTGAACTCCTTACAGGGGATCATAATTGAAATTACACCGAGCAGCTGCCCGCTGTTAATAACCCCCCTGGTTTGGGGGTCCCACCCATCCACATTCCCTTGTTTTCGGTGCTGGGCTGGATTGTCAGAGACAGAGACACAGGAAAGGAGGTTGGGGTTTGACTGTGCAGCTGCTGCAGAGAGCCAGATCCTAACACAACTCCAGAATGGGCTGGGAGGGATCACCCAGCCCAAACCCCTGCCCGGGCAGAGTCACCTGGAGCAGGTGACCAAGGGACACACCCAGGTGGGGTTGGGATGTCTCTCAAGGAGAGAGGGAGACTCCTCATCGTCCCTGGGCAGTAATTCCAGCGCTCTGCTATCCTCAACATGAAGAAATTCCTCCTTTTATTGAGGTGGAATTTCCTGTTTTAATTCCTGGCCTTGTCCCTTGCCCCTTGTCCCTTGTCCCTTGTCCTGTCTCTGGGCACCACCGAGCAGAGCCTGGCGCCTCCTCTGAGCCCTGCCACACCCACACCCAGCCAGGGCAGCTCCAGAGGCTTGGGATGCAGCTCCTCCAAGTTTCCCTAGTGGAGAGCTGGACTCCAAACACAGGTTTTTATTTAATTTTCACTGGGGGATGGAGCACGACTGCTGTCAAAGCCGGCCAAGCACAAGTTCACCACCTGCTCAGCCTCGGAGGCTCAGACATTCCTCAGGGATGACATCCTGCTCTGTTTTACTGCCTCGGTGCTCCTGCACTCAGCCCTGCACCGGGCTGCAGCTGGCAAGGGCGAGGGCCGGAGCGGGGTTTGATGTTTGCTGCACGGCTCATAAACATCCCCTGGATCCCGTGTGGTGCTGCTGCTCCGCGGCAGGACAGCAGCAGTCACCGACACACACATCCAGGCTGAGGATTCCCCGGGGGAAAGGGAAACCTCCGGGTTTCCTCGTGGCAGGATGAAGGTCCTGGCATGAGGCTGCGGTTTCTGCATCCCTGCAGGTGCCCAAGGCCAGGACAGACACCACTTCTGTCATTCCCAGAACAGCCTCTGCAGATGCAATTCTGTTGTAAATACTGCCTGATCCCAAATATTAATGGAATATAGAGCCAGCATAATTCTGGCTAAGGTTAATTTATTCTACCCTACTAACACAGCATTCAAAATATAATAAAAACCCCCTGGTATAATTGCTATTGCTGTAAACTCAAATGATTGGTGACAGCTTTACAGTCACCTGCTGCAGGAAGGGGATAAAGCCCGTTATTAGCAGATGATGATCTAAAAGTACCTGTGGAAGAAAGAGATTTTTCTTACAGATATCCTGCTAAAGGCAGGGGAAAAGCCTCTTTACATGCAGTTAGACAAATCCTGACCAGAGTCAGGAATACTTGAAAACTGACCCCTCCCTGAGGCTGGAAATATCCAACACACCACTGTCAAAGTCTGGGATATCTTTGGGTATGTGTGACTTAGAAAAACTATTATATTCCAGTAAGATCCATGTAATGGTGTTATTTATGGAGAGGCTGTGCTCTCATTTGGGGCTGACAGGAGGTGTCAGTTGGGAAGAACACCGGGGATATGGGGATAAGGCAGAGGGCTGCAGTGTCTGGTACTGCAGTGGTTCAGGCTCTGGGTTTCTCTCCTTTAGGACCTTCTCATGTTCTGGATCCCTGATGCTGTTTCACACCACAACAGCACAGACCCCGAGATCCAGAGGGCTGGAAATGACTCCTGGATTTCTGGGATGTGTCTCCCTTTTATACTATTTCACACAGACCAGTTGGATTGGGGACACAAAGACAAACCTCTTCACTCCCATTGCTCAGAGCAGAGGGACAGCAAGAAGAAGTCCCTCCTGGGAAAGGGATGAATAACAAAGGTACAGTGACAAAAACATTTCTCCTGTTTACAGAAAATTCCCTGGGAAAGGAATTCAGAAAACCAAAACACCTCAGGCAGGAACCAGGTCTAGGGATCCCTGCCCAAAGACCTGTGGGACATGCTGGGTGAGGATCCAGCCCCTTCCCTGTCCCAGAGTCAATCCCCTCCCCATTCCTCAGCCAGGCATTGACCCCGTCTGCCTCTGCCTCACTCCAGGAGAACTGACCAGGCAGGAGACCAAGGAAAACCAGCTCCAAGTAATAAAGTTCCCTCCACTCAGTGATTTTATGAGGATACTCATGTCCAGAAGCTTACAAAGTCAAGGTTGCCAGGTTAATTCTCTAGCACAGGGTGTAGCATCCAAGGCTTGGCTTAATGTTTTATTAATACAGAACGAGAGGACGCAGCCTTAAGCTGCACCAAGGGAAATTTAGGTTGGATGTCAGGAAAAAGTTTTTTACAGAAAGGGTGATAAAGCCCTGGAATGGTTTGCCTGGGGAGGTGGTGGAACCACCATCCCTGGATGTGTTTAAAAAAGATTGGATGTGGCCATGGTTTAGTTGAGGTGTTGGGGCTGCCTTGGACTTGATGATCCTGGAGGTCTCTTCCAGCCCAGTGAATCTGTGATTCTGTGATTTATACACTTCACAGAAAAAAAAAAGTGTATATATCTATATCTATATCTATATCAAGAGGAAAAAGCAGAGCTCAAATTCCCTCAGAATAACCCTCTCTCGTGATAATACACAGCCATAATTTTTTTTTTTGAAATTAATCTTTGGGGATGAAAAGAAAAATTAAAAAATTATAAAAACACTAAACAAGGTTTTTATTAGCTTTTAATTAAGTGCATTTGCTAAAGTCTGAATTATAATTTTAGATTTTTAAGTACTTCGAACTGAAGACGAGATTGTTTTTTTGGCAAACGTAAAATTTCAATTCTGTTTGTGAAGGGACTGGGGGGTGAGAAGTGAGGGGGGGTTACACATCCTGCCACACCAAGGCAGCTTTGCCTTGTCCCAAAGGGGCACCCGCCTCTCCTGGAGCAGCTCTGCTCCAGAAATTCCCCAGGAAAAAGTCCTCCTGCGTGTGGATTGATGGGTAGGCACGTGCCAGGCTGGTGGAGATGGTAATTATTAATTCTGCCAATTCCACAATCTGGAGGTTTCCAAGTGTTTTGCAAACACGAGTAGATTCAGTTTCATAATTGTTTTCAGTCTGTAATTAAATCCTCTCACCTTTCCACAGCCAGGGAAGCTGGGGAATGCCAGCCCTGCTGAGGGGGAGCTTGGCTGCCTGGAAATGAATCCCTGGGGAGGGCTCCGGCCATCCCAGCTGCATCCCCTGCGCCTTCTGCAGCGCAGCCAGTGCATGCTCAGCCCCAGTGCAGCAGGTCAGAAGGAGGATTTTAGGGGAATTTCACTCCGGAGCACAGCCTCTTCAGCACTGCAGAGAAACGAGGCTCAGGCTGTGCCAGGGGAGGGTGAGGTTGGATTTCAGGGAGAATGGAGGAGTTTACACTGGAGCAGAGTCCCAGGGAAGCGTGGAGCCCCAGCCCCGGTTCAGACCTCGGGCAGAGGTGGCACCTTCTGGTGTGATTTACGGGCACCCGGGGCTTGGCTGGAGGGTGGCCCGGACGATCCTGGAGGCCCTTTCCAACCGGAATGATGCTGCGATTCTGGAACAGGGGGATCTTTGCTGAGCCCTGAACCGCAGGAGATCAAACCCTCAGGGCACCGGCACAAGCGCCGTGTCCAGCACAGCACGGGCAGGATTTGTGCCCGCCACAACCTTGTCCTGCCCTCTGCAGGGAGGAAGAATCCTCTCCAGTATGCTCGGACACCTCTGCTGCGAGCAAACTGCGTTCAAAATACAAACAAACAAACCACCCAGCCGTATTAAAGCCAACATTAACAGTTGGGCTGAGGCAGGCAAATCTAAAGTTAAGTCTGTAACTCCATCCTGTGGTTCGTAGGTATTACAGCACATTTCTTTAAACTCGGGGACACAAATATTTCTGTTTCACTCTCTGATTTGCCTGGGAGTTAGAGGAGCCTTTCAAAATTTCCTTTGGAATATCCTTCCACATGCGGGTGAAATACACACGGTGAGCCTTCCCCAATTGTTCAGGTCGCTCTTCTGTGACTTCTTTGGGACACTGGAGGAGAAGAGGTTTGGCCCGAGCTCGTAAAACACCACAAGGTTCAGGTGGACACAGGTTCTTGGGGCAGGTCTCCAGTGTGGCTGAATCCCCTCAGGTCCCTGTTTTAATTTTACACATGGAGCACCTTAAGGAAGGGGATTGTCTCCACCAGCTTCACCACACCACTGGAAAAAGAAAATCAAATCTGCTTTTAAGGAGATGTCATTTGGAAATGCAAATGCTGCCAGGGCTGTGTGTTCCAGCCAGCCAGGTGGAAAAGAAACCTGGATCAGGACGCATTTCAATTTCAGCATGCATTGCCCTGAGAGGATGGAGAAGTTCAGAAATTTGTCCTGATCTCAGGCTGGTATTTCAAGGCTTTATTTTATTTTTATTAATCCCTTCCATCTCTTCCCAGTGGTTTGAGGCAAGCTGGGCAGTGCTGGGGGCACACACAGGGACCTGCCCTGCTCAGGGTGGGGCACACGGCTGAGCCCAAAACCCTTCAAAGCCTTTCCAACCCCACTTGGAGCTCGGCTCCTGCTCCTCCTGTCGTGGAATATTGCTGAGCAATATTTGCCTTGGAGTCCCAGTGCCTGGAATGTGAGGATGTGTCATGTCAAACAGCAGC